>VYZX01018495.1:1279-137486 GCA_013401335.1 Brachypteracias leptosomus
TTATTCTTTTGTTATTATTTAAGGAAGTTCCCATAGATCCTCCATTAAGAAGAGCGTTCTCTCAGGTCAGAAATCGTGTCCCTTTGAGTTTTTCTAAACTTCCTGATGGTAAGATTTTGAAAGCCAATTGCAGCACCTTTTTTGCTGTAGAGGAATTTTTTGTAATCCTAGTTCTTGCAGACAACATGGGAAGAGCTAGTAGACTTTGATGGGGTCAGTCCTTTCAGTCTGTATGTTGTATTTTAAAGGTAATGAATCGTGGAAAATGATGGAATTTATGCACATAAAGGTTTTTAATGTTAGATTACCCAGATACATGTGCATTTATACCAATAGTCATAAAACATTGGGATATGCAGTGTTCTCTGTAGCTTTCCCTCTCAGTTGTAAAATACGGTTGTTGCTATTAAGCATAGTTCGTTGAATTCAGTACATAGGCAAGAACAGTCTTCTACTTGCTATGTATAGCAGCCTACAGCCACTGTCCATTTATTTTGCTATTTAGTTCTGAGATACTTAGTCTATGATTGAATTTAGAGGACAGATGCTGTTGATCTCTGTGAGAAGTCATGAAAATGTTTCCTTTTTCTGACATATGCAGTGAACATTTTTAAATGGAAAAAGTGGGTTTGATATTTTTGTTCTTAAAATTAAAAAAACTTAAATGAATACAATTAAATAACATTTTACTAATCACCATGCTTAAAAAAATAAACATCAAAAAATTTACTGAAAAGGACTTTAAAAAAATATAAAACATTTCAGTGGAGAGGCAGAGGAATGAAAGCTGGATTCTTTTACTGCAGTCAGCAGTGAGTTAGTTTACTATCCTTTAGAGTAGTTTAATTAGGTCATTTGGATGATTCTCACTCCATTCACTCCACTTTTCTTTTACTGGATGCCATCTTGTTAGCTAAGGCTGACACATTTTTCATGTTTCCTATGTTTTGTTCCTTGGGGATTCTTCTCAGCCTTAGCTGCCCCAGTGTCCTGTGGTTGGGAACTGAAATGTACAGGGCTACAAACCAGTTTTTTGGTGTTACGTTTGGCATACTTGTTCATCTTATCTAAGGAAGGTGCATTTGGAATGCACAGCTTCATTCATGTGCTGCCGTTCTACTTTTTCTCCTTGATTCTGAATCCTTGCTCTGCCCACCTCCACCTCTGTATCACTACTGAACACATTTTGACTGAAAGTAATTGCAGCAGACATTTTAGACTGAATTTTTCTTTTATTTGTTTTTAAACAATTCATTGGATACTCATAAGTTTGTTTTTTTAGAATTGAAACTTTTTTTTCAATATCTTGAGTCTGTCTAGTCTGGTTGAGATTCCAAAAATGCCCTCTGCCCTGAAGCTGTTTAGTTTTTTTTAAATTTATTTCTTTTAACCTTTTCCCACCTGATGTCTTCCTCTCCAGCATGTAACCTCCAGCCAAACTGGGCAATATTCCCATATGAATACAGCTGCTCATGAATTGACCTTGAGCAGTCACAGGGTGACTCAAAGCTTGTAATTGAAGTTGCAGAAAAGACACTGAAAAGCTTTGTAATTAATTTGTGTTCTTGGGTTGCTTTCTCTGCAATGTAGTTCTCTTGGGTGTCATCGACCAGCGAATTCAGGAGGAAGTGTTTCAGGCTGAGATGGAACGGAAACTAGCTCACCTGTTAAACGAGGCCTTGGTCAGAGGGCGGATATGGAGACGAGCCAGTTTTGCAGGCAGCAACATTGTGCAGGTATTAAGAGCTCAAAGTCAAAGGAAGAAGTAAAGGGTAATAAATTACTGCCTAAGTTAATATTGTCTAGGTTTTGAGTTGAGAAAGATAACTCAAAAGCACGTATCACGTTTAGCTAGTTGATGTTGCTTGTGTTTTGCACCTAAAATATGGTTCTTTTAAGCTAAACATAACAAATGGAAAAAACTGAGTATTTTAAGTGGGTACTAAGAAATTCTGATGACTTCTTAAAACAGTATTGAAAATTATTTTACCAACATCCTATTTTAAAAACTCTCTACCTTGTCTGACTTACATGAGGTGCCTAGCAAAAGGAGACAGGATGGTCATCTGAGTCAAAGTCCTCTGTTGGAACAACTTCTTCTCTGTGGTGTTTCAGTGGTGGTGTAGAAATATGAAATACAATCATGTGCAGCTTGATGTCGTAGTAGTATATTCTATTTTTTACATATATATATCAGTAGAGTAGTATATTCTACCCCTTAACTGCCTATTGGTCACAAGAATGGCTTTCAAGTAAGAATGATTAATCATGTCAAAGTTCACACATATGGCAGCTTCTGCTATCTTCAGGATTCCAGTGCTGCTTTATAGTTTTGTCACATATAATGTCCAGGAAGACTTGGATATTTAATTTTAAGTTTTAAATTCACATATGTGCTCTTCCTAGTCAGTTCAAAAGCCAAAATACTTTTTAATGGCTCATCTTCTTAAAAATTATTTTTTTCAGCTAATTCATTGACAGTTGGTTTACCTCGCAGATGCCCTTCTAGTAGTTCAGACCTATTATCTTAATTTAATTTAATCCTACAGTTTTTGCTACCACTTAAATTTCCAGATGTCGAGATTTTCTTACTTATGTTTTCCTGTCTCAGAAACATCTGTTTCAGTAATAGAGATTTTATTTTATTTTTCTTTTATGCAACTTTGAATTGCTGTAAATAGATGTCTGCTTCAGATCTTCTATTCTCAACACCTCTTACTGCACTTTGGTCTTGATGCCTCAGTCCTCCCTTTGCATATAAATTAAGCAAATATTCCTTATGTTGCTAGCAAAGTTACCACAGCCTATAAAATGTGTATGTCTAGATTACAGTTTTATGATTTTACATAATATAGCTCAGGTAATTTGTTTTTACACACACAAAATTACAAGCAGGTCCTTTCTAGCTAAAGAATAGTATTTTGGAAAGTGAAAATACAGTGGGTTTTTAATGACTTTTTATTACTTACTGGGACATAAGATGAGGTTTGCAGCTCATGCTCCAAACAGCAGTACTGCTCATTTATGCCACTTATTTAGCAAACTGCTGTCATAGGACAGTGGAGGATTCTCATAGTCAACACATCATATCATCCCATCTAACACAGGGCTTCTC
This sequence comes from Brachypteracias leptosomus, assembly GCA_013401335.1. Classification (NCBI taxonomy): domain Eukaryota; kingdom Metazoa; phylum Chordata; class Aves; order Coraciiformes; family Brachypteraciidae; genus Brachypteracias; species Brachypteracias leptosomus. The sequence continues at coordinate 4,395 of VYZX01018495.1, forward strand.
CAGGTGCTCACAGCCCAAGCTGCTAGATAGGGTTAGCACTGTACTGAAGGAGATGTGGAAGGAAGAAGGCTGAAGGAGCTACCTTGCTGCTAGGTATCTGTGATAGTTATCCTGCTTGCCTGCACAAGAATAGTAGGCTCCATCAGGTACTCTAGCTTCTTGGTAGCTTGCTTTGGCAGGATGTTCAGGTGTGTGGTAGATGAGACAGCCTTAGAGGCTGTTGTGTGCAGCTGAAGTAATGCACATGGTAGTGGGCTCCTGAGTGGAGGATGATTTCACTCAAGGATGCTCTCCTGTCAGTTGAGGATCTGGTCCATAGTCATTTGCAATAAACCTTTTAGTTTTACTGCTGCTAATTCTATTCCTTGTAGCCATGTTTATAAGCTGTATTTGAAGTGTGTTGTATACATGCATCTGTTTATGTCTTTAGGAAGAGCTATTAATGTTCTTTGTGCTATATTCAAAATGTCACATATATTTTTCTTGCACACAAACCAGTTGACTGCTATGTTAGTAGGCCACAGTGAAGTGAAAATAAGAACAGAAGCTGCCAGCAGCAACAAAGTGTTGGATACTTTTAGCAACAGGACATGCATATATCCATGAAAAACTAGACACACATTCCACTTGTATTGAGCCCCTATAGACCAGAGTTTTTCCTGGGGTGAAAGATATTCATAGTGTATTGAACTGTGACATTTCTAAGCTCTGTGGAAAATCAAGACTGTGGGTCAGAAGGTGAAGCAATTATTTGTGAAAGTTACTGCAGGCATATTAGTTTCCTTTCACATACTAAGAACAACGAAGTGATATCTTGTGAGATTTAGGTTTCATTTCCAAAGGCATGTGTTAGGATCTAAGAAAGTTTAAAACTACTCTTTGAATCTAGACACTTTGAATAAGAGTTTTGGACTACCCAGGGTGACCGAATAGCATACTTTCCCCCCCCATTTGCCTATCTCTGATGTTAACAGGTGGCATACCATGAAGGAAAAAAAAAGCCTATAAGCATTACACACAAAAAAACTCTGTTAGTTCCATTGCTTCTCGTGCGATGCTTGTATTAATGTTTCATAGAGCAAGTTGTATATATTTTTAATATGTATCTGCTGTTGCTGCAAATTTAAAGACACGTTTAACATGGTTTGCATCGCATCTGCAGAGGCTAGGCCCTATGCTGTATTTGATCATGTAGTTTACCATAACTCAATTCTTATTAATTTTTTTGAGGAATTAAATGTTTTGTGGTTTAAAGTACACCAGGAGCTAATACAAAAATAATTAATATTCCTTCATTTCAGCATGCTTGTCTTCTGAACCTAACAGAAAGCAAAAGGTGATCCTACTAAGCAACAAGTAGAAGGATGTTCTGATTTAAAGACCACATTGGGTGACACTGTAGTTGTAAAGTGTGTGAGGAAGTAGTAGCTCTGAGGGGACATAATGACTAAATTGAGCTTTTCATTAAGGAGTAGGTTCATTCTCTTGATTTTCTACTGACATCTTATGTATCTCTCCTAAGTGTGTAATCTGAGTAAAGACCCCATTTCGCTGGGTGTTTTTAGGTTTTTAAATTGAGCCTTTGGGGACCACTGCTGCTTCACCTTTTCCTCAGAGGCATGTCACCCATCTGACGGCTACCCTGGGCAGAATCTGGCCCCTCCGTCAGGTTGCCCACAGCCTGTTCCTACCTCTCTGCTTTGGTAAGCCAGCTTCTTGGCTGGCCAAGCCTCTGCAAGCCAACAGAGGACATTTCCTTAGTGTTGCCTTCAGCGCCCTGGCACTCTCAGTTCATTTACTGGTCTCCCCAGCTCAGTGTGAGGAGAGTCCACCACAGCAGGTAAGCATTTGGTTCTGTGACAGCAACTTCAGGGCGATGCCTGTTTCAAAAAGCAGAATCTTTTTTTGATTGTTTTTTACCCTAGGGAATAGTCCTAGTGAATAAAAGGAAAATTATCCTCATGCATGCATTTTGGATATTGTGTGTGTGTGCATGCGTTTGCTTGTTTCTAAGTAACACTCATGTCTCCGAAACCCTGAAACATTTCACCCAGGGATTCCTTACTCCTAGTGGAGTTGCTGACTGGGACATCCCACTGGCTAACTGACATTCTGCGAACACCTTGTAAGCTTGCCCACCACCTGGATTTCCCCGCTTTAAATTATGAATGAGATTTGGTTAGCCAGGCAACTCTGTTGACTGACCTATGATATTCTCTTGAAAACACTTTTTAAATTAGATTTACTGACACCTGAACACAGTTAAGCCTTTACTCTGTAGAGGTTAAGTGCACATCTAGTATCAACAAAGATGGTATCATTTATGTACACAGAAGTTGAATTAGTCTTTCCATTTTATTTTTTTTTTCATTTTCTGCCTTTCAGGTGTTAAAAGTCTCCTTAAAAACCTCCCTCCCTATGTCATCCCTCACTGCTGAAGTATAAATATTAAGTGCTTAAATGCTTCCTTGCGCATGGGCTGTTTTGCTGGATGCCTGCAAAATACCATTTCTGCTTGCATTCTTCACACTCTCAGGGATAGACACCTCTGTAAAATTTGAGCGAAAACCAATCTGAAGCTGCACAGAACGTATAATTTGGACCAAAATGGCACAAAACTTAGTGTACAGAAACGTGTGTAAAAAATGAGCACAGTGGCTGTGCACCTCAATTTTATAAGCAGACTTAAAACCAGTTCAGATCCAGCGTGCCATTTTCTGTGTTGCATCATACTCACTAAACTGAGGTACTGGTATGAAGAGCTGGGACCTGAGCCATGGGCCCTGAATTAAAGTTGACCTATGGATGAATCTCACAACCAGACAGTGTGTTTTGTAACAGAGGCCAACAGAGGATTTTTCTCTGCTTGGAGATGTGCTGCAAAGACATGAGAATGAGTAATTAAGACTAAAACAGATTAAGAGATTCCCCAGGCCGTGGCCAGGCTTCGGGCGGAATCCAATAAGGGGAAAACCAACAGGTTTTGAAGGTCGTTTGTATGACAGGGATTGTTTTTTCAGTGGTATAAATCTGGACCCCCTTGTGGCGAATTCAGAAGCCAACCTATGGGTGGACGCACTGTGTAGGATTTCTCCATTGCTGGAAAGGTTCCCCAAATCCTCACTGCAACTGGGGCTCCCCAGTGACTGTGGGACTGGTTAAGGGTAATGTTTTTGGCAATGTATCTCCCTCAAAATCACTACAGTGATTTTTGTGTGGCTATGATCAGATTTATTACCTTGCTCATTCCTTTTGCTGTTAACTATATTATGTCATTTCTGTATCCTCTAGAATTAGACTGTGAAATAAATTTATGCTTTGTGTTGGTAGCTGTATCATTTCTGCTGACCCAGGTAATTGGCAAAACACAGTATTATCACAGTTGCTGTATTTATGTACAAGTCTAGTTGTCTCGTGGTCACCTCAGGAATACCCTGCTCAGACATCAGCTTTCCCAGAACAGAAATTCATAACCATCTCCCCTTGGATTTGAAAATTGGTCTGCAGCTTCCTTCAGTATGGTGTGAGCAGTCATAAAATACTATGTATTCAGAACTAATTATTTCGGATAAATCTTATCTTAACATAATGAGCTAAGTTCATCAACACCAGCCTGCACTTCCACCCTCCACTGAATTTCTTCATGCTTGTTCCCATGTTCTCTATGCCGTGCTGAAATACTCCCAGGTACTTATTTCTCTCTCCACCCTGACTGTTCTCACCCATCCCTGTTCCTCAATGTAGGGAGTCATGCACTGTTGTTTTTAATTGTGTTAAAAATTGTGTTGTTTCAGTTGTGGCAACTTGCACCGGAATCCGTCCTCCTTCCTCTCTGTCTCTTCTAAAGACAGCTTGTGGAGCAGTTCTTTTTTAACCCGTTCAGCCAGCTTCTGACTGTTACCCTGTGGGTATAACACACATATAATTACAGTACTTCTTGGATACTCCACAATGCCATAAATGTGTGATGATTCAATTTAAGAATCTTCTAAATTTCTGTGTAGCTTTTCTGTACACAGAGGTTTCATAAAATTAAATGAAGAACCCATTGATGTGGCCTTTCAACTCCCTCACTCTCCATGTGAGTTAAGTGCTACTTAGAAAGGCAGATACCAGTCCGTACAGCCTGCTGCTCTGTACACTGAGGCTAGGCTGTGGTGAAGGCAGCTGAAGCAGAAATAGAAAGCTGTGGACATTTGTTAACTAATGATATGTCTGGGTTCCATGAAACCAGATTAAGCCTTACAGCTGCTGAATATGTGTGTTGAAACCTCATTTATTGATACTTTTTTGTTACCTTCAGTCAGGGATTGATTGCCACTGAGCTGGTAGAAGAATGAATAGCATCCAGGATGAGAAGCAGCATTGGTTAATGGGTCCAGTTAGCAGGTCTTTCTGTGTTTCAGAAACTTGCACATTTTTCTGCTCTATTTGGAGATCTTCTGTTTCTCACATCAAATGTGACTGACATTGAATGTTATTCTTTGCTTTCAGTTGATTTGGCCTAGACGACTTTCATGACAATAGTACTTTCTCTTTTTTCCTCCCTTTTTTTATTATATACCTTTCTGTCACTACTCCTGGGAAATCATTTTTTAGGACGTGTTGAGTTGATGTCCCCAAAGACTGGAACATCATCCCTGTTGAGCTAGAGCATTGCACCACTTTCCTTCAACATGATTGTTTTGTTGGAAACTAGGAAAGAAAGCAATATAAAGCTTTGCTTTTGTAAGCCTCAGACATGCAAATATTTTTGTGTTTGTTTTACTTAAACCCTATGGGCAGTGTTTGAGATTCTAATTTATTAAATATGTACTTTATAGTAAAGGATAATCCTGAAGGAAACAAAATACATTGCTCTCTTTGTGGCAGTTCCTTCCAGAGCTCTTCAAACTCTGTTTTACATGATGAAATACCTCCTACTATTTGTTTGGCCTAATTCTAGGTTGAGCTCACTGTTACATGTAAATGGTTAAGCTGAGGAGAGTTGTTATAGATAAGATTTAATTTTACAGGAATTCGCATGATTCTCATGTGCAATGTAGATGTTTGGTGGTTAGAGACTATCTACAGGGCTTCCTCATAGCATGCATTCTTTTGATTATTAACTTCTTTAGAAGTAGGCAGGAAAAATTGCTTCCCACAGCATCAAATATATTCCTTCCTGAAGAAAGGTGGGTGCTATGGGGAGCTGTTTGGAGGATGAAGGTAACTGTGCAGGCGCTTTCATTGAGGAAGAGCAAACAGTTCTGTTTAAAGCTAACAGAATATTTGCCTGTGTAGCTGCTCAACATTTGGAAAAAATGGAACAAAGAGGAGTGTGTTATGAATAACAAAGCAAAGTCGAAGTAGATATTTAAAGAAGGGAAAAGTGCAATCGCACTTCAGTATCTCCTCCTAACCAATAAATGCTAACGGCAGTAGAGGCTTCCAGGGAGGCATGACGTTGGCACCTTTAGAGTGAAAGCAGTTCTCTTACTTCAATACTGGGTCTGTATGTTGTCATGAAACAAATAAGGGAAAAAAATTGAAAACTTCAGATTTGCCATAAAAATGTTACACAAGGGATTGCTTCTTTTTCCGTTTCAAAATAGATATTTCTGTAAATTTCCCAGGGTCCTGGAGCACTTGAGTAATGCTTGTGTAATTAGGCATTGATAAATTATTCCAACAATATTGTCTTTCCCTGGAAGGCTTGCGCTCACAATCTTTTGTATAAGTAGTAGGTGAAGATATCCTGAGTTTTAGTTTGGAAACAATTCATTATTACTGAATATTATCTCCGTGTATCTCCACTTGACTAACTTGACTTAAGCTCTTCTCAGATGAGAGAAATAGCCTTTGTGTATATTGCCATTGCTGCATATAGTGTTTTGGAGCCCTATGCATGGCATGTCTTCCCATTAGACTTCTCTGGGTATTGATAATTTCCAAACTGTACCAGTTCACATCATTTACATAGTATAATGTCATATTCTTTGATGTCACAGAGTGATTTTCTTTAACAGCAATTGTATTTCTACATCATAGTACAAAGCGGAATATTTTTTTATGTACTAGAGTTTACACACAGTGACAATTAAGACAGATACTGATGTCATCTTGTCATAGGCAGTTCCAAATGTTTCTTTTTAAGGAAGTGTCCTTAAGGTCCAGACCCTGCAAAGGGAAGGGTAAGGGTGGATAAGGACTGAAAGACCAAATGTATGGGACACCCAAATAAATACAACTTAAAATGTAAAAGGTTTCCAATTTCTTTTCAGATTGTAAATGTGTCACGGTTAGCTGGTGTTGATAACCCTGTGGAGCTGATCTATTTTGTGGAGGACCAGGATGGAGAGAGACTTAGTGCTTTGAAATGCTCAGACCTGATGAACAGAGTTGATATCCAGCAGGCTGCAATCATCCTTGGATACCGCATCGAAGGCACCGTTGCACAGCGTAAGCCCTGTCAAATCCACACAACAAAGAGAAACAGGAAGGGTGACATTAGCTTTGGAGATTGTGGCACTGCACAGTGCCCACTGTTGCAGTGTTTTGTTCCTGCAATTTTGACACTCCTGAGGAAATAAATTTTAGCAGTCTTCCAGTGAGCTATGTGGCATTGCTTTGCTTCCTGAAGACACTGCTGACCTTGGAATTGAAACAGGGTCCTTAAGTGCAAGCCTCATGGCATTCACTTTAGTGCTTCTCTTAGAAAAATAACTGTCCTAACTAGATACCTTCTTGCCAGTTTCATCTCTCTATCTCTGCTAGTCCAATATTTCTTTACTGTTTATCTTGCTGAGGAGTTAGCACAAAACCCACAACTGTGGGATGGGAGGGCAACAGTGTGAAATGGGTGTTTCCTTTAGCTGAGTAATGACAGTGAAGTTTAACACAAATTACTACTTTTTGTTTGAATTATCATTTCTGTTATTGAAAGTTGTAAGCTAGTACTATCTGGGGCATTTTGAAGGGTATAATCAAAAAGAAACAATATAATTGACCTTATTTTTATTTGTCCGTAGTAATATTAAGTAATGTGATCTTTTAATAAAGTTAATGTGATCTTTTAATAAAGATAATGTGATCTTTTACTAGATACATGTCAGAATAAATATGACAGGCCTTATAAAGTCATATAATGGCTTTATTCAGGAAGCTTGCTATGTAAATAATTTACAGTAAGGAGCAAGACAGAAGACCTCAAAATTACATGTTATGATTAGGAAAGAAACTTGAAAGTGTTTCAAAACAGTAACAGACATATATGCTCTGCAAAATACCTCATTGGTAGGAATGCTTAATTACCATTTTGATTTTCTGTTCAATATAGAGGCAGGAGTTACATTGTAACAGAGGGTATTTTGTCAATAGAACAAACATATGTCTGATTTTTAAAATTCTTTGCAGAAAGAAAAGAAAGAAAATAGTAATAATTGCACCATCTGGATGTATTTCTAAATTTTGTCTCTCATTAGAACAGTGGTGTAAAGATAGGTCAGTAGCTCATATACATCTGCTTAATATATGTTAATGGCCTGTAATATTGGTTAGACAAGAATGCATAAAGTTGCAAGAATAAGTTCCCTTTAGAAAGTTGGTAAGTGTTGAACAAACTTAATTGTTTATAGCTTATTCTGCATGTTAAAACTTGTTATCTTTGACACATCGTTAGAAAGCTCTTTTAAGAGGCACAGAATCCTAGGCATTTTATAGATGTTTCTTCTTATTGGAAGAAAGGTTATTTTTGTAAGAGAAAATGTAGTGTCATAAATGAGCTGTCAGATCTATCAAATATAAGAATTATAATATGTTCCTTTTAATCTCTAGGTTCATCACTAGAATGGCTATCAATGTAGTGATATACAAAAATAAGATTGCATACAAATATTCTTTTTAACTTGAAAACATCATTTTAATGAAGTGCATCAGTTTGACTAGAATGCATAACTGCTGCTGGTTTTAGTCCCACATATAACATCATATGCAGAATAGAGCAAATGAAAGTTTCATTGATTCTTCCAGTTCACTTTTTGCAGGCATGACAGGGTTGATTACACTCTCCAGTAGTTTTTTCTTCTATTTGGGGCTAAAGGATCTCACACACTGACAATGAAACACGGAGAGTAAAAAAAGTAATAAAAAATGTGGAACTATACACCTTGGGGAGGTAGGGAGGGTCTTACTGATGTCAGATTGACTGTGATCATTGATTGGGGAGGTAATAAAATATATAATGTGTAACTAAAGAGAAGAGGCAGCTGCTTAGAGGAGGAAGCAGGCAATAATGTTGGAAAGTCCTTCTCACCTTTGTAGTACCAAGTCATTTTTCTGGACTATGTCAGCTTTTCTTTCACTATGTCAGCTCAGTTTTGGGTTACATAATGATGTGGCAGAAATGTATTTTCATTAGTATTTTAAGCACAGGTCTTCAGAAGATAGGCCAGAAGAATTGATGACCTGCCCCATGCTTCCTGAGCATGACATATGTTAACTTATAAGTGGTATATTTCCTGTGATGTGCAGTTGGTTTCTGACAAATTCCTTAACTAGCATTATAAGACTATAAAAGTATCTAACCTTAAAGTGTCCCCAGTTTAAAATATATAACCACATAATATTGCTGTCTTCCTTTTAACTTCACAGCTGTGGAGAAGCTGAAGGATTCCACCTCGGAGTCACAGAACAGCAACCTATGGATTATTGTTGGTGTGGCAGTCCCAGTTGCTGTGGTGCTCCTGATTGTTATTATTTTATACTGGAAACTTTGTCGAACAGACAAACTGGAGTTTCAGCCAGACACAATGAGCAACATTCAGCAGCGACAGAAGGTAAAAAGGGAAGCTGTGATGAGAGGAGTTTGAGTGTTCTGAGCATAAACAAATTTGAGAGTCTAAGGAACACCTAGCATCCTTTAATAGCATGTGGAAACACAGTTTCAGAGCCTTCCAGCTGTTTGTTGTTTTTTTAAAAAACGACAATCAACCCCCCACCCCAAAAAAAAAAAAAAAAAACAGGAAAAAAAAATCAAATAATAGTTGAAGAGTCAAGAATCCCATAGTGTTTTATTTGTTCTCCTACGTATATGATACTGCATGAGATAGATACATACTTCTGAAATGTGAGCACTGAGGCTGAAAGGGACCTTTCTTTATCACTTCATTTCAAGGCTTTGGCTAGGACTGAGTAAGAGGAAATGAGTGTTGAATCACTGACCTTGTTTTCTACAGAAAGCTGAATTTTTCTTTGGAGAGCTTCTGCTAAACTAATTTGACGACTAAACCACACCATCCGTTATACCTCATGCTGACACTAGAATTTACTAGAGCCTATCCTTGCTGCTCTGCATTCCACCGGGGCTCTGGTGTCACCATTGTGAAAGCCTGTTGCAGGACTAGAACTTTAATTAGTGGATCTGCATGAGACTGGGTGAGCATGTTGGCTGGAGTGTTGGAGAACTGGGTTAGAATGGTGAGAAATTCAACAGTCTGTCTTTTTCCTTCACAGGATTGTAGAATAAAAAAATATGTTACCCAGGATTTTAACAAAGGGACATATTCAGTAAAAAGAATGAAAAAGTGACTAAAGGATTACAAATCATACTTTTGCTTTTTACAACTGAAGAGAACTGGTCTGTCTGTCAGAGATGCTTATTCCTGACTATACCTTCAGAGGCATTATTAAAGGCAAAACAATCTGCCCGTGCTAATCCTGTGGTACTGTAGTCATGTTCTTGTACTGTCATTTCATGTTCAGTCATACAGTTTTCTCTGTAACAAGACTTGTCTGTACACCATGCTCACTTTCAAGATAATTAATGATGTGAAAGACAAGAGAAGCAGAAAGCTGTTGCACTGCCAAAGCAGTCAGAACAAATCAATAGTAACTTCCACTCGTCTTGCCACTGCAGATTTGAGTATCAGAGTTGAGGTCAGCAACATGTGGTACCCTTCGATAAACTTCACCCCCTGGTTGTTTGTTTCACCTGTGCTGTGGTAATATGTAACGCAGATTTTGACAGAAGAAGTTCCCCACAGTAGTTTCAGCTAATTTGAGAAGAGTCATACATAAAAGGCAGTTCCATTACCCTTGGAACACTATTTCATTATGTATATTTTCAACACCTCTCTTCCATTGCAAGCTTTTAGTAAGAAAGCAGTTGGGTTGACTCTAAGGCCAGAAACATTTCATAGTTTTAGTTTCTTTTGGGAAAATGGCGCGATTGTTTTTCTCCACTAGTTCCACAGTGTTCTTCATCTTAATCATGAGTCAGGAGCCTTGAACTTGTTTGCGTGCAAATCTCATTTCAGTTCGCCTAGGGAGCCTGTCGCTTTGCTTACTTAAGGAAGTCACTGTAAGGAAACTAGAAGGAACCAGTAAGGACATCTAGTCCAATCCCTGTGCCAGTGGATGGCTCATATTTTAATACTAAATGAGATAAAGCAATAAAAAGTGTCTTAAATTTTTATGGTGTATCACATCAAACTAGCAGAATCTACTTTGAAAACTGTTTTCCTCCTTTGCCCAAGATCCAGAACAAAAGTAGTACTCTAGTTTCCTTAGGCTGTGGGATTTCTTCATGTCTTCAAACAGTGGGTTGGAATTGGAGGTCAGAATAGGGCGTATTTAATAAGCACTGAAGACCCTCAGACAATCACAACAGCGTACAAATGATTAGAGGCATTTGATCCGGTCCTGCCCTTTAGAATATGTTACAGTAAATGCAAAGAAATGTTCAAAGGGGTGAAATCATGTGGTCAGGGATTTAGGTCCGTAAATAAACTCAGTTTAAAAATGGATTCAGTCTCCCCCTTCCTCACCCCACCTACAATTATTTCCATTCCCTCTTTACAGAGCTTAGCTTTGGTACCAAAGGAAAGTGAAGGCCTACACTGCATCTGTAAATGAAAGGCTATTTAGGCTAAAGATATCTGGGTTTTTCTCTTGGAATCAATATTTCATTGGTAAAAACCATAAAGATGCATTTATAGTGCTAGCTCTTCTGACTTTTATTAATCTTTAAATTTTTTTTCTTTTAATGTAAATATAGAAATGGAATGTATAAATATCAAAGTATTTCATTAACATATGCATGGCATATCCACACTGGAAATAGAAGACAATTCTTTTCAAGCATGTAATAAGTCTACAGTGTGTTTCATACTTGAAAATGTGTGTTGATTGGAAGATAAGAGACTGAGGCAGCCTTTTCTTGTTCAGATGAAATAGGATATCATACTGCACTGGTGGATCTCCAGAGGTATCACCAGACTTTTTTTCATTGTGTTTAATTAGCTGTTTTAACATAGCAGATCAGTGGGCAGCATAATAATCTGTTAGAATTCACAGTAGCAGCTGATAGCAAATTGTCACCTGTGACTTAAAAGCTTGGAACAAGGTTGGGAGTGGGGTGAGGGGAAAGCCTGTTTGCTCCACACTACTGAGGAAAGACTGCCACTAAAAGGCTGGTTCCTTGAAAGGTCAAGAGAGAGAACTTCTGTAAAGGTATGGTAATGTGTATGGTAATGCATCAGTATAAAGTCTCTTTTACAAATTTGCATTCTTCTCTTCAGAGAGATGCTTTAAAGATACCACAAATATTCCTGGATTCTGTAGCCTCGTGTCATTTTAGTACCATCATGTCTGTCTTCCTTCCTTTCACTTAATTACTTCATTCTGGTTTTAAGCTCATGTTTTTTCCTGACATATTTTGGTATGCACTCAGATAATATAATTATTTAAGTTTTAGTTTTCATCTTCTATTTGTAAAGGTTTAATTTTATAGAGTAGGTATGATTACTATGTTCCTATGGCCACCATTAAAAGTAAGTCATAAGCTGCTTACCCTCATAGTCTGTCTTCTGATAAAACAAACCAGTATTGTTACGTGTTGGTAATAAGACCCCACAAGCCCCACAAGCAGGGTATTCCCTGAGAATATGGCTGCCTGGGTACAGCTCAGGGAGGTAAAGATCACCCAAGTATTTGTGTTAGGCAGCAATTCAGTCATACTGGCCAGCTTGTCATGTCAGCACATCTAACCTGCTTTGGTACCTTATCTGCTCTATGGACATCTTTTTAGAATATTTGGCTCCCAGTGCCTCACTTGTGACGATCACTGATAGCATATTTCCCACTTCAGCAGGCGTAGCTGTGTTGAAAAATGTTCAGATCCTGCGGTGACAACCCCATAGAAGTATCTATATTTATGTACCATAGCAGCCCTGAAGCTGGGCTCAGGTCCATATTTGCTGCTTGTCCCCACCCTCAAGACCAGGTCATTCTCAAAGACAATATAGATAATAGCAAAGACAGAATTTCATCTAAAGTGATGACAAGGACAGAGTAGACTGTATTCAGCGAAGGCCTGTTGTGCAGATTGGATGTACCATGCCACTCTACCAGTTTCTGTTCTCTCTATCTGGCCTTCTAGTTTCATCACAGGATCATTGTCTTGTGGACAGGGTGGTGTAAGGGTCCTTCTTAAAAAGGCTCATAATGTTACCCTCTTCAAACAATATACAGAGAACACCTGAACTCAAACAATATTAATGGATGTTTGACTTCTGAATAGTCTCAGAAGTCTGCTGCTTCAGTGAATATAAGTATAAATACATAGGAAGGAAAACTTCTGTGGGAACTGATGCTAGCAAAGAAGATAAAGTAATTGAGGAGAAAAAAAAAAAAAAAGGGTCTTGAAGAGACTTTGATTACCTAATCCATCCCTCTGCCTCAAAGAAGGATTAACAATACCTGAAGCATATTAGGTTATCTTTTTCGTTCTGGAGATTAGATGGGCAAACATGCTCAGATCAAAGTTATTTGGACCCTTTTAAAACTGGGAGTTAAGGAAGCAGGTCAGAGCAGTAAATTTTTATGCAAGATTCATTGGTCTGTGCAAGGATAATTCTTTTCGAAGGATGGAACTAAGATATTTAAAGGGTACATCAAGTATTCATGACTTGTTCTGTAAGCTGTAGCATCCTACCAGAAATTCACCTTGATATGATCTGGGTTGTTGCACTGGATAAAGATGTCTTTGCCTTTGGAAATAAAAAGATGCTTTAAATTGCAGGATTTTCTCTCTTGCCATTGCCTATATTCACCACAGCATTGTCCCAGCCTGAGCTTTTCTCTTGTAAAGGAGCTGTGCTTTTTGTGGGCAATTGAATTTTTGCCATGGGTTATTTTTCTTCTTCATGAAAAAATGGATAAATGTCTTTAATGCCCAAACCATCTTTCTGCTCTGTACTGAACTACTGATATTTTTGTGTGAAAACACTGTCAACTCCTTTCCTCTTCCCCAGAGAGAAAAAAGAAAAGTTGTGTATATTATCTGTAATAGAAACAGAGTTGGCAATATTATTTCTTTCTCTATTGGCATGCAAAAATTAAAAGGGAACTTGATTCTCTAAGGATTTCACTTTCCCTGCTGTGTACAAGCATTTGGAGAAAAAAGTCAAATCTCTTGCTAGGGACTTTTCAGAGGTAGTTTTAGCTCTAGACAGTTATTCAGGGAAAGGCTCCCTGCCCTGTTGACGAGAATCTGTCACCTATGGACAAGCTCATTGATGGTTTATTGGATCTGGGACGTTCTATAAATACTGGGCATGCTGAACTCATTGCCTTTGCAGTGCTGACATCGAGTGGCTTGCTTAGTTCCTAGCTTTTCCAAGGGCACATCCTAAAACCCTCAGAGGAAAAAGGCTGCTTCTCCAGCCAGAAGTCACTCCTCTCTGGAGCCATCTGTGTACCACTATGGTTCTTAAAGGCTGAACACGTCTCTGTGGCTCAGTGTCCCTCCTGTGTGTTTGTGTGGGAGAGGTGAGGTGAGTCGGTCCCCATGAAGCCTTGGACAAAGCATCTTCTCCTTCAGTGGCAGCACTTAGTGCCAGAGCTGGAGGGCTGCCAGTTTGTATGGTGTGCAAGCAAACCTCAGCTGAGGTGTAATCACCTGGGGACTGCTACCAGCCCTTGCCTGTTTGCTCTGATCTGTGCTGCTTTCTGAGAGCCATGTCCGAATCTCATGTGTCAGGTGTAACTTTAGACCTCTGAATTGAGAGTTTTGCTTATTATTGTGTATTCAGTAGACTACCTCTTGGATGTTCCTAGGATCAAAGAGGCCAGCCCTGCTAGAGGCTAAATGCTAGGCTTCTCCTTCTGATATAAAGAATTCTTGTGCTACTTTGACATCCTGTAATGCTTTTGTTCATCTGTACAATGTCGAGGCAACAGCTCTGCATTGCAGAATAATTCCAGTCAAAAGAGACTCATGTTAAGAAAGGCAGCTGACACCAATCGTATAAAAACTACTTGAAAACTGACATGACTTTCTGCAAAAGATTAATGTCTGTGCCTACTCTTCGCATAACAAATACCATTCATTTCTAATAGTAACCTTGACTAACTATCCAAAATGTTGTCTTTTGGGAATTGGCATACAGGTTCTGCTTCAGAGTCAATAGCCGCATTCTAACAAGTGACAAAGTATTCAACGTCTCAATTACTTCTCAACAATACCTTTCTCTGATGGCATTTCCTCTGCAAGAGCTCTTTTGTAGGATCTCTAATTCTTTAATGAGGATTACCTATTCACAAACCGTAGAAATAAAATGTGTTTATCTATTGATATAAGCAGTATATCTATAAAAAGTAAAATGTCTCCATCTGCTTTTCTACAAACATTTGAGTAGCTTTCTTGAGGTCAGACCAAAAGGCCAGCTAGCCCAGGTGCCAAAAGCCTATAGAAGGGAAGAAGAACAGGGCAAGTACATGTGATACTTTGCCTTGAGCAATTCTTCAACCTCCAGTTATTTGTGTCTCAGGGACTTTCTCTAGAAGTGATGATATTTAGCAACCCTCAACAGATTTCTCTTCTGTGAACTTGTCCAGTCCTTCTAAAGCTATCTGAGCCGCTGACAGGGATTTCCACAGCTTGTTATATGAAGAACCACATTGTCTTGTTTCATCTTACTTTTATCCTACCCCTCTTTGTTTTCTGTGATACCCCTTTGTTTTCTAGTCCTTGTATTGGAGGGGTCAGTGAACAGACATGTGCTCCTTGCCAATCCCAGCTTTACAGTTTTCTGTCATATTCCCATCTCCATTATTTCTTTTTCTAAACAGAGGACTCCCAGTTTTCTTGTCCCTTTTTTGAACTGGCCTTTGAACCAACTGGTAGCCTTTAAAGAGGTTGAACACTTTCTAATTCTTTTCCATCCTATTTGAGAGAGGGAGGCTAGAACTGAATATGCTATTCAAAATATAGATGACCTATGGATTTGTAGAGTGGCATTTATGTAGTGACTACTTTTGGAATGGCGTTTAAAAGAATCCATTTTCAAAATGCAGATAAACTTTTTGCCATCTTAAACATAATAGACCACTGAGACTAGGTTAATACTGGGGAAGTAAATTCTGTCTTTCCTAACAGAAGATAATAGAGAGTTTACTGTACAATTCAGCTATTTTGGAAACAAGAAAATAGGCCAACATAAAGTCATTGTTGCCTAAAGTTTTAGTGTTGCTACTCACTTGTAGTTTCATTTCAGCAAGCAGATTATTTCTGCAGTATATGTGAATATACTTTCTTTCCCTGTGCATTAAACTCTTTTTAGATATATAAATATGTTTGAGTCACTGAGCCCAACAAAATACCAGCACAATAATAAAGGAAAATTGCTGACCTATGCTCTTTCTTAAAAGTCTGTTAGCATTTTTCTCATTATTTGCAGAGAGAAAATGTTTCTGGACTGTGTTGTATATGTGCTCTGTGGAGACAGAGCTATGTAATTAATGTGTTCTTATGCTTCACAAGTTGAGAAAAGAGTTTCCTTGGTTTATAATTTTTTTGATATGTTGTGCTACCTCTCTTAGAGGTTGTGATGTCGGAGTTGTGTATGTGGCATTGGGGGGAGTAATTGTTTGATGTAATTTACGATCAAAAGACTGTTGAAACTGAGACACAGCAGTGACCTCTCTACCCTATAAAGTTGGTGGTCTTTTTCTAACTTACTCCTGACACTTTCGTCCAACCAGTGTGCAGAGGAGCCTCACCACACCGTGATTAAGATAGTATCCACCCTGCAGCATTTCTCTCTGAGAAGGAAGGCTAAAACTGTGATTCAGACACAAAATTCTGCGTGTTACAGCAGTTATCTCAGCAGCCTGTGGGCATATATGTACTCAAACTTATGGGCTTTCAACTACATGATCCCTCTTGTATTTTATGAAATTTACTGAGCTGTCATGGTAATATTAGTGTGGCAAGAAGAAATGCATAAAGGAAAAGAAGAGGGATGATGAAAATCCGCGAGAAGAATCTGTCTTAAGAAAATATTTCAGAACAGGTGTCTTGAGAATTTCAGACTTTATAAAGTTTTGTAAGTTTGGGGGTTTCTTTATTTGTTTTTAATCCTACTCCAGGAGCAAAATTCCTGAGGTGGTATTTTTTGTGGGATTTCTGCTTTACTTACTATTTGTATGGTGGTAAGCAGTAAACCACAGTTTTGGCTTTTAAGAGAAGGGAAGGAGGACCAGAGGCTGTACACTAGCTTGTTCTTCCAGGCCAGGACTGGCTATACCACGTTACCTTTCCCTGACGTGATGGTAGAAACCCGTGCAACTGTACACATATTTCTTCTCCAAAAAGGCGTGTTTACTCAGCTGCTTTACCTATTCCTCGTGATGGTGATAGTTGACAGAAGCACTGTTCTGATGAGAACTGTGAGACTTAATTTGTATAAAGAGGCACTTGGTCCAAGATGAGAAAATGGGCAGCATTTTGTACATATAGCCCCTTTTTTGGCCCTCAGATCTCAAAATCTGGCTTCTTTTATGAGATGGGGCTTGCCATAGAGGGTACAGGCTGTACCATCATGCTAATGGGAGGGTAATGGCTCCCACCTAGGAGGCAATATAGGGAACTGTCATTGCACATACATATCTTTTTTACAGGTATACACTGTTATCACATAATGGCATTTAAATCGAATTAAAGACCTTTTTTGTTTTGGTGCTTAAAAGCACTTCCTAAACCAGCAGCATTGAAGGATGTCTCTGCATATTTGTTAGTGATGCTTAGTATTTTTTTCTTTAAAGTAGACCAGGAAAAATGTGTTTATGGCAAAAGCTGGTTGCATCATATCCCATTTTGTATGGAAATTCCATCAATGGCACAAAAAGACCTTGAGAAATACAAATTGATCTTTTTTCAGTGTTTTGAGGAAGTCTGTGGAGATGGAATTCTGCTTCTATGTGATCTTCTAATATGCTTTATTCATCAACAAAGGTTTCTTATGTCTTAACTCAGGTATGCATTATTATTATTGAATCGCATGTATAATTTGTATGCATACTTTACAGACAGTCCCTGGCCATGATCCCAAGGGGGTTTATGTTAGAAAGAAAACAATGTAAACAAAAATACAGAGGATATACTTATGTGCATAAGGAGTAGGAATAATATTAGAAGAATGACCTGAATAGGAAAATGAGACTGAGAAAGGTGAATGTGCCTTGGTACTTCTAGGTTCTTATTTATTGGTAGATTGGCAGGTGTTCTAAATTCCTCGTGGAACAGTCACTGCAAACAATATGGATGAATGGTCCTTGTGGGAGGAAGAAGTAAGCAACATCTCAGATAGGATAGTAGAAGCATGATGAAAAAAAGAGTTGAAAATTAAGAAAATCAGAGCAAGCACACTAGCATCATGAGAGTAATGTGGTGAATTCACACTGCCTTATGCTATGGTGCCCTGGGAATACAGAGAAAGGTTTGGTGGTGTGAATCTCAAGATTGTGGCAAATAGTTTGTGATGTTTAATAGCTTTAAGCCATCCTAAATCAGGCTGACATAACATCTTCAACACATATTAATTTTGATAACACTGATTCTCATTGTCTTGCTGTGTTTAAACTAGTAAGACTTGAAAACACTTTTTTTCTGTAAAGTTTTTGTCCTGTTATTTTTGTAGCATTCCATGTGATAGCATGTTAGTAAGGTCATAAGTCAGCAGGACTTATTTACAGGGGTTCCTGTCTTGTTCACAGGTTATATGCCAACATTAAAATATTATTTTTGAAATCATGCTTAGCTCCTTTGTTTCCTTAGAAGTGTGTTTTAACAGCCTCTTTTCAATACATCTGTCTCTCAAAGGAACAAGGCAAGACTGTGGTATAAAAATCAATAGAAAATTGTCTTAATATATTATTCTTCACATTACATCCAAATTTAAATGCCACATGTAGGAACTACAGGAAGAATACTAAGTGTATTTCTTATTTTCTGCTTTCTACTGAAATTATTCATTGACCTGTGTGTGCAGTATTTGCTTTCCTGAGAAAACAGATTGTTGATTTTCCTGGTATGTCTCTTCATCTAGCAAAACAATATATTGACAACCATGTTATATTTCTGTGACTTGAACAATACTGAAACTGTTAGCTGCTTTCATGGAATAAGTCTTGACCAAGGTGCACAGACTTTGTAGGTTTCTGCAGAAATTATTTTATTTTTCTACAAATTAAGCTTCAAATACTTTGTTTCCATTCAGTACATAACAATAGAATTAAAGCACTGTCTTGACTTACCAATTTGAAATCATCCTTCCCTTAGATTTCAGCAGGTTCTACGTTTGTATAATACAATTATTATGAATACAGTAGTTTAGACATGTTCATTTTGGTGGTAAGCTTCAGAGTAGTTTATAATTTCCCTTTCACAAATATATTAAGGTGAAACAAATGAAAACCTTTCCTAACAACTTACATTTAAAACAAGAAATCTTTGCTAACATTGATTTTGTGCAGTCTTAGCTAAAGGCAATCAAGGCTGATAAAAGGAGGCTCAGTTTCACACCTGAAGAGGTAGCAGTATCAGTGCAAATGCATTTTTTAAAAGAGATCGTATTCTTTCCTTGGTGGTGATTAATTTGAGTAGCAGATGACTGATCCATACATAGTATTCTGACTACCCGTCCTAAGATGAGCAGAGGTCATCCAATCTGTTGCACAATATAACTTGATATAAAGAAAAGGAAGAATGCAGCTGGTGGCACACAGAAATTTATAAGAAAGTGTTGGGAACCTTTTCCATTTGAAACAACACTATTCATTCGTTCCATTGAGCCTCAGTGATCTGACCATGTAGTCTTGTGTTTCAGTGTCCTTCAGACACTTTTCACTGAAAATACAGATTTTGATTAGTGTCAGTTCTCAGTTAAAGTCATAATGTTGCCATGGTCTAAGAGGTGAGGTAGCAGGAGTGTAGGGGTTTGTTTTAAGACAACTTAGTGGGTTTCTGTTGATGTTTTCTCTACAGTAGTAATCATTAGTATTTCCATTTCTCAAATAATGAGTATTATTTTTAGTAAGTTGTGTTACCAGTTTTTTTGTTGAGGACCATCTTTTCATATTCATTCAGGTATATCTATATGTATTTTCACATTATATTTTTCTATCATATTTTTTCATTCATATGCGCAAACACACATGCATAAACATACTGTCCATATATTGGCTAGAGCTGCTAGTGCCAAATTAATCTTTTTTTTTTTAGCAGGAGATACCTGGAAATGTTGTTATTTTGCTGTAGAGATCTCTGCAAGATTTGAATCATTCGGGCAGAATTATTCCATTCAGTTATTATTTTCATACTGAATCTTTCAAAGAACAGGGTTAAGATAAAATAGAGTTCTCTGTCCAAATTTTTGAAATCATTTTGGAGAAGCTCTAGTACATATTCTCAACCTTTGGGGTTGCAGGGTGTGGAAAGAAAGGAAACAGGACCAGAAGGTTGTTTTCTGAAGGAGGTGCTTTTGCTGATGCTTTGGGGAATTGCTCACTTCTGAGTTTTAAGCCTTTGGGAAAATGTTTGCGTGAGATTGACAAAGACTTGTTAGAGGTTTACTAGTTAAATTCTCATAGGATTACACCTGTTCTGCATGTATAAGCTGTCACTTAAAAGCTGAGAGAAGTTTTTCTCTGTTGCTCCACACAGGTTGTTAGGAGGCCAGGTAAAGAAATAAGGGAAGCAGTGAGCCTCAAGCTCTTGGACAGTGTAAACTGGAAAGGGCAGCTGGCAGGCTGGAAGAGAGGGGTAGGAGGGCGAGATGAGGAGGCTGGTTCTGCCTGGCAAGGAAGAGTAAGACCAGATGAGGAGTTTCCTTGGCTGCAACTTTGGGTTGCCACAGGTTCTGTGGTGACTGGAATGAGCGCCTCCTGAGGCCGGGGGTGATGATACCTGAGACTTAGCAGTCCTCTGTTGCCAGCAAACGTCAGTGAAATCCACTGGCAAAGTCTCAGCCACTCTAGCTGCAAGTGTGCATAGAAGAATTCATCCTTTCTCTTCTTAGATCCCCTTCTTCTTTCACTACTTGTTTGCCAGCTTCTGTATGAGATGAGATGGGTATCCTCCTCTACAAATAACATTCTTATATTTTACCCAACTTTGACTAATAGCAGAAGGACCAACCGGTGCCAAGGATCCAGCAGGGTGGGAGAGGGTGCGGTGGTTTAAACCCTGCCGGGACTGGGCACCACGTGGCCGCTGCCCCCCCCCCANCCGGACATGATGTCAGCATGGTATGGAATAGCAACTCCTGGTGAAAATTAACCCTATCCTGGCTGAACCAGGACAGAGGGCAAGAGGGTTCCTATGGAAGAATTGAATTCATGTTTTTCTGACTCAAGGCTCTGTCGCAGCACCTAGGCATGAGGGAATCCATTTGTAATTGTTCAGACAATCTTAACTGTGCTGCTTCTTACAGTGTGGGTGCTTGTCTTTGCAAAACTAACAGTCTTTTAATTCAGCTTCTGTGTGGTCTGTCTGCAGATAAACATTTGTGCACACATATGCTGTGGTGTATGTACATGTACACATAAATGTATCAGTTACATAAATGTAACTGTGCTTAGAAGATAGGTTATGTTAGACTGCAACTATGAATAAGACTATTTGAAGACGAATATTTATTGTTTTTGCATGTTGCTTTACTCCCCAGAAGGTTTATAAACCCATTATGCTAGTTACTCTCAGGTATGTTGAAATGCATGCTTCAGACATGCAGCAATCTTAATAAAACCATACTAGTAATTCCAATATTACAAGGATTTTTGTCTTTTCAGTTGTCCTTGCCTACCCCACCCCATCACACTATTCAAAAAACAGCAATAACTTTGCAGGTCAAGGGTGCTTAGGAAAAGGTAGAGCACCACCAGATTTTTTCTGTGAAGGAGCTGTGCCCAGCACATGGTGAACACTCCCAACTTCTTTGGAGCAAAGTGGGCTGGAGGTAATGGAGGGAAATGTAGTGAAATAGAGGAAGTGATCATCAGGGATCAGCAGCACGTCTGTATAGGCATGAGGGGAGAGTATGGAAGGGTTAGAAGAAGGGGAACCACTGAAGGGGTTCAAAGGAAGAGGGATATCTTAAAAGAGAACAGAAATAATGTCAAACGGATCAGAAGTGGAGGTGGGGTAGCTAAGAGGAGTTTCAGTAATAAAAGTGCTGCAAGCTGGCATGATAATTCTGAGAGTGGAAGTAAAAAGTTCCTCCTCAGAAGTATTTTGGGAAAAAAAGTAAAAAAGAAAGAAAAAATGACTTGGAGTTTTGAGGCCTTTTTTTAAGTGAGCAAGATCCTGAAGACAAAGGTTTCAACTCTGAGGGAGGGGAAGTTTCAAGAAGGGGGGTTCTCTAGGTGACTATGACTCAAAAAATGGAGAAACAGTTACACCTTCACATGATCTAGCTCAACAGTGCCTTTTTGAATCAGTGGTGGCAGTCGTTTACATAAATTCTATAATTAGGTCACCCATAATGCTGAATTGAAGGGATTGTTGTAGAGCCCAGGAAGAACGGGGTATAGTGGAAGACATCCAGATCTGTTCAAGTAATAAACTTACTCATTTTGTGAGAAATGAACTCCAAAAACTCAATCGTTTGGATACTTGCTGGATTTTATGGGAGAGCTTTTATTGCCATCTACTGGTCTAAATAGGCAGTTTGCTCTGCAACAACATCCTTTCTAAGAACTATTTGGAAAATGTTTGCTTACTGAGAAAATATTTTGAAGAGATTGTTTCAGAATATTCCTTAGGCAAGCATATCTTTGGCATGGTATCAAAGGAGTCTGTAGTTAGCTATGTTGGTATGCCAAGCTTTATGAAAGGGGATTCATTTAAACATCTGGAACCTGATGCACCCATAAACGCTCTCCAACACATGCTTTGCTTTGCAGGAAATCAGCTCTAGGAGCACACAGGGGGTTTTGTACATGTGCTCTGCAGTGGGTATGCATGCATGCACTTTGAAAACTGGAATTGTCAACATTTTTCTACTTTAATCTTCCAAACTATATAAAATTGAGTGGGACTTGAAGAAAAAGTTTCTCTTGATTAGTTCTTCAGAATTTCTAATTACTCCAAAGCCCAAAAAAGTCAGCAGGAGAGCTTGAAGCTTGGAGGCTTGATTAAATTAAGGCTGAATCAAGTCATTGACAAGGTGAGATTAGCTTTTTTATAAATACAGTTATGAAAATGAAAGACCCAGTTCTGGGTCTTTCTTAAGCAAGATGCCCATTGAATCCATAATACCTTAATAAGATCTCTAGGAGAAGTATCTAATTACTCTAAAACCCTTTATATATTTTTCTGTATATTCAATGTGAAATTCCTAAGAGCTAGATTTCCAGTTCCTTTGTGGAGGCATCCATGCTGACTGAAAAATCATATGCCAGGCTGCCATATAACTCAGATGTGCAGAATATTTATCTTCCATCAGATGAACTAGATGTTTGTACAAGCACTCTGAGACTCCTACAGATTTGGGGAACTCAAAATGAGGAAGATCAGCAGCAATATTATTCAAGTTATTTAAACTCACTTCACTCATTTTGATGGAAAGAAATGGAAAGATGATCTGGCAGTGGTAACCATTTCAATCAGTACACAGGTGTCTATAATCTTGCACCCACAAGTACACAAAAAGCTTCTAACAATGTTTAAATTTTAAGAAATACATGGAAAAAGATGTAGCAGCCACAGAAGGCTGGAGTTTTTTAACTAGATTTGCTGATTTGGAGTTTTATACCATGTATCATATACTGAAGTAAGATAACAGAATTGGGGGGGTTTATTTTTCTTTTCCCTGCAGCTCTCAAATTCATTTCTGAGACTACCATAGCCTGACCATCCTCCTAGTGACCACTGCTTGCAGATCTTAACCAAAGCCTTTGTACTCATTGTCACTCATGGTTCCTGTTTTTTGTCTTTGTTCTTTTCTCACAGCTACAAGTCCCCAGTGTGAAAGGCTTTGATTTTGCTAAGCAACATCTGGGCCAGCACAATAAAGATGATGTCCTGATTATCCATGAGCCAGCTCCTTTGCCAGGACCTATTAAGGATACTACCCCATCTGAAAATGGAGATGTGCCCAGCCCCAAATCCAAGACTTCCTCAAAGCCTTCAAAGAATGTTCGACACAGAGGGAGGTCAGTTCACAGAGATAAAACAAACTGTAGTAGATGACGGGTTATTAGTGGCTGGCAATTACTGTATTTTTAGGGCAATTTCAGAAGAAAGGACTGTTCCAGGGTTTTGGGACTTCAATTTTCTAGTGGGCTGTCAGAGTTAGACCTCACTACTCAGTAATACAAAGTTGTGAGAATTTAGTGCCTATTTTTCTGTGTTGCTTTTAAAAAATTCAAAAGTAGCCTGAGACAGAGATGATATTTAGGGAAAGGTATCTATATTTGCATGCCTAAAGTAGAAGAAAAAAATATAAACTTGAGGTTGTTACTATATTTTATCTAGAATAGTTCAGAAAATGAATTAAAAAAAATTTTCAGAAGCCAACATTTTAATGCTTCCCCTGAAGACAATAATGAATTGTTGATCAAATTTGGAACAAAGATGTGGTTTTTTAATAGCGTATAAATTCAAACACTTCAAAATGTTTTAAAAAGATAATTTCCCTCCTCTCCCTCATCCTCCCTAAAGAGCAAATCTCCCTTTAGGCTTAACTATGGAGATGTTACCATCATCTCCCTAACACACTGACATGCCCATGTCAGCTTGAGATTTAAAACCTTTATTCCCTGAGGCAGCAGTTGACATGTGAAACGATAGCATGGTGTGTTATGTTTGTTTTAGCTGTTTTCTGTTTTGTGAGGAAATACAGAACTCAGTTCGTCACAATGTAATTCAAGATTCTGTGTTGCATGCCAGGAAATACAGTGATGATGTGAGTACATGTTCTTTATCTGTAAAAACCAACAAACAAGAAAAACAGCTGAGTTTAGAAAGCACAGCATCTCTAGGCTCCAGCTGAGAGTTGGACCTGTTGTTTTGGCTTGAGAGGACACAACTGAATATTCCTCAGCACTTACAAAGAATGACTGATGTTGACTCAGCGCTAGTTATGTTCCTATAATTCACTTAATGAAAATTTAGATAGACTTAGGAAAGAATATGAAGAAATACAAAGAGGTGAAGCAAAGTCAGCAGCAGATGTGGAAACAGAACTCCAGCCTTGCACTCATGGAACCAAGACAAAGGTGGTGCAGATAATAGCTCTGCCCACCCCTTCCACCTTAGAAAAGGGGAAGAGATGCAATGGTGCAGATCTGTAAACTCATTGAGAACTCTTTCTCCTTTTTTCCCTGCTTTTTTTTTTAATTGGTATGTGACTTATTAGTGTGACGTCCTGCAGAAAAGAATGAAAGACAAGAGTTCAATTAACAGTGCATTGTTCAGGGAGGAGAAAAAGGGGAGTTGAATTTGGAACATTGCCTGTTGCAAGGAGTAGGTTTAATTTTCAGTGATCTTGTCTGGCTGGATATAGTTATCTGAGCCTGTGTGTTCTAGGCAGCTTGATGTTTAGCCAAGAGCCTCAGTAACTAGTTCAGATACCCATCCAGCCCAAGCAAATCTTGCACTTAACATGGTTAACACAGACACGTGCACACTTTCAGTGGTTAACTCTCTGCAGGAGTAGAATATGAATGTTCACAAGACAAAATGGTCACTAGAGACACTATCTAAAAGGCTGATCCCATACAGAAAGGTAGGCTTTGGTGTCAGATAGGTGGTGGTGTATGCCTGATATTTTTGCTATTTTTATACAATCTGAATAATTTTATAGCTGAATTCTACTGTTAGGGAAAACCACAGTCTTTCTTTTTTTTTCTGTGATCACCCACGAAAAATATGAACACTGAGATTGTAATTTGTAGGTGAAAAATGCTTTTAAGAATCTCATGACTTCGTGTGATATATACATAAAAGTAGTATTTTTGAATGGCCCTATGTTTAACTAGTCAGAAAAATATTCACATGGACTTGTAGTGTTGGCAAGAGAACACCAAGTTAGCAAGTCTGAATGTTAGACTATCTGATTTATTTTTTTTTCTAATATAAATCTTTTCTGTCTGAAAAGTAAACTGCTAATTATGAATGTGGAGTTTTTTCTTGAAGTGTATTTTAAAAGGAAGATTAGTTAATCTTGTCATATGTGAATCCTGTTGCAGTCATTTTTCACACACAACAGCAGTAACATCATGGCCATTAATATCTATGATCGTTTATAAGTAAATATGTAATAAATTGAGGAAAATATTAGCACAGGATTCTTTGTGTGTGAGAAATGTGCCCCTTTACAAACTTATGTTACATGTTGGTTTGCGTTTTAATGTTTGTGGCAGGGTTTCACCATCAGATGCTGACTCCCCANGACTCCACAGCAAGTGAACAATCCAGTGGGAGAGAGACAGGAGAAGAAACTGTGAGACCAACTATTGCGAATGAGGGGAAACCACGTAGAGCAGCAAAGAAGGGTTTGTTACTTCATTTTTTCCTTATGTGCTTTACTCAGATTGAAGAGTTACCCTAGTGCTGTAACTTTTCTAACCCCATCTTTGACTGTTAATTTTTCTGGTTTCTGTTACAGAGAATTTTCTTCCTCTCCTTTTTGGTTTAGTTTCTTCTGTTGAAACTGAAGAGCTACACATTACTTTCATTCCAACAAACTTTTGAAACTAATGGTTTAGCAGGAATGAATATTCTTTCCTTTTACTCTCCCGCAAACCTCTTTCCTTTTAGGCCTAATTGTGGCTCTCACGGTACCAATCTTGCAGACAGTTACATGGGTAAGCAGGACTTGATACCGCATGGGTATATATCTGTAACTATAACTTCAAAAAAGTGAGATTGAAAAAGGAGACCAGAGAGGTAAAAGTTAAAAATTAAGTTTTAATTCAGATGTCAAAATGTGTTCATGATTGTGTTTTAGAAAGATGAAAATCCAATGAACCATCTTCCTTCCATTTGAAGCGTGCCACCGTTTGTCATGGAGGTACTCTAAGATATCTTTCTTTCTTCATTGAAAAGTTGATAAAAAACTGCAAACCAGCTTTCATTCTTTAATTAAAACATTCTTTTAAATTCTTTTCCTGTTAAAAATGTGTGATCAACTGTGCCTACACAGACATTTAAGTTTTCTTTCTGAGAGCCTTTTGGATTTAGATGGCTTGCACCTTGCTTGAGGTTTTAGTTACCAGGTCTTTGCCTTAAATCGCAAAAGTCTTCCTAGAGAAATTTCTGATACTGAATATCTGGTAAAGGAGTTTGAGATATCCCCATCTGTTCTTAATACACATGGCCTTGATGGCAGCAGAAACTGAGAAAAAGAAAATAGTGACCACATTGTGAGCAGTCCCTCTGGTATATTGAGTGTATTTCCACGTCCTCCATGAGATACCAGCTGAGATGTAAAGACAACTACTGAAGAATGCAGTTCCAGTGAAATTCAGATCATAGCAGACAATCTTCATTTTTTGCTTACGTTGAAAAAACAAGATTGAGGAATATGTGAGATAGTTTATATAAACTGCTAGCTCTATGGGTGGCTGAACAGCAAGTTAAATAATGTATGATTCTTAAACTTTCAAAACATGGACTAGTCCTGGAAGAACAAAAGTGATGGAGCAGCCTTTGCTCTGTAATGAACATGTAAGAAAACAAAACACAGGATCTGCTAATGTGTCTAGAAAGTTATACTTCCTAATAATTCAGCAGTGTATGCTGTATGTATTTTACACAATTTACAAAAAGAAGATGCTATACTGATGCTATATATGTTTGCAGTGCCTTAGATTTTGCTCTAAGGACCAGAAATCATGGCCAAGTAAATATATAGGAAAACAATTATTCTATGACAGAGCTCATCTCAGGATGGTTTTTGAGTTGCTCCAAACTTATCTGACTTCAATTGTGTTGCCCTGATTTAGTGCTCTCCCATTTTTTCTTACGTGGAAACTCCATTTTTGTCTCTTCATTTTCCATCTGACTTAAAACTTTATGTAAGGTTTAACATTTCCTTTTGGTGTATAAGTGTTAGGTGTTGCTGCATCTGAATTATCTGGCAAAGGTAGCAAGGATATTGTGTAAAGCGTGTCCTTTGTACCTATCATACCCTTAGTGGATCAAATACACTTTTCTTTCAGCATTTGTTGCCTCTAGTTTGGTAATCATAGGGACTATTTTTAGCATTCAGAATTGGAGGCACTGTCTGCAGAGAGCTCTCTGTTAAATGGCAGATGCAGCTCCCTTTTTGTGCAGCTGAGGCTTGGCAGTTTGATCAAAGTTCATGCATTTCATTCAAAAGTAAATGCAATCATCTTACTGCTGTGGTTTTTTTCCAGTTGCCATTCCAGCTGAATTATTTGTAATAATTACTGTGTTGTCTCTTCTCTTTCCTTTATGTTGTCAGGAGCAAACAGAGTGGGTAAGTAACCAGACCTGGTAGTTGAGTACAAATATGAATAGAGGTGCTGTGATAGCTGCGGTTATATCTTAAGAATGGAAGGATTTGTCTTCTGAGTCTTAAAAAATGCAATTGCTTTTGAGCTGTTGAAGTATAAAAAAGTCTCAGTGACACAAATTATAGTCATCCAATTTAGGCAAATTTTTCTCATTTCCTTGCGATTCTTTCAAAATATTGAGGAAAACATCACTCTGAAAGAAGCAAAACTGAAGCAGCTGTTGGTTCTGAAACTAGCTTTGTATAAACAAGTTAGAGATATTGTTAGAGTTAATGTCTTTACTGGAAGCCTGAGACAAATGCAAGCTACCTGCAATGAAGCACAGGTATTTTCTCATGAACTAGTGTTCTTCTGATCAGAACTGAGACATAGAAAAGATGGAGCGGGAGAAAGTTGGCACTGCCTTTGATAATGCATACTATATCTAGTGATACTGTTTCTCTGATAGCAGTTTCCATCTTAGAATAGTAGGGATCTAAGGCTGGCTACGATGCTTTCCATGGTTGGTTTTGTACAGCTAACTAATGAGAGTCATCAGCTGGGGACATAATCTCCTGGGATACAAAGAAACTGTGTTAAATGTATGAGAAGTGGTATACTCTGGCATGAATCAAGTACCAGTGGATGAGTGGAAGATTCCCATTTGCCTTTGCCTGATTTGTTGATTAGGCTTTATGCACCTTGGTTGCTGTGCTCTTGGTTTTATTTCAAAAGGGTGCAGGAAGCAATAGCCTTCCTCTATCTCCAGCTGTATTGGTTTTCATATGAAATCATAGCTTCATGCAGAGCAACTCATTTTCCTGACAAGTCAGTTCAATTAGTAGTTTCAACCCTGGGAACAGTGATAAGCATTGCTCCTGACATGTGACCTATGTGGGCTGGTTGTTTAAATGTGTTCCATCCAGTTTTGGGGTATTAATTCCTCTCCATTATTTTTCAACCTCAGCTATTTAGTGTGAGATCAAAATTCCATTCATATAGTACCATGTGATAGCTTTGTAAGGAAGATTTTCTAACCATGGACAATAGAGTAATATAAGAACTTTGAAATGAGAAAACATTCTTATTCAGTCTTGTCAAAACTTCTAAAGGAGCTCATTCATGTGTTGAGTTAGAAACCGTTTCTCCTTTCATTGTATGTGTACAGCACTGTGCAGCTCCCAGTGTTCTTATCTACTTTACTATACTTCCATCTCAGGATGTATTTATAGGCACAGAGAGGATTTAAAGGTCAGATACAGCTTATCGGGATTCTTTTGTGTGTGTGTGTGTCTGCATATTTTCTACAAAAGAGAGTAACATATGGTGTTACTGTAGAGCCTTACCAAAATTTGACGGTGGGACTTTTGGACAGTTTTACAAAATGAGTTTATGGACTGTTTCAGCTAAGAGGCCTCTGCCAAGCACTTGTTTATGTGTGCAAAAGGAAAGGTTATGGTTGAAATTGTAAAGATTCAGACTGAATGCTGAGCATAATTGAATATACTGGACCTTGCTAGCCAAGTAATATGAAAATAACCTTAAAATTTTGTTGAGGTCAGTGAGCTTCGAGAACAGCTGCTAGGTTGGAAAAAAATTACTAATGTATGGGGGAAACCTGAGAGATGGAAGCACCATAGAATTGCTCTCAGGGATTCACACCAACCACTTAATATATCTTGTGCCCCTCTCTGTGAAAGGTAATACATGCTTCGAAGAAATGCATGAAGGTGGGGCTGTGAAGATGACATGGTCGTCTACAAAAGAGAGTTGGAAATATTTCATTTAGACTCTGTGTCTTGCAAAACATTTGGGACACGGAGATCTTGAGTAGAACTGTTTACCTTCTTTTTAAGGACACCTATACAGGAAAGTCACATTTATAAATTATGTATATCGTGTATAAATATGTGCATTTGACAATGCATTGATGAAGTTTGAGAAATATGAAAAATAAGAATTTTGCTTTGCTTGTGGCCAGATTGCTTTCCAGCCCAAGAGCAATGGACTGTGAATATAATAAAGTATACCATTCCTTCCTTATCCTGCTTCCTTTTTGTGATAGAAGAAGGAAGCAAAGGAACAAGTCATCTTCTGTGATCTTCTACAGAAGATAGCCCTCCTCTTCTGAACCCTATAATTCATTATCAGCACATATTGCAAATGCATCAGAGCAGCGGCTGTTTTCTTTTCCTTCCTGTCTGTCAGAGTTGGATGCGGCTGATAAACAATTGATTCTGTATCAGAATCAAATCAGATTCTTGTTCTGATTTGACTCTGAGAACCACAAACCATTAGTAGAAGTCTGTGCAAGGATGTGGGACAACGTCCCTCTGCTCTCTTGTGTGAGACTCCATAAGAGGAGTCACAAATCTTAGTCTCTTACTGCTTATATTTCATGGTGAAAAGCAGTCTGAGAATTTGTGGTGTTACAATGTGGAGAAGGCAAAAAGATTATTTTGCAAGTCTTCAGTAGTTTTTGCAAGCCTAACCAACATAGTAGTTCCTGTTGTAGGCCTAGCTCCAGCAAAAATACTCAGGTATGTGCTTAACTACAAACCACTGGGGGATCATACAGATTTCAAGTCTTTTGAAGGAG
This sequence comes from Brachypteracias leptosomus, assembly GCA_013401335.1. Lineage (NCBI taxonomy): Eukaryota > Metazoa > Chordata > Aves > Coraciiformes > Brachypteraciidae > Brachypteracias > Brachypteracias leptosomus. The sequence continues at coordinate 34,777 of VYZX01018495.1, forward strand.
ATGATGCACTTCTGTTGAAGTGATTAACTGTTGGTACGACCAGGGCAACTATCATATGTACTGGTTTCCTTAACATCTTTTGCTGATCATATTTGAGTTGATTTAACCTCTTCAACAAATTACAATGTGGCAATATTTGTGCAGCTTGCTTATTACTGTGTGATCTGTTTATCCTGTCACGGAGAAGAAAACAGTGCTTTAAAAGCTCTTATCAGTAAAATGTCCATAAAATTATTTGTTTGCTGTGGATTTCTAAGGTTTTTTTCTTATTATAGTTCGTGTATCACTCCTTCTATCACTTAAGAACTGCATTTTGCAGTGAGACACTTTTATGACTCTTTGAACCTCCATTTGAGAAATTTGCATCTCCTAAGTGCTGATAAGAGGAACCATTAGCAGTATGTACTTGAACAGCTTTTCATGGAGTGAAGTAGATTGAGATTTTGGGGGTTTGCAAATGCCAAGAGCTTGATTTACAGAAAAAGAATGACAGTTCACCTTCTGGAAATATAATGGGAAAATGTTTATAATTTGCAAACCACTGTGTAAACTTGTACACTAAATGTGAATCAGCTGGAAGGCCTATAGGGCAAATTAAACACAGATGGAGAACGTGGTGTAGTCTTGTAGCATAGCATCTGTAGAGCTTAACATTTGACTGAGATATCCCTAACACCACTACTTTATTCTCTATTTGTTCTGGTGATTTAGGGCCTCCTCAGACTGGCAGTGGAAACGAGCAGCACTCTTCAGCCTCTATCTTTGAACATGTGGATAGGATGTCACGTTCCTCAGATGCCAGCAGACGGGTCCCAAGCAAGATCCAGCTGATTGCTATGCAACCAATGGCAGCACCTCCCATTCAGAACTCAGTGCTTTCTGATCGAGTAGCAGAGACCAACAAAATTAATAAAGAGGTATTTTTTAAGTGCTTTGAATGTTTGTGGAGGTCTGTATGCTCAGCCAAGAAGGAAGTGAAAAGTATCGATTTTCTTCTTATCAGGAGTTCCTCATTAGTTCCTGAGGAGTTGAATTTTGACAAGTTACAGGAATAACTCTGTTTCCGTCCGGAGAGATAATCTAACCTGTTTTTAAGGGATACCTAAACTAAAACTTGAACACAGAGAGGAGCAAATATGATGCTCAGGGTGCCTCGTGTTACCATCCTTTTGCTAGTCAGCAGGACACAACTTATCAGAGCTGCATTAATTAATCTGTGAGCATTGCAATGTCTGGCCCACCTTGGTTTTCATTCTACACCATTCTTTTGACTTTTCAGTGCCTCAGGATGTGGGTTATGCAAACAAGTTATCTCAAGACATTCTGGGGTGTGAATTTGCAGCATATTCATTGCTTCCAACTTCTGATATGTTTATCTGACAGTAAACATACAGAAACTTCCTGCTTTCTCTGAGGCTCAGGTTACCGTAAGCAGAAGATGAGCATGCCTGGGGCGTTAGGAGAGAAGGTAATGCACTGTAAAACCACATCATGCACTGCCTGACAATACCAGGTATCTGCATCCTGGTTTTGTGCTGGGTGTAAGATGGTATCTTCACAGAGTGGAAGATTACTGAAACCTTTAACTTAACTGGGTTAAGATACTGTGTTTCTAAGTACCTTACTGGAGAGAGGTAAATATGTAGTATACAAAGGCAAGAGGAGCCACAAAACAGAAGACTGATTATATGGGCAAAAGACATAATTCTAACTATAGATGTAAAGAATAAGTCAGGCTTGTGTCCCTTTTGTGTGTTTCTTTTTTAATTATTTTTTTTTTATTTTCATGAGAGAAAACATAAAAGTCCATTTTTACTTGGTTTTAATTTGATGCTGCAGATGTGTTCCAGAACTAGTCCAGCATAGGCAGAGCAGTCTGGTGCCCAAGTGTTTTCCATTGGTAAGAATGATTTCAGTGAGTCTTAGGCCAGAACTTGAAAGTGTGGTGTTATGATGGCTTTGGTGTTATGATAGCTTTCCCTAGATGATGACATGTGCTCCAGGAAGTTTGGAAAAAAAGGTGGGAGAGAGGCATGGAAACTCAGCCCGCAAGAAGTCATAGAGCTGATAATGCCATGTTCATCTAGGGACCTGGGCCCTGGCACTGCTGCTGTATTTCTGCACAGTTTATGGCAGCCTCTCATGCTCAGCAGAGGCACTGAGTTATGGGCTCAATTAGCTCCTTAAGTTCTTGCTTCTTACGTGATGAAGGTCGTTAAAGGGAATGGAAGACAGACTTAAACGCTATTGGTCAAAGGTATCTCTATTTGACAAGCAAAGGTAGATATAGCCTGTACTTACTTAGTTTTTCAGGGCAGTGTCACTTATGGCAGACAGCAGGAGTTTTTTGTGTTTCTCCTGCCTTTTGTTAGCAAACTGCCACCTTTAATTGTAGCTGCTGTGCTGGCAATTATGTTGTATATAATAGTACATCTGCCTGGGGAGACAATGGGGATACCGCAAAATATCCGAGAAAGAAAACGTGTCTACAAATTGTGTGACATTTTAATCCTTCAGAGATTTGGGGGAGGAGGAGGAGGGAGTTAGGGGCAGGCAGGGAGGTGAGGAGGAGAGGTTTACAGAAGAACAGCAAAAAGTTCTGTTTGCAAAAATTACAAATTAAAAATGCAGTTGATTTTAATTTTTTTTTCACCCTCCTTCTTTAAGATACAGACAGCTCTGAGGCACAAATCTGAGATTGAGCATCACCGCAATAAGATTCGTCTTCGCGCCAAGCGCAAAGGACACTATGAGTTTCCAGTGGTGGATGATGTGGTGGTGGTTGACTCCAAAGAACAGCACAGAATATATCGCAAGGCACAGATGCAGATCGACAAGATCTTGGACCCTGGAGGCAGTGTGCCTACTGTCTTCATAGAGCCCAGGAAGAGGTAGGAATTTCAAAGATGGGAAAGAACAATTTTCTTCTAGAGTCAGTTTCCAAAGTACAATAAACCTGAATTTTGAAACTTTCAGAACTTAAAATAATTTCAATCACTGGTTGAATTTGAGTTATCTAGGTGAAAAGTTTGGGATTGTTCTAGACATTTTTACTTACTTCAGTAGAAGCCAGTATATTTTGTTTTCAAATTATTCTTTTACAAGTTCAGCAGTGAATTCTCAATAAATAAACCCACATGTAAGAAAACTGTCTTAAAACAATTTCATATTTGCTTGCATTTGTTTGAATAATTCTTGTGTGGTGTAGAGGTATCAAAATTGCAATGTAAGCACTAAAAAAGATACATGGAAAATAGAAAGGAGGAAAAGATGCAAAATAAGGTAACTCTTGAACAACTTAAAAAACATGAACATTCTTAATATTAAAAGCAAATTCACTAATCAGCAAGATAACCTTTTATGTATTCCTTCTGGGTAATGAGTAACATTTGTCAGCCTCATAGATCTGTCTTCCTGGCCTTGTATTTTCAGAGAAAGCTTTTCCTGGACTCTGTTTAGGGCTTATGAATACTTGCACTTCTTTCCTGAAACACTGGTACCCTGTGACTACCTCCTCTCACTGATAGAAAGTAGTTTTTCTCCAACTACATGGGTTCCTCAGCTGGTTTGCCTGGTAGAGTTAAACCCAACATGCCCAGCGCAAAGTCTTGTTGGCAGTGTGTTCTGCTACTGCAAAGGTGTCAGGCATGGGTCTGGGAGGTCTGGAGAGGCACCAGCAGAGGGCTGGACCATGGACAGCTTTGAAAGATGAATGTTGAAGGGAGGTGACACTGGAAAAAGTTTGAGGGAGGAGTGGGACAATTTGGAGAGCTGCCAATGAGAGTGTTATTAGGAGAAGCTTGAGGAGAGAGATTTGAGGCTAACTAATGGGACTGGCATGAAAAACTGGGAAAGGGAAGAGAAACAGGGCTGAGGTGAGGATGACTTGGGAGGGAATGGGCAGAGGAGTTCAACCTTGAGTGGGATGAGAAGAAAAATTGCAAAAAGAAATGTGATTACCTTTGTTGTCTTTGTTTTTTTTCTCTCTCTCTCTGATTTTTTTTTTTTTCCTGTTAAGTTCTCGTGCAAAACGTTCTCCCAAGCAGCGCCGGCGACATCAGATAAATGGTAGTCCAATTGATGCAGAAAAGGACAGGTTAATCACAACTGACAGTGATGGGACATACAAAAGGCCTCCAGGAGTCAATAATTCTGCATATATTGTATGTATGTCTCTTGAATGACAGGAGTGTTCTGATAATTGTAATGACAGTTGTGACATTGGAGTTTTTTGGCCTTCTGTGTTCTGTATGACTAGTTTCAGTCACATGTAGTTGGCATGCAAATCTAAGTGAAACAAGGATTTAATTGGCAGTCTGTCAGTATTAAGCAGTAAAATTCTGCCAAGTATTCCTTGATATTAAAGCAGCCAAGAACCAAAACATTATTTTCGTTAATGCCACTGTGTTATGCACATGAAAGTGTGCTTGGCATGTTCCGCAGTATCTTGAACATAATTTCACTCTAGTCGAATTTGTTGGATGTTAAGTATTCATATGTTACATAAAATTTTATCCTTAGCTCTCACAGAATGGAAGACTAGATTCCTTTTATGAGAAATTTTCTCATCTTTAAAATGTGGGAATTAATTATTAATGAAAGAGAAATATGTCTTTGTACTACAGTAACTTGAAACAATTCTAGTACAATGTCTTGAAATTTAATTTTGTTTCCTGTCTGATAAAGGCAAGACACTGGAGAATGCTTCTGTTCAATCATATCCATGTCACAAACTATATTTAGGTATCTTTAACCACTTCTAAGCAGACTTTACCAAGCCTAATGCTAATATTTGAAACCCCTGGACAGTTTTCATCTTGAAAGATGGTTTTAATAATTTCAAGAATTTCACCATTAAGCTGCATATGCAATCAAGTGACTACAGTGTCAGTTTCTGTGGCTTTCCTTTGCCTTCAAACATGAGTGTGATGATTTTAATGTCATGCTGCAGCAGAATGAATTATCATCTGAAGCTGTTCAATTAAGACATGTCACACAGCAAGCTCAGCCCCTTTGGCATCTGTAGTGAGGCAGTACTCAGAATGCTAAGTTCCTGATGGAATAGAGGCTTTTGCATCTTAACAACTGATTTTGCAGTCTGCATGCAGTGGTAAGAATGGGCTTTGATAATGAGTCTGCTGCTGCAAAGCTCCTTTAATTTCCTGTTACTGATGAACAATAAGCCCATGTGGTAAGATCCCAGGTAGTAATCGTGATGCATGCCTTGGGTATTGCTGCATTTCTATGAATCCCATTCAGGTGATGCACCCAAGTTCAAGTTCTGTGCAGGTAACCACTTAGTTGCTTAACAGCTCCCTTTGTGTGTTTCTCAAGGAAGTAATAATTGTTTAATATTACTGCTGAGATGGTCAGTTGTAAGCTAAAGACTGAATTAATTTATTGGAACTGCACAAGCTGCAGAGAAGTCAGATGTCAACAGAGCTGATTGTCTTTTTCTGGATGGAGTAAGTGCTCTCTGCATGACTTCACTGTGTGCTTGCAAACCACAAGATTTCTGTTACAGCTGAGTAACTCCTGAACCAAGCTCCGCTGCCCTATCTGAGATCAGTCTTTCAGATCATAATGACTGAATTATTTGAACAGCAAGTGTTATGCATATGTGCATGCAGGAGTGGGGAGGGTAAGGGGCAGGTTTTGCCCAGCACCGACATTTGTGCCATTTATCTCATGGTTTTGGCAAAGAAAATGTTGCTCGGAATTAAGGCTCACAGGGGCTTGGAGGATGGCTGGTTAGATCTTCTCTGTGGCTGCCCTTCATCTTTTTTCCATTTCCTTCAGTCTGATCCAGACTTGCCTCCTGAACCTCAGACATCGTCTTCAGCTGATCTGGGGAAGTTCCCTGGCTTGCCTTCCCACCCAGTCTCCCAGTACGTCCCACCACAGCCATCCATTGAAGAGGCTCGGCAGACCATGCATTCGCTGCTGGATGACGCTTTTGCACTGGTGGCTCCCAGCAGCCAAGCAGCCAATTCCAACGCCATCACACCACCTGGGGTCTCTTCAGGACAGCCGGTAAACAACACTCCTGCTCCAGCAGGGAGGGGAACCACATGCACCCAGTGGGGATCACCTTATGGTCCAACTCAGGCAGTAAACAACCCATTTAATGTGAGTGATGCAATTTAAAAGGCCTTTCAGGACAGGTAGTTAGCACCAGTTGAGCCATGGTCACTGCTACTGTGCCCTTGCTGTCAGGATTTATCACAAATGTGGAACGGTTTCTGGAACCAGAAGAATTCAGAAATGATGATCACAAGATGGTGAACTTGTTTTTTAAGCCGTTTGGATTCTTTTCCCATCCCAACCACAAGAGAAGATAGGAGTTCTCTTCCCCTAGGATAATCTTTCTGTTCTTCTCAGTTATGATCTTTCATAGGTCTGACTTGTTATGTCCAAGAGTAAAACTTCATTTTAAAAAAAATATATGTGCTAGATTGTATTTTGACAATGAAAAAGAATGGCTTAGGTTATATCTTTCAGCGAGGTATCCAAATGCTTTCAGGAGGTGAGGATAGGGAAGCACTATTTCTGTGTATGATTTTTTGCATTTTATGAAGCATTGAGACACATGAATAATCTTTTAGGTCATCTCAAGTTCCCCAACAATTCAGTACAAGTGTCATGATGTCATTGAACTGTTGAGTCTGAGCCCCATGGTCTCTCTGCTGCAGTCTGGTGCTGGTTGAGATATAAAGAGATTTCCAAAGGCAAAGCTTGTTTTGCTGAAAGTTTTCAGCTTAGAAGACACTTAGGAACAGCCCTTGATTTTCTGCAGGTGGGAGGAAGTGTTTCTGAAAGGTTTTTAAGTTAAGATTCTGATCAGAGAGAAGAGACTGATAGCCCACTGTAGCAGTGATTCCCAGATCTTCTTGTGCTTCTGGGTTTGTAAAGCTTAGCTCTTATGGCTGCAATCAAGTCACACGTACAGGCCTAGTGATCTCTGCCATTCATCACTTAAAAGGCTGTCAGTGGACTTCTCAGGATATGCATTTTTGTTTTAATTTGGGGTTTTTTTGTTCTTCTGACAGAGGTATGTGGAATTTGGAATGACTCCGCCAACAGCACCGGGTCTCCTACCAAGGTAGCTTTTCACTGATAGAATTGTCATTTGTTATTTTCCTTGCAATTCCTCCAGAGTTCTTACTGGCATTAGTATATTATTATGCAAAGAACTGTATAAGTGAGAAGTAACGGGAGTCCGGATTCATCCTGTGTAATTTATTTATGTAGCATAAAAGACATATTCATGCTGTATGGAGTCCAAGGCTCCATTTAAAAGAAATGTGTTTCTAGCCCCTTGGCCACAGAGATATCCTTCCAACTACTGAGTAAACCACTGAGTTTCTGAACTGAAACAGTTACTTCGATGCATGTAATTCTCCCAGTACTCTTGCCTTCATCTTGTTTCTGTAGCCTCAGGGCAACACTTGCTTGCAAAAGCTTTCAGATGACTAACAGATTCATTCTATTTTTAACCAAGCAGAGAACAAATTACAGAGCGTAGTGACCCTCACAGAGAAAGCCTGCCCTGCAGGCCTATTATTATAAAATCAGGAAGGAAGAACAAATTTTCCATTTTCTCCTGGGCTTGCTGTGGGAGACTCATGTAAAAGGAAGGAAACAGTTGTTCGCACGACTGTTAATCCCACATTTGGTGTCTGTGTTTTAACTACATGTGAAGCTGGACTCTTGAGTCGTGGTACCCACTGTGGTCAGACTTGCTTCACCCTCTCCAAGCTGATGCAGCCAAAGTGGTAAGAAGGTGGCCTCATGCTGTACTCTCATTACCTTCTTACACTCACTGGTATCCATGTTGTTCATTAGATTTCACCTAAAGTCTTCACTGCCTTGGAAACTTGATGGTAAAATGGGTGTGAAGAACTTTCCTTTATCTGTTGTTCTGTAACCTGATTTTGAAAGGACCAGCTAGAAAGGGAAGATTCTCTAATCACATTTTCTTACTTAGTTCTTGGCTGAAGGTGACAGTTTCAGTGTGAGTGGAACTGGAAATGGCACACATTATGACGTGCAGTGTGTTTTTTGTAATTTAGGTTACCTTGAAGATTATGAGCTTTGAGACTGCCAACACAAAGCGTAACTGATTGTTTGTTATTGAGGATTTTCTCTTTATTGGCCTGTTATGCATTCAGGGAAAATGTGATAGATTAATCATGAAAGTGCTGTAACCCATGTTAACACATCTAAGCAAGGTAGTGTATTTTGCAACATATTTTTTTTGTTCAAAAGTTTATCAACCTTTGGCGTAGGCACTCTGGATTACTGTAAATTGCTAATTAATGGCATCATTATTAATAGTTCAAGTACTGGCTCTGCCAGTGGCAGCAGATTAAGTTAACAATCTTCAAAGTCATTGACCTTAACAGGAAGAATTCCTTTAAATTTAAATTTTCATTAAAATAGAAGGAATAGAAGGTTTTCTAAAGCTTGATCAATAGAAAACAAGGAAAGAGTTGTCATGGTTGTGGAGTCAGAGTTCTGCTTAAATTCAGAAGATAATTATAAATGAACTGATAGAAACAATACACCAATTAGAGGAGGGAAAAACACCCTGAGGTCAGCATGATTAGGTGGCATGTATCAATGTCATGGTCCATTGGCTTAAATACCCAATGCATGGAATAATAGTTGGGAACTGTTCTCTTCTCTGTACAAATGCAGTCAGCATCTTTAATGGGGTGGAACCAACTTGGCTAAAAAAAAATAGGTAAAAGACCTAGGTCATACAACAGCTAGGCAAACATAAAGGCACAATAAACAGCTTTTACCAGGAAAAAAATATTGCATCATGCAACAGAGATACTTAGCCATAATGGATTAGTGGTGTAAAATTGATTTTTGGGGCAATATCTCTCCACTTAATTAAATAACTAGAGATTAATAATTTTTTTGAATGTGCAAAGATAAACTGAAGACTGGGTCTCAGTCTGGAAATAGGATGGAGGACTAGAAAGCCTGTTTCAGAGCTGTATTCTGGCTTTATACTCTTCTTTTGATCTTTAAAGAGTATTTTAAAGAGTGATTCTTTAAAGAGTAGCTATATCTATCTATTTTAAAGAAGGTTGAGATGAGAGGGTGATGGGTTATTAAATGTGCACCTTTCAAGTACAAACCCATCAACAATAAAGGATATAGTTCCTGTCCTCTGAGAAATTGACACAAAAATAAAATATTTGCAGTAATGTTGAGAAAATATTTTCTTTGGACAACATCAAAAAATTGTAGTGATTTATCAGCTACAAGATTCCAGCTGAGCACTATGGGCCTAAGGGACCAGATGGTCCCATCCTTTACTGGTTATAGTGATTAACCGAACAGAAGTGATATTGTTAAACATTACCTACCCGTTCAAGCATTTATTTTAACTAACTTCAAAGTCTGGTTGGAAATGGTTTCCTCTGGATCTGCAGAGTGAACAGATGAGATTGTGCGCAAGAATGTTGGGGAAATTCTGGCACTTCCACAGTGGGATTGCTGCAGCTTAAATCCCTTATACTTCCTCCATTTAATACTGTATGCCAAGTAGCTAGCAATTCAATTTACAATTACTTATTTGTGCTTTATTAGGTTATTTATTATTATGTCAGCTTTCTTTGCTACCTGGCTGTCATACAAAGGTGGTTAGTTTTCCAAATAAAGCACAAATCAAGAATAGTTTGAATTAGGTGCAGTCACAGGATTTTCCTGTAAAACAAAGGGGGGTGTAAAACTGAGGTCTTAAGGAGCAGTCCATAGCCTAGAAGGGCTTAGATGCCATTGTGGTAAAAGGCATATAAAACCTGTCCCTAGTCCTCACTTAGTGTAATCTCATGTGCCTGATTTAGGATGATTGTCTCACTTTGCTTCCTTTATATTCACCAAGGAGAAGCGTCCACAGAAAGTGGTTTAGTGAACCTAATCTTTTGCTTTGAATGCCTCTTGAGGAATGTGGCTCTCTTCAATGTGTCTCTCTTCTTTCATCATACCTGGAGACTGAGAGAGATTAGTCTAGGAACCTAAGCACCTGAATTTTGGATATCTACACGTCCACCTTATTGACAGGAATCAATAATTCTTGAAAACTCAGCTGCCATCAGTCTTTTAAAATATAATGTGTCCATGTCAGGGTTAAGATACATTAATAGGAAGCATAGGAAAAGCAGCATTCCCATCTCCTTCTCTACTCTTGTTTTATAAATTAATTATAGGGTTTCCTTTACAAGTCCAATTAGCTTGGCACAATTAATGAAGTTATTTGATGACAGTTTCTGTTTTCACTCTTTTCAGTAAAATGTATAACAACAATGGCAAACAGCGCCAGCCTGAATTGTAGGAAACTAATTTTAGTATACATTGCATCTCTTCATATGTGCTTATGACAGCTTTGAGTACTTTGATGAATCTTGAAGAGCAAAGTTTTGAAAATCCCCTGAAAAATGGTCAGAAGACTTGATGAAATAATAATTGTTCATGAAACACACATGCAATGCAGTTTCTGTGGTTTGATTTAGACCAAAACTGTGTGCCCAGAAACTCTTGAGTAAGAGTCAGATTTGTGGTCGAGGTAAGCAGCTACATCACTTCTGAAGTCTTCTTTTCCTCTTATTTTTTTTTTCCTCCTTCCTCCTTCCTCCTTCTTCCTTTTTATTTATTTCATTGAAAATGCTTTTTTCCCCAAGGGTAAAACAAGATCTGTGGATTTTTTTTCTCTGCATTGAGGAGACTGCAACATGTGAAAAACACTAGTGTGTAATTTTGTTAGAGTTTCTAAATCCTATTCATGTGTAGTGCAGGTCATGAAGAAGAAATACATTTCTCTAATACTTAAGATTAAAATGTACATTAAAAGGCATCATCAGGTGTTGTTGTATGAAGTACCCTGCATTATGTTTTCTAAGTAGGTAATTCACTTATTGTGAGTCCTTACTTTTCCACAGGCAGAACTTTGGGCCAGGTTTTCTTCAAACTGCAGAGTTAATGCACCCAGACCAGCAGCCACCTGAGGTTCAGTATTCCTCCAGAGGGATATACTCAGAGGAAATGCCGTCAGTAGCACGGCCACGACCAGTTGGAAGCACTGCAGGTACACTTCATCTAAGTTGAATATGCACTAAAATAACTGATCTTTTTCCTTATCTACTCTTACGCTTGAGGTCACCATTAAAACGTCATTCTCCTTCAGCTACTACACTTGAAATATGGTCCTTATCTTCACTGCCAAAAAAAAGTGATCGCAAAGTGAGCTTAACTTTACATCCACAGGACTTTGCAGAAAAAAGCCAATGCTTTGCCACCTTTTTAATATCTTACAAGCATTGATTATCACACAGTGTATTTTCAAAAAAACTCATTCTCTAAGAATGGAAGATTACTTCATTGTATTTGTTTTGCGCTAAATGAGCTAACTGATGCATCCCAAGTCAGCCAGCTAAATAGCAGATTTCATTATTGCTTTTTTGCATCTGTATTTCTCATCTCTCTTCCTAGAAATGTATGCATAAAAGGAGGATCTTTTAGCTTCTGATGATATTCTCCATTGCTGCTGTCCCATATGAAATCACCTCCCCTGATTTGGTTGTGACATAATTTCCATAGCACTCATCAGTGCTATCATGAATAAGATTCCAACACCACATGACAATTAAGCAGCAAACACTGACTTTAAGAAAAAAAGATTATATTCTTATGCAAATGACATAGTTAATTTTCTCCTAGAGAAATGTTTTTTTCCTGGGGAGTTGAAAAAGACTGGAAATATGATCACATACTCCTGTCAGAGTCCTAGTTTTGATAGCTGCTATCTTCTTCCTGTAAATGTTAAGTGAATGAGAATGACAGGGATGTAGTGACTGTTACAGTTTAATGATGATTATTTTATTGTCTGATTCACACTATTCTTTAAATGTCCATGTACATTCTGCTTTCAAGTTTGGAGGCAATTCAGATGACTGCTTCCTGTCCTTCAGCATAATGATGTGCAAATATCAAACTTCTCAAATATTGGGGTTTTTTGAGAGGAAAATATGAAAGTGACCTAACTGTCCATCATGTAAATCACACTGTTGTTTTTGTCTTTTCCTCCCTTTTTGTACATACACGCACACACACAGTTTTCTGTTATGTATCTGTGGGTTTACTAAATGTGTTTAATTTCTAATGAATAACAAAATATAATAAAATTAATTGTGTTTCCCTATGAGAGGAAACTCAGGAGAAAGGAAACCTGGCATGTTGTTACATGTCTCTTGCAATTAATGGTGGTGGCTGTCCTCACATGTGTTTGAAAGCAGTGGGAGGGCCTGGGAGAGGAGAAAGGAGGAGGTAGCTTTCAGGCTGAAAGGAGATACAGTGTGTTCTGACCTTCTCCTTAGTCAACAACAGCATCGTTTAATAATTAACCACAGAGCAAAGCTGAAAGAACCATACTCTTGTACAGTCATGTATTTTATTCTTCTGAGAGGTAGAATAGAAAGCAGTCTGGAGAGTTAGGGTCTTGCTAGTGTGATGCAAATAATGTGTACCACAGGAGCAAATGTCTTCTCTTTGCTGCTAAGTAATTTACATGAAAGCATTGCCAGGGCTTTCAGTAAACACTGTTTGGAAAGGGCTGGCATATTTTTGGAATGAAATGTAGTCCATGTCTGAGATGCATGTATCTCAACCTCTTCTTTCAGTGCAGTGGCAATGAAAAGCATAGCACTCAAATGAACTGCACAAAATGCACATAACTTTTCCTTCTTTATTCTACACTGACAGCCTTCTTTCTGCTGATTTTTTTAATTAATTGCACAGAAACGGAGCTCCACTTTCTTCTTGTCTCCTGCTTCCAACAAAGTTTTATGTTGTCATTTGTCTGCCCTACAAACTTGACTGTGTATAAAGATGAAAAAACAATATTTGCTTTTAAGGTTCTCAGATACAGCACCTCACTCAGGTGGGAATTGCTAGCAGAATCGGAGGTCAACAAGTGGAGATCCCCTCAGGCAGAGCAGGGCATGGCCAGCCGGGGGGGCCAGGGTGGCCCCAGTACCGTGGAGAGGATGAATATGCTAGGCGAGATGCAGTGAGTACTGTGTTACACATTTGCATAGTTTCTGAAGTAGTGATATGTTTGGGTATTTTTTTTCCTGCATTACTGTTTGGAACTTTTTTGCCCTGGAATCCTTTCAGTTGCTTCCCTGACATTCTGTGCTTTGCTCTTTGAACCCTCGTTGGCTCTTCTAACTTTTGCTTGCTATTCCTTCACCTTTGCTTCTCTCTAACTGCTTTCTCTCCCTTTACCTTAACCTTTTTTTTTTTTTTTTTTTTTTCTTCACTTGAGGCCTTCACCCATTAACTGCAGTTCACCCAGTTCTGCTTCTGAGCTCCAGCAGAGGTGGATACTGCTTTCCATTTTCTTCTTTGAAATAAGCCTCTGTATTTTGAGATCATTGTAAGTAGAAAACATTGAATTAAATTGTTCCAGATTACTATCCCGCTTTGTATTGGTACAGTTCTTTTGTCTTCTGTATCAGTGCACAACAGCAGGAATCAGGACAATGGAACAAGGTACATACTTGCACATAGACCTAAAGTTACTTTGCTAGCCCCAGTCAGCAGGATGTGGTAAACTAATGTATATTCGTTTACCAGTGTTGCCAAAGCAGCCATCGTGATTTCATGTTCTTGGCAGTGGTGCTTCTAGAGGTTGACATTTCTGATTCAACCAGATGTGTGAGGTTGAAGATAGCATGTGACCTTTCCAGTAAAGATACAGTTGTTTGCTACAAGTCCGTGTTTGATGTACTTGCATCCTGAAGCAGGCTGACCTGTTGAAAGCTTTATTGTAGTAATCTTGAGAGCGACAACTTTATGCTCTTTCTTTTGCTCCTTTGCTTAAACTGTCATGTTTCTGGTTTCTTCTTGGGGGAGGAAAGAGGGATCTCTTTCTTTTGCATACATAGGGCAATGTGTGTTCATGCTACTTGAAGTTGCTTTACAGCATTGCATGATCTCAAAAGGGCTTTGCAAAAAGGAAATGCAACAGGATGGGAGCACCACAAAGCTTTGGAGTACTGGGCACACTAGAAAGAAACTCTACTGATGCTATTCAAAAACTTTAACTATCAAAGCTGAAAGATCTATTTGCCTAATTTATCTTCTATCTGTGGTTGGAACTGTGGTTTTTGATTGGAAGAACATCATAATTTCAGTTCACATCTAGAAGATCACTTGCCTCTCCTGTTCCATTTTCTGAGGCATCTCTAGGTTACCATCTATTGCCCCTTCTTATAATTTGCCTTTTTTTTCTGGAAATGGCTTTTGTTTTCCAGATCTATGGGCCTTGCCCTTCTTTCCCCAAGTGCATGTTCAGCCATTACTTTCTTAATATTTTATTTCTTAAATCGCTAATATATACTGAAAATTCATTTACGAACCAAATATCTGAGGTGCTGTGCAAACGGTTTTGATGTCTGTTATATGCACAACTTTGAAAGATTCACGGCCCAATGCAATATGATTTGGTTGCAGTTTGCACCTGTAGTCACCATTTCAGATGGGTAAATGTCACCTCAATCCAGATTGACTTTCTTTTAATCAGTTTAAACACTTCCTTGTCTTTGACAGAACTTTTGCTCACTGCTACAGCTCATATGTTACAGGGGTTTTTTTCTAAAAAAAAAAGGAAAAAGTGGAGGTCATGGACCAAAACTACCTGAGTATGGTGTCATTTAGTTGTAGGAGGGCTCACCTAGTGCCTGCACTTTCCTTTTCCTATGAGGACTTCTTTCTTTTTTTGCAAATGATTATTTCCTTAAAAAAAAAAAGCATTATTAGATGAGGCCTAATCTTGTCATTTTCTGTAGTTTGGATTCCTTCACTAGGACAGAACTCTAAATTAGTCTTTTTTCCTTTTGTAAAGGAGGTTTTACTTAATGACAGTGCAGTATTCATCTGATCCTTTGCAAACAGTCTTACTGTTCCCTCATTCTGAGCAAGTTTCTACAATTAAACTCTGCATTTAGAAAGATTAGATACAGAGCATTCTTCTCTGCCACACACTCAAGAGGGATTTGCATTTCTGTTGCTGCAGTGGCCCTTTTCCTCACAATATTCTCATCTGTTATTCCTGCAGTCGACACCTGATTTTCCACTGGAATATGACTTTTCGCTTGTATCTCCTGACCCAAAGCCAGTTTGCAGGTTGCCATCAATTCACCTTAATTCTCCATCTAGAAGGCCTAGGTAGCCAGGATAATTCCAGCATTTCCTTAGCTGATGTAAAATACAATACTGAGCAAGTTGTCATTTGAGCAGCAGAACCAATGAAGCCTGATTTCTTACAGAAGTCTGTGGTGTCTTGCATATCTCTACCTCCCTGCCACCACCTGGCATCACCTCCTATGCATCTACAGTCCCCTATAGCTATGCATGGTTCTCTTGGGTCTTCTCCAGGTTTCCAATGTTTTCCCTCAAGCCAACCTTATCCTTTTGCTCTGTTTTTATAGTCCAGCTGCTCCCCATAGTGTCTCTAAACCATCTCACCATACTTCAAGTTGTCTTTCATGTCCCCTAGCTGTCCCCTGTGAGATACATGCTGATTGGCAGGTCCTGCTAAGTACAGTCTAACTTGGGCTTTCTGCCACTCAGAAGCAGATTTGATGCTAGCACAAGTCAGATTATGTCTAACTAGCTACCTATTTTTTTTAGGCTTATAACTGTTCATATATATATACATGTGTGTATATATTTATGCATTCAGTTCAGTTGAAATTGGCCACAGGTTCAACAGTTACTAAGTGGAGATTAACAAATTCACAATGTGATCTCATAAATCTTCATTTGTTAAGAAGGAAGATTCAATAAAAAGATATTTTTGTCAATTTTGTACTGCTGTTAATTATACAGAAGTTTCCATATAAAAATACACGATTTCTAGGTGCTATATAAAACTATATATTGTTACATAAATAATATTCTATATTTCTGTTAGTGAAGAAATTTTAAAGTTAAAAAAAAAGGCAAAAAATTCTTCCAGTCTTTTAACTCTTATTTTGCTGTTGTAGTTGAGTATAGTTTAGGTTTCTGTACCAATCTGGTTTTGAAGGTTCTCAGACCGGTTTAATTGATGTTATATAGGAGGTCACAGAAATACACACTTCTGTTCTTCTCACATATTTAAGAAAACTTTGGTAGCCTTAATGTTAGAAAACAGCCACTGCAATTATCAATGTTCTTTCTAACTTCTCTTAAGAAGCCATTTTCATGGTGCTGATTCAGTGCTGTATGAGACAAGAGTTGAATCACATAACGTGTTTTAATGTGAAAATAACCCAACCATAATTTAGGCTGCTGTTAAGACCCACGTCAAGAAATGTTTGCTTTTAATATTTCATTTTTATGTCACCTCTTTTCTATAAAGCCAGAGTACATGTTGGGTTTGCTAACTCTAGGCTGCACATATTAGTTAAGTTTCAGGTTTCACTACCAAGTGAATAATTCTGAACAATCAAGAGACCCATTCATTCCTTTCTGATACTAAAACTGCCTCCCTTTGATGAGTAAGACAAGATGTTACTTGGAAGACCTTCTTTACCTATCATTCTTCTATTAAAGCCTCTTTTCCTCTTAATCTCTCTCCCCAGATTAACTGTGTGAATGATGAGTGCTGTACATGAGCTGTGCAAGAGAGTCAGAATCTATTATTAGTTCTACTTTTAAAATGGCTTAAATTCTCTTCATTTATATTATGAGATATGTCAAGGAACATACTCTCTTGCATTTTTGTGTTCCCTGCACACTGCTGCCACAGTCACTTGAGTGACTCCATATATCCTTCCCAGGCTCTGCTTTGTAATCCCTTCATTCCCCTCTGCCTCACCCTCAAATCCTCTTCTGGCTGACCCCACTGTCCTTTCGTCCCCCATCAGATTGCTCTCTCTGCTACTACTTAAGGTTTATCCACAGGGAAAGTTTAGTGCTCACTGAATTGTGGTAACTGTGATCTGAACTTGCTGCAGCTCATCCCCAGCACAGACCCTTTGAGAGGGAATTGTGCTGCTTTGCTCCCAGCTGTGTGTTGAGCAGGCTGTGTTCAAGTCCTTTGTGTCCAGTGTTTTCTTCTGGCTGTCTCTTCAGCAGTATGAGGCAAGAGGAAGCGCTTGCTTCAGGGATGTCAGCTGGAATTCAGATTTTCAACATGTACCTCGTTTGTGTCCGTGCTGGGAGTCAGTGCAGTCGCCTAGTGTACTGTAAATTCATGCTTTGTTTTAGTGTAAGCAGATTTTTTTTTTCTAGATAGACAAACCCATAAACTCAAACTTCTGTTTTGTTCCTGTCTTGTTTTGTTAGAAAATGTTACTGAACAAATGCAGAATTAACCCCTTCCTACCCTGAAACAATGATTGTCCCTAAACTGGGCTAGTGTTTCTCAGATAAGTAAAACAGTTGTTGAGTATAGAAAAAATCTGATCTTTCCAATTTGAATAATTTTCTCCTGCTGCTTCTTCTGTTGACTGTGTTTTCCAGAGCACTGGTCAATCACAGGGCTCTCACAAGTGTACAATCTGAACAGGCAAACCAGACAGAGAAGGAAAAGGTGAAAGTAGTAGTATCTCAAGTTATAGATAGTATGGAGAAATGACAGCTGGGAAGAGAACAATTTTGCTTGTTGTCTTTAGGAAATTGATGGAAAGCAAAGGAAAGAGAAGCCAATTCTGTTGACTTCCAGTTCTGTGGTTTTTCTTTCCACCTCCTTCTGCTTCAGTTTCTAAACATATCATAGATTAGAAAGGGGTCAGAATTTTTACTAGATGCTCAAAGAGATTTTGAACATCCCTGAATTTGAGGCAGTCCAGCAATTTTGTGTATATTTGTTGTTTTGTGCTCCATGAGAGGAATCACTCACTCATACAACAGAACAGTGGCAGCAGATAGAAGCATCTCCATTGCTGCTTTCCCTCTGTCCTTCGCCTTTTTGCTTTCTTGTCTTTTCTGGGATTATCATGTTTGTTCAGAAAGTACAATAACGCTTTCTACCTTTTTCCAGACACATATGCATGGACACCAAGAATATTCCTCCTCACCAGTATTCCAGATGCCGAGGACTTCAGCCAGGCAGCCTTCGGCACCCCCTGCTCAGCTTCCACACAACAGCCTTCAGGGCCAGGGCCTTTGCTACACCACCAGTTCCACTGAGGACCTCCAGCCAGGTCACTCTTCAGCCTCTCTTATCAAAGCAATTAGAGAAGAACTTCTACGACTTTCTCAGAAACAGACAACAGTGCAGAACTTCCATAGTTGATTTAGCATTCCCTTGCAAATCTGCCAGGTATCTGCTTCCTATGGAAGCAAAGACTTAGAGGAGATCAGCAATGTCGTTCTCTCAAAAGAATGAACTTTCACAGCTTTGTTGACAACACTCTGGAAAAAAAGAGAAAGGCAGCAGTAAGGAGAGATGGGGGACAAACAGGAAAAACCATCAGTGTCATCACAAGTAATATTAATTAATGTGCTAATATTATGGTGCTCCTTTTCTCTCCCTACTCTCATTCAGCATAACAAATAAATAAAACCTTAGGTCAAGAACTCAACACTCCATTGACCAAAAATATCACAGAAACAAACTCCAAGTATGATAGACTCCTTTTTCTAAGGAAGCAGGCGAAGCTTTGAATAAACTGAGATGATGTTTTGCGATAGATTGCAAGTATTCTGATCTCTCCAGTGCTTATGGGGAACTGGTTTGTGTTGCTGTTCTTCAAGATTACAAACTGTATCAGCTCAAGGGTGTTGAAGGTGTGATCCCACATAAGAATCGCTTTGGTTGTCAGGAACAATGGGACTACTTAGAATAAAAGTCGTTATGAGCTACTTGTAACAAACTGGAACAATAATTGTTATAGCTCTGTGCTTCCGAATGGAGCTACCCTCTGCACTCTTCCTTATTTTCCTTCTGGTGCTGAAGCTTCAAGTGTTCCTTCATCTTCAATGTTTGCAAAGTGAAACATTGGCCTTGTATAATTAAGAAAATATCTGTAGAATCATTCAGGCTGGAAAAACAAAGCAAAGCATCCAAACAGAAAGGGCTTGGTATTTATTTTGTTTAAAAATTATTGAAAACTATGAGAGGAATACTCAGCCACAGTTGAATTTGGGGAAACATGTATGTATATCTTTAAAAATATCTTTGCATACTATATGCTCCTGCAAGACCAGCGATAAAATATTGCCACTCTGTAGTTTGCTTTGTGGACAGAAACCAATCCAGCCTGACTGGTACAGGGTCACCAGCATAATGTTATAAATTGATGTCCTGAATCATTACTTATGTTTGGATCTGAATAATTTTAGTGAAAGTCAGTGACAGTTTAGAGCATTAACATAGGCTTAGATTTGCAGTTTTGAGACAGTTTCTATATTTATACTTGTTTCCACTGTCCCTTTGGACAAAGGGTAGACATTATCCCCATGGTAAGAATGGTACATGCCATGGAACTGTTTGTTGCTGTTTTTTCCAGAGTTTTAATTTAATATTAGCTACAAACTTACTAATATTTGGCCACTGCATAACTGTAACTGACATAATACATGCGGAACTTTTACTTAAGTCATGATTTGTTGGAGCGTATTTATTTTCAGGTCAGACTGATCTAAAGCTAACAAAATGACACAGAGATGGAGGATAAGCTCAGTGTTTTTGAAAAAGGCTTGGGAGCCTTGCCCTAGAAAAAGGAAAAGCAAAAGTATTTGGTGCTACCCTGTGGGTGTTTCAAACACGAGCAGGTGGTAGTCATAAAAGGTCTAAAGAACCAGTAGTCCATCAAAGAGGCCATTAGGCAGTTGATCAGGGTAGGGGCTGTGTTTGCCTCACTTACTAGGGTAGAAATAGCATTGGTAAAATACAGATGTGTAGAACTGTGATCTTTGGCTACCAAATCTGTTCTGGGTTCCAGTGTACAGTTCAATAACTGCGACAGGACTAACTCAGACTGAAATGAAAACAGGTAGGAGAACACCATGGAAGAACCCTACCTACCTTGTTCATGAAGTGTGTACATATTTGTTGCCAAAGCCAAAACGAGGAAACAACTGGCTGCTCGTTGATGTGGGGAAAAAAAAGGTGGTATGTTTCCCCTTTTTATCAAGAATCTCAGTTATTTTTCTGTTTACCCATGATCGTTGAAAGGCTGTATTAAGTTGTTTTGAGGGACTTACTGCAGTGAAGCAGTGTAAATTAATTTCCAGTTCCCTGGCCAATACTTAAAGCCCTCATGGGCACTGGTTGAGGTTCAAATGGAGTCAGAACACCAGCATGGTTGTGAACAGCAGTACCAACAGGTTATTATGTTTTGGACTTCTTAAGCTTTTTCTTTGATAATCGCTTCTAGGATAAAAGTCAAGAAACATTTATTTTCTGCCGAGTTTGTAAACATGAATGCTGCCAATATTTCTGCAAAAATTTGTGTTTTGCAGAATGAAGAGTGTATCAGGCAATGTTCACTTGGTCTTTTTGACAATGTTGAAGACTGACTGTTCCTAAGTGTTCCCATTAAAACTCTCTTTCATAACCCACATCCTTCTCCAGCTTAATTCTGCAGTGAGGTCAGATGTCAGTGCTTATAATGTTAGAACATTACTGTGACTTCATTTCAAGAAAATGTGGGTCTCTGTAAAGTAAGATCATTGTCTGGCTGCAGGTTCCAGCTGTTTAGTTATAGATACTAAAGCCATTTCGGATTCATTTTTGCTAGTGATGGTGATACTATTGAGATATTCCATCTTTTTATGTTTGGAAGAATAAAATTTTTCTTTCCAGTTCAAAATCTTACGAAGAACGTGTACTGGACAAATATGTACGGGTAAATAGAAGAGGCTTTCTGATGCAAATATCCCTCTTTAAAATCTTACAAGTTCACGGGGCAGGACAGTGAAATAGAAGAAGTTGGGAAGCTGTGTTTGAAAGTTATGTTCTCAAATGGGCTGGAGATGTCACCCACTGTTCACCAAAATGGTATGGCACAGTCTGTACCTTCATATAGTAAGAAAAGTAACAAATAAAGACACCAGTTCCAAGGATGGTCTTAACAAGGGAGACCCACACTTTACTTTGTGCAACTACAAGAGAAGTTGAGTTTTTCATGTTCTACAAAAGGACTTTGTGGATTGTATGTGCCAAAATTTGTGTTTCCACTTGGGAAATCAGGGGGAAAAATCTGTAAGCTTCTGCATTCCCATGTGCTTGAGCTCTTTTGCCATTTTATTTTTAATTGCTCTATTAAAAGGGGAAGGAAAAACAAACCCCAAAAACCAAACCTTTTTTTTTTAATTGAAACTTGAAGTATTATTTAGGTATCTGTTAATTAATCTACCAGTTTCTGAAAAAACTTTATTGGGTGAGAAGTTGGTACAGATACAGAAAGCTGTTGCCAACAGTTACATCCATTTCCATGACTAAACCATCTGGTTCATGGAATCCTCAGGCTCTTCTCTTTCTTCACCATTTTCTTTGACATTTGTGTTTAGTCTGTGTTTGGTTTGATATAGAAGAACTTGGCGAGATGAGAGCTATGTTATTTGGCTTGGTTGGTTTGCTTTGCCTTTTCATGGCCAAAATGTTGACTTCTAGCCAGCTTCTTGATTATCTGTGGCGCTAAGTGACATCTTAGAGTTATTTTTCATACACTCAATTTGAAAGGCAGGGCACACTTCAGTACTATAAAATATTCTCTACCAGGATGTGACACATGGTCTGTCAGTGACTGTGGGCATGTGACTCAGGAAGGAAAACTTCGCTTTTAGGACTGGATTGCATAGGTGCTGCACTCATAGTGTTAAATATGCACAGTTTGAAGCAGTAAGTGGAGTTTCACTGTCCCTTTGCTATGTACTGTACTTGCAATGGTTTGGTACAGGCTTCATATATAGTGGTTGGAGAGCAGCAGCATCACATGAGGTCTATACATCATCTCTGTAGCCAGAGGAGTATTTGGCGAGATGTTGGCTGCCCCAGTATCATGCACCTTCATGCATATGCATAAATACTTACACTGATCACCCAAAAGTGCATGTTCCTATGAAGTGCTGAAGCCAGTGCCTTTAAACTAGACCACTGACAGCAGGGTTACAGCATTATCTTAGAAAGAGGCTGTTTACAGGTATCATAACTTAGCAAGAATCAAAACAGGTGACACTGTTAACTCACAGCTTGAAAACACATTAGATGGATTACACAAGGAAGCCAGTATGTATTCAAGCTCAAATGAAGTCACCAAGTGCTGATGTAGATGGCAGTAGGCAGTTGAACTAATTTTTTATCTCTTATCCTCTCTATTCTCCCCCTTTCCAGCTTTAACAGTTTTTCAGCTCAAGGAAGAAACAGGCATTTCCTGTTCCCATGCCTTATCTAGCAGTTCTTTGTTAACAGCTGCCAGTCCTTGAAAAAAATGTGTCTTGGCCAAGAGCTTTGGAGTGGCAGGATGAAGAACATTTGTGACTTTGAGGTGGGAACATGTTGTGGGCCATATCTTTGCAGCAGCAAAGAAATAAATGGATTAAAAGAAACAACCAAAAAACCCATTTGGTGTTTTCTGAATATGGGCATAAAGCTGAAAATTCATCTGATTGTCAGAAAGCAAAGGACAGTAACCAGGTCTCCAGGACTACATGGGACAGTGCACTAAAAAGAGAGATAAAAATCCTGTGCATTCCACCTGCCCACACTCAAAACTAATTCCATAGCACAACCCAACTTATGTGCAGTCCTTCAGCACTTGCAATGCTGGTCTGTGCAAGTGAGGAACATCTCTCATCAGTGAGACTCCCAAAAGTAGTTCACCGTGTCTGTAAAGTTTCTCCGGGACTATTCAGATGTGCCTAGAGAAAAGTAGCAGCTTTAAAGTGCTTAAATGTGGAAATAAAAATCTAATTCCCTTTTGCGGCGAGCATATTTTCCCTCTTCTTGTTATATTTTATTTAAAAATGGAGGCAAAACCCTGGGGATATGTTCAACTGTCACCAATCTGCTGTCCTTTATGTATTGTACTACCTGTAGGTCCTAAATACTGAGGAAGCAGAAATTAGAAATGGAAGTTTTTGGTAATGCTGCTGAAGATTCACTTTAGTTTTGCGGTATTTTGGTGTGAGCACACTTAAGTGCTTGAAAAGGTAAATCTCTTATAGTGAGTGTCTCTTGAAATGCAGCTTGTCAGAAGGAGGACTGTAAACATTTTGTTCTTTATCCCTGGCACTAATTCAGTGGGGGCAGAACAAGCTCAGCTTGTGACAGTTTGTACCTATAGGATTGGTAGTTCAGATCCAAATCTCGGTCTGTGTATTATCCCTGGCCGCATCTGCATGACTTCCACTGAGAACCATTTAGTTGCATGTGTGCTTTGGAAGGAGAATTTATACTACATATTTTTTAGTACAGTTTGGGATGCACTTGGCAAGATGTGTCTAGCTTCGATGTACAAGTCCCAGGGTGAGTTTACTCTCCCTGAGAGTAAGAAACTTGAGAAGTCAAAATCCTTGGAGTCGCGCCATGTTTTTAAAGACTTTTCTGGAGTTAGAGCTGCAGTCTTGTGAATCCCACTGAAGACTGATAAATGAAAAAAAAAAAAAGTTAGATTAATACTAGAAAAATACACATTTCTTTGCACTTCGTAGTTTGTAGAGCTGGAATGTTTTTGTCTTGATTTTGTGTTACTTTTTCTTGATACTCTTTGCATTTAAAGTATGTGTTTTCCTTTGTAATGGCCACTCCTGTTTAGTTTTGAGTAGTTCCTACTCCGTAACTGGAAGTTTGCTTAGGCTGTTACATCTTGCCTTAATCGGAATAAATGTTGGCACATTTGAATAAATGCTCTGAAGAGTCTTTTGAAGTGAATGTTAAACCTGCATGGATCTCTGACGTGGTGGTTTTCAGGTTCATGTGCTGTAATCCTCTTGTTGCCACATGTGGAGCAGACAAAGTGAGATGAGAATTTAGAGAGTAGAAAAGAGACCAAAAGATGGAAATTATGTTTTGCGTTTTCAATTATATTCTAATGTAAACACTTCCTAAGAGTTCTGTCATGTTCCCATGAAAACTTCTCTAAGGTTTCTGTCCCAAGGCTTCTTGGAAGTTGGTTTTCTCATCCAGGCTGTTTGAGTGTTTTATTGCTGTGTATGATTTAAAAGCAGTAGCTGGATATTGTTTGGGTTTCAGGAAGAGCTCTTTATATTCAAGGAAAATTAATGCAGTGTTATATTTGGCAAGGCACTGTGCTCTTTTGGTCCTGAAATTCAGATCTGAAAGAAACTTGACTAAAGAAATGGGAATTTTAAAAATACTGCAGTAATAAAATTCAAGAAGTGTTTTTTTAACTTGAACTTGAGGAAAGAGAAGAAAGAATTTTGGATTAGCCACTGCCAGTAGTACTTTAGCATAGTTCAGAAATTTGATACTGTTAAAATTCAATGCAGTACAGGTGATCTGGGCACCCACAAACCCATGAGCCAATCATGGATTTCTCAGTCCATGTAGTTCTAGATAAAATGGTTTCAGGTAAGTCACCTTGCATTTTGCATGGAACGTTTCTTGTCAAGCATTTCCATGGGTGAGTTTGAGCCATGATAGTTTGTCTTCAGGCTTGATGATGGCAGCTTTAAACAGCACTTCCAAAATCCAAGATTAGAGGTGAGTAGAGGTATCTCCCATTTAGAGGATTTCTAGATGTGCAGTCAAGTATTTACGTTATTGCTGCCTCCTCCTACACTTCACTGCCATGTGGAAGAAAATTTGCTAGGATGCTGAAAACCACATTCTTGTTCTTGCAGAATAGAACTGCAAAGACATTAAGAGAAGAACGTCACTTGCAGCAGACAGCATCACTGACACAACATTGCCTACAATAATCCCGTTTCTACCTGGGAGCAAAGAGCACCGTTTCCTGCAGCTTTGCATGTAAGAGGCACTCAACACTAGAATCATAGAATCATTTAGGTTGGAAAAGACCTCTAGGATCATCTAGTCCCCCCTTCATCCCAACATCTCCCTGACTCCTAGACCATGTCTTGAGGCGACACATCTACTCTTTTTTTTTAATACCTCCAGGGATGATGACTCCAACACCTCCCTGGGCAGCCTGTTCCAGTGCCTAGCCACTCTTTCAATAAAGAACTTCTTCCTAATACCCAATCTAAACCTCCCCTGGCGCAACTTGAGACCATCANGTCATCCAGGTCACTCATTGAGTGTTATTTAGTCCTCTTTATTTAAGGATGATCTAAGGTCTCTTGCCTAACATTGCACATCTGTATGAGATGTTAGTATAGCTCGGCTAAAGAATGGTGTTTTCTTATGTATTTGAGCCCAGAGGGTTGTCACATTAGAATTGAACGTTGTGGGACTGATCTGGTTTAAATATATGGTATGTTGAAATGCCACGAAGGGGAAACAGTCTAGCAGACAGTGCTTTGCAGGTATCTACCTTCTTTTCCCCGTTTAAACAGAGCTGTAGAGGACCTGAAGAAGTACTGTAACTTATCCTCCAGAAAGTCACACAGAAAAACTAATTTGGCTGCATGTTTAATCACGTGATCAGGAAACTACAAGCTTGTGAACATGATTCTGGTTCTTCCAGTGACTTACCAACAGCAGCTCTGTGTTGGTGCCACTTGTTTTGTCTTTGTGATTAGATAAATCAGAGCGACTGGAAAAGCCACTCAGCATATTAATAAAAAGAACTTAGTGAAGTCATCAGAAAAGAAGCAGAGCTTACAAAAGTATCATCATTTAGGAATCAGTTTGATTTCCAGTTCCCCTCTGGAAAGGAAAGAGAAGGAAAGGACAAGGTGTTTGGCATTGTTGCAACCCACACTGGGCACAGCTGTGGGTAGGGAATGGAAGGAAGAAGCACAGTGTCTTAATAGTGAATCATGAAGATAAAGCTGAAATAGGTAAATAGTTTGGAAAATATGGCAACCAAAGAGCAGAGAGGCAGCAGAAAGTTTAACTAGGACTTGACTGTTAGAGAAATGTCTTCTGTATGCTTGTTTTAAAAATAATTCCACTCACATGAAATAGTGACACACTGTGTTTGAGTTGGTGCACAAAGTCACTAGAGAATATGTGAAGTTTATGGAAAATGAGATAAGTCAGAGAGAGAAGGGTGGGGGGAAACTGGAGTGATTGTAATCACAAGGGAAAAGTTGAAAGTCATAGAAAGGTATTACTGCATGATGAAAGTATTTACAGTCCTCAAAGGATTAATTTCAAAATGCTAGGGGGAAGAGATGCTGCAAGAGAGCTCAGTTATGTATCAGAAGGGTGCTGGATTTCACCTGCGAGCTGGGCAGAGGGGAGGGGAAAGGAGGATTGCTGTGTGCAGCGTGGTTTTTATCTTCTTACCTAAATACCTGCTTCTGGGAGGCAGAGCTGGACTAGACAGGCCTTTGATCCCACCTTGCTGTTGCCACAGCATGCAAAAGGCCTGTATGGCCTGTGGCATCTTTGTCTAAATTAGGTTATAAATTGCCCCAGGCTCTTTTGATTCCCTCAAATGGCAAGCCACATTGTGGTGGGAACACATGGAAAGATATAGAAATGGAGGGATTTGGGATGGACACTGAGGGGTGTTTAGTTCACGCTGCCCCAAAAATATGCATCTGGCAAGTTTACAAATATAAGATGTGACTTTACCACTCCTAGTGGTAAAGGGAAAAGATGAAAACTTTTAGAATTCATTTAGTTCTTTAGCTCTTAGCACCATGACAAGTGCGGTTTTGAACAGCTTCATTTGCTGGTCAGTGAGACAGGACATTTTTCCCTTGTGAATGCAGAGAGGCTTTCTTTTTGGAAGAAGTCAATTCTAGGGGAATTTTATGTCAGCAAGATAGAGGGGGCCAATAAACCATTATTTCTGATAAGTGAGCAAAATAGTTAACTGAACATGTCTCTAGATTTCATACAGTCAAATTGGACAAGAAATGTCTGTGCATCTCTTAGAGCTGTATTTTTTTCCAAGCTGTCTGCGAACTTAGGAGACAATACTGCATTGTTTACTTCATGTTTATTTTCAGAAGGTTATTGCAAAATAGGAGTTGTAAATAAGCTCTTTGAAAAGTGCACGTTTGATTCTGGGACAGAAGCTTGCAGCAAGGTTTGAATTTCACAACAGATTCTGGTACCAATGATACCATAAAATAACTGGCATCTGGAGTGTAAGGATGAGAGAGGGTGGTTGCTTCCCAAGAATGCCTGTATTTCATTCTTCGTCTGTAATTACAATCATTTTCTGAAACCCTAGTTTTTGTAAAGGCTTTATCAAAATTCCTACCAAGTCCCAGTACAGGGCACCTTTTCTTGTGAATTTAGCCTCTGTCTTTTCTCTGTGTTTCATGCAAGTAGAAAGCTCTGATGCTTGCCAGTTTTCATCCCTCTAGTGATTTTTGCCAAGTGTAATCATTGTAAAGTGCAATTGCTTAATATGTAGCTCATTCACTAAAACCCCAAGGATAAAGGCAGTGAGTAATGTGAGTCATTACCAGAGCAGTAGTATCTATAAAGATGAAGAGTCATGCATCAAGTACCAATCCATTTAGTCTTGAATTAACAATTTAAGAAATCACCAGTCAGATGTGATTGATACTATCTTCAGGCAAATTAAAATAGTTACTCAGGAATTCTGTCCTGCTGCTATTGGGGTTTTTTTTGATGTTAGAAGTGCTGATCAGTTACATGTTCCTACTGCTCTGTTTGTCTTTCTGAGACACTTGCAGAAAGCAGCTTTCCCGGGTGCCATCTGCGTCTTTTTCCAGGAACTTAATGCTTGAAATTAAGAAACTTTGTCTAGAAAATATGAGGAACTGCTCTGGTTTGATCAGCAATGTAGGATTCAAATTGTGCTCTTCAGTCACACTTACTCAGCCATCCATGTTTCAACCATACTTTTGCTTTTCTTTGCACTAAATCATGTGAGCTGGAATAGTTTTTTTTTCTCCATCTCATTCCAGCAAGGAACTTTTTGGTCCAAGGACATAGAATTTGACTGGATAATGTATTGTAAATGACTGGAGCGTTAACATTTCCATCATCGTTCTGAGAGGGTAGTTTGCAGCTTAGTAAGTTATATGAGCTATCATTTTTTACATGCTTTGAGATGTACTAGAGCCTCCAGCAGCTCAGTGCTACAGCATGACATCATATGTAGCGGTCTGAATGTACACCAAGGTTTAACATAGGTGAAATGATTTAGGCACACTCTTCTGATCCCAACATCTCCTTTCGGGAACAAAAATGAGAGGCTTCCTGAATTACAATGAAAAAAATCTCAAACAACAAAACAAGGCTTGTGCTGGATGTATGTATAGCTCACTTCAAGTCAACAGGGCTTGGGCAGTATTGCACTACTTGGGGATCTACTATTAGAGGTGTTATGATGTCAGTGATGATACTGGGAATGTGAGACAATACAAAATAAATGAGTACACCAGTCTATGACATTGCTCATGGACCATATTTATAGGGCATTGTACTATAAAATCACCTTTAATTTGTGCATCAAAATCAGACTGCAGTCTTCTACTGTGGCTTGCCTGGTCTTAAAATAGAGGTGATAACCCACATGCCGTGCTACTGTGTGTTCCCTAGCTAAAAATATTCCAGGAACTGTAGCAGCAGACCACAGGTAATATTTAGATTATATTTACTGTTAATTAAGTAAGTATAAACCATTTCTGCACACTATTTTTTGTCTTTATATAAGTTTCCCATGTCTTTTGGATGCAGCTTCTTTATTCTGCACTTTTTGTAACTATTGACAAGCCCCTGTAACACTGACAACACAGTTAGGGTTTTTCTCCTCCTTTCTGCATGGTGTGTTGCTTTGCATTGTACTGGTGATTACCCACCATGCCTAGGATCAGTACAACACATAGTGTGTACCTCAGAGAGTCTCTCTGATATATTGTTGTTGTTGCTGTTCTGTATTGCATAGGAACTGATATTTATATTGGTAGCCTTTGAGCTTTTGGGATGCTACCACTTTGCTTAGGGATCCCGGAACACATTTGGATTAGTGGTATGTTCATGAAACCTAGTACAGGACTACCTTTTTCTAAGTGACTCAATCCACTTTGTAGGAAGTCAAATGACTTGAAAAGAAGAGGCTGTTGATCAAACTGGCAATGTCAGATGTCAAAGCAGGTGATGCGGTAAGGAAACAAAACCATTATATTAGATCAAAGGTTTACAGGTCACTGGTCTAGAAAACAAATATGTTTCACAGCAGAAATGATCGGTAGGACATTCCATTTGTATACCTGATTTTGTTGATACTTAGGTGTCACCCTTGAACATAGATATACAGAATCCTTGGGGGCATTATATTATATGAAAAACTATGGTTGTTTTCCTTTTTTCCCCAGTTTGGTTGCACTTAACAGAAGCTGCAAGAAGCAAAACTTGAGATTTAAGTCTACTACATTCCTTGAAGGTAGCTGCAAACAAGGAGAGTGTGAAAAACAAATAAGCTGTGCCTTTAAAGGTGGGCTTTAGGAAGGCCCCCAGAATTGCCCAGTTGTTACAAAGCTACTTTGCAGGTGTAGTGCTGGGCTATACCACACTTAGAGCTTGTGCCATGTGCTTACAACTCTTCAGATTGGAATAAATTTGTTTCCATGACTGGCTGCATCCATGTGCTCATAGCCTAGCCAAGAAAATGTGAAAGCTATGAAACATCAGTCATTGCAGTGCTTATTAACTGTCAACTCAACACCAATAGCAAGATGTAGAGTCCTTTGTTCCTCTAAGTTTGTACATATGTGGGTTTATATATTTTTTTTATTTGTAGAAAGTAGTTGGCTGGTCCAACATGGAGATTTATCTTGTGAAAATTGCTTTTAATTGTTATATGTTGAAATGTTAAGATTTTTTTTCTTAATTGAGCAATATTTTGTGATTGTTTACTACTAGTAGTGTGGCGCTTGTAAGAAGAAGAAGAAAAAAAACCACACCACTAAAACAACCAAACAAAACACAGTAAAAAGCCACAAAAGAATGAAACACTTCCCTTTCAAAATTTTCTTTCCTGACACTGCTATCTCTGCTCAGTAGGTCACCCCAGAAGATTTTTGTGTGTGTTAAGTGATACTAATGATAGGGAAGGATGTCTTTTCCTCAGTGTCTAACTTGTACCCACTCCTGTTGGTGGTGGATAGTTGATAAGGAATGGCTGCCCATCACTCTGAAATGGCACAGCATTGTCCTGATCGAAGTGTCTAGTTGTGCCAGAATCAATCTGGGGAGTCTTAAGCTGATTTGTATCTTTCCTAACTGGAAAAGTTATGCATTGATAAGCTGAAGGGAGGCTTTAATGATATTTAATAGATACAAATCTCCAATAGAGCTTTTTTTTGTTGTTTAAGAATAACTTTTTATGGCTCATTTCAGTTGGTCTCTAGAAGCTTTGCTAATCCTCTATATGTCTGGATGGGTTTAAGACCAATTTATTGTTTTAAAAATGGATAGAAATCAAACTGGTGCAACTGCCCCAAGCCAGGCAGTTTGACTGTTTCTTGTTAGAATCTCTGTTTCTTGTTAGGATCATGTTTCTGACAAATTGGGTTGGGTAATTCCTTGCCAATGTAAGCTTTATCAGTATAAACCAGTCAGTGAGAATCTTTCTATCAATAAGGGTGTTTATTATTATGTTGCATAAATAGGAGCAGTTTTGTTCATGAATTGGATATGCTGGTTTAAACCCGCTTGCTGCTATTCAGCTTGACTTAGTTTTATGGGCAGGTGCAAGCTGAATAAATACAACCAATTTTCAATTCCTACAAAACAGTTCACATATGAATTGCATGGGGAAAAACTAGTTTTAATTTCAAACGAGCCCAAACAATCCTTACATTTCCATAACAGAGTTTTCACTGGTATCGGTTAATAGAGTTTAAAATACCTTAGGTTGGTGAGTGAAAAGGACTTGGGTTGACTAATGAGTTATATCCACTGACTGATATAACCTGGACTGTAGCTTAGTAATGGATCTGGTAACACTAATCCTCTGGAAAATAGCTTTATTTGTCCACTTTCTGTTTCAAAATCAAAGGTTATGCACTGGATTGTCTTTAGGCAGTGTGTTGTAGACTGGTAACTGGTCCTTCAGCATCTCATTGCTGCTGGCGCACTCACAGCAAGCATGAAAGGGCTCAGAGAAAAGATTTTCTGTGCACTGTGGGACATATGTGGTGGCTTGCAGGTGCTTGCCTGCTCCACAACTTGACTGGCACCTCTAACCTGGATCTGCTGGAGCAGGTCCAGAGGAGGGCCACGAAGATGATTAGAGGGCTGGAGAACCTCTGCTATGAGGACAGGCTGAGGGAGCTGAGGTTATTCAGCTTGGAGAAGAGAAGACTCTGGGGTGACCTAATAGCAGCCTTCCAATTAATGAAAGGGGCTTACAGGAAAGCTGGAGAAGGGCTTTTTACAAGGGCCTATAGTGATAGGACAAGGGGCAATGGCCTGAAACTGCAAGAGAGTAGATTTGGATTAGATATAAGGAAGAAATTCTTCACCATGAGAGTGGCGAGACACTGAAACAGATTGCCTAGGGAGGTTGTGGATGCCCCATCACTGGAAGTGTTCAAGGCCAGGTTGGATGTGGCTTTGAGCAACCTGGTCTAGTGGGAGAGAGGTGTCCCTGCCCACAGAAGGGGGTTGGAACTAGATGATCTTCAAGGTCCCTTCCAACCTTAACCATTCTATGATTCTATGATTTTATGACCTGTCAGGCAGGATGAAGCCCTGCTTAGTAGGTGCCCTGCTTAGCTCTGGACTTTTTTTTGCTGAAGGTACATGCCCTTTCTTTTATATTTCTTAGGAAGTGATTGAAATGCTTTGTCAGTCTGTCTGCACCTCACTGCTCCCAGGTGCTACTGCTTGCTGGCTTGTCCTTCTTCAGGCCACCAGGTATTTGGGTTCATCAGGCCGGAGTTCCTTGATCTTGTCCACACAGAGCAGGATGAGAGTCAGAAACCAGAGGCTCCAGCCAACGGCTGCTGCAATCCACCCATAATCATCCATGCCTGATGGGCAGCACATGGCTGCTTGCATGCAGAAGTTCACATCTAGAGGCAAAGAAATTAAATGAGCTGATGGGAGACCATGGAACAGGTTTTCTTTGCAGATGAGACAATCACTTTGCTGTCTGCCCTGGGGCCTGTAACTCTGCCTTGGCATCTTTCCCCTAAACCTGGCCCTTAGCCTCAGGGATGGCAACGTTCAGTATGTCTTCAAGACTTGGTCATCCCTGTCTGGCCAAACACCTGAGCTGCTCCTCTTACCACTGTGCCCACCATTACAGAAATCTTTTTAAACACCTACTTAGCATTTCAGTCAGTTTTAGGAATGAAGTATGCTAGAACTAGCTAGATAAAATTAAAAATAAATCCTGGGGCAGAGAAATGTTCATGTGAGAGAGTAAGAGGGTCTCTAGCAGGATCTCCCATAGTTCAGGCACCCAATATCTCTGCCAGCAATAGAAGCAGTGGCTGCTCTTTGCTGGGCTGTTAACTGTGACTTGCGTGTAGCAACTGCAAAACACACCACCATTGGAAGAACCCTGTTTTACATGTTTAAAAATGAAATAATTTTTAACAATTCCATGTTTTTTTTCTGCACTGTCTGCATCTTTCTTTTGTTTACATCAGTCCAATTTCCTAAAGTCAGTTAAGGAGTATGTCATTAGTTGTTTCATTTGTGCTGTTGTTTTAAAACATCTGCTTACTTTTTCCATCACAAGGGCACAGTGAAGATACTCAGCTCTGTCTCTGCATTCTGGGTGGTAACATGGAAATATCCAGGAGGAGCCAGGAGGACTGTGGTATCTTGACCCCTTGGTCTGGAATAGAAGCTGAGCATTGACCTCCAGCACTCAGGAGAGCTGAGGCAGCCAAAACCACCTCGCAGTTACATGCAGTATGGGTTGACATGCATGAAGCTTGTTAGCTGTGAAAGTGAATGCCTCCTGAGCTTGGTGAAGGACAGCCAGCCTCCTGCACATTTCCAGGGAAAAGGCAAGTGGAGGTGCTGCTCAGTTTCTTTCATTCACATGTGTCAGGCAGGATCATGTTCCTGTGCATTGGCCTTCAGTGCACACAGTCCAATTGTCCTGCACTGTAAAGAGCAGCTCTCCTACAACAAGAGAGAAGTGTTTCGTATGTGTCTAGAGAAGGGAGAGGGACACCTGATCCCCCTGTGCCATGCTTTGAAGTAGCATACAGCTATTGGTACATGTGCTATCATTTGGGAAGTGCAGGGCTGTGGAGATGTTTGACTTTTGGAATGGATGATGGCTCCGGGAGGACTGGCAGGGATCTCAGGTTGCCTGGGCTTGGCTGTTTGGGGAAGATCTGGTAGGGTGGGGGAAAGAGATGCTCTTGGGAATCCACATTGTGCCTACAGGCAGTCTGTCTGGCAGGGAGCTTCTGGACACAAATTGAACTAACTATGAATTAGTCTGTTCAAAGCTGTGAGTCCATCTGAATGTACCTAAGATATTATACCTGATATGCCAATGGAGGAATCTTAGGAACATGTCCTAGAGTGTCATGAGCAACAGAAGCCTTGACAACAGATAAAAATAGTTCTCCAGGACAGCTTCTCAGTCCCCTGTGTAGTCTCATCATCTGGCTTTATCATGATAGTAATGATTTCTGAAGACTTACTGAGACATGGTGCTTCATACTCAGTTGTGAGCATGGAGTTTGTTGAAACATTGGAGACATCTTCAACTGCTGCCAGAAGGAAAGCACAGAAGAAAAGGCAAGCTGGATTAGAAAAGTAATACTAGGCA
Source organism: Brachypteracias leptosomus (assembly GCA_013401335.1). Classification (NCBI taxonomy): domain Eukaryota; kingdom Metazoa; phylum Chordata; class Aves; order Coraciiformes; family Brachypteraciidae; genus Brachypteracias; species Brachypteracias leptosomus. The sequence goes on from VYZX01018495.1 coordinate 68,613, forward strand.
TCAAGCATGAAAATCTGAAAGCCACTGGCCTTGCAGAGGTCTGTAGGTTGGAAACAACTTAGAGAAAATGAGTTCCCACCCCTAAACGTTGCTACATCAAGGTGTGCTTCCTCACCCCACCACTGTCAACACAGGCTCTAGAGAGACCTGCTGTAGTACCAGCCATAAGGAGCAGCTGAATCTCTGTACCTCTACCTGAGTGTGACCCTGATGCGAGCTGTTCATTCAGAGCTCAAAGTAACCACCATCCTTTCCCAAGCTACAGGGGCAGAATGAGCATGGACTGAAATGAGAGAGAGCATTCCGTGGCATGGGGGGATCCATGGCCAGCAAGCTGTACATCTATTTCCTTTTGTCCTTAGAAAAATCCCAGTAACTCCAGGGTGCGAAGGAGTCTGACAGAGCTGAGGGGTGAGCCATTCTGTGCAGAGCCTCAGCAGAACCACCACAGCCTCTGTGGGAAGCTTTGGCTTTGCTGCAGTTCAGGCACAGCTGTGTCAGAAACTGTTCTGGCTGGTCTCCAGTTCAGGCCAGCACAATAACCAGCTCAGGCTGGAGAATACAACATACAGAAGTAAGAGGGAGGAGAACGGGGGCTTCATTGAAGACTTCGCCTGTTTATCCTGGTTCCTACCCAGAACCAGGATGCACTTGTACTCTGATACAGTTCTGTGGTGGGTTTCCAGCCCTCTGAATCTGGCCAAAGCCTTGATGGACCTCCTAATACCCTCCTTGCCCCCCAACCTCAGCGTGCACCTCTCTCAGCACTGCAGGATCAGATGCAAGGACAGCTGCAGGACACCAGTGTTGGGAAAGCACAGGCTGCTGTGATCCCTGCGCATTAGCACCTGCCTGTCCCCTGCTGCAGAAGGAGAGAAGTTAAAGAATTGCCTCCTCTTATACCACTATGAGCCATACAGTTCAAGTTCAGCCAGGTGAAGTATCCCATGCTGAAATGGTTCCCTGCAGAGATACATGAAAAACAGCCTAGAGAGGCTACAGGAGAAAGGGCTGCTGCTGCATGTAGATGGAGTGGCTCCAACATGCTTCTGGTCCACAGATCAGGCAGAGGCCATGAGAGAGCTATTTCCAGACAAATCATTACTCTGAGCTGATAATTTGGGGTGTTACAGAGAAAATTGGTTCCAGCTTGATTTCACTGAAGACTTCAAAACAATGGTTTAGTTTCAGCTCAGGAAAAGCAAAGCAACGAGAGCTTTGACCAAACCTTTGCTTTGACTTTGGTATTTTCCAAGCAATAGCAAATAAACTGAGGTTGTCGTGCAGGAGATGTCACCCTTGGGGTCACCTGCTGTTGCCCAGCTTTGCATTTTGAGCTGACTGACCATCAGCAAGACCAGAGCTTTTCTTACAGTGGCTGCCATGCAGGGGGTCTTCAGACAGCCTGCTCCAGGGAAGGGTCTGAGTATGCCCCATTCCTCTGAGTCTGCTAGGATTTTCTGAATGACCTTGGCCAAGCCCATAATTTGTTTTCTGAGAGTTAATAAATACCTCATGGGAGCAGTAAGAAGAATCATTAAAAACTGTGTGACCTGTGGGAGAAAGTGCTGCAGAACACAGAGCGTTGGTTCATGTTTATAGACTTTCCAGCCCAAAGAACAGGCTGTGAAAGCTAACCCATCTTTAAACATCTGGCAGATCTTAACCAGTGCTGATATACAAATGCAGGCAGTAGCCTGATGAGAAAGGAGCAGCTCACAGGTCTCATTTACATTTTCTTTTTAGGCAGCTTCTCCAATTAAGGGGATACCAAAGCCAGATTTCCTGCAAAAAGCACCTAGTAAGAGCTAAACCAGAATACAATGAACCTCTTGGGTGGTATCTCAAATGGTCCCTTGCCTCAGCAAGCATGTGAAGGCCAAATAACTGTGCTCCCCTATCTCCTTGCCATTCAGTGGAGCAACCTGCAGCTTAACTGATACACAGCAGATCTGTAAATAGCTGGCAAAAGCACATCCCTTCAGAAAGATGCTGTGATCAATCATGTCAAGTAATTCTCATTAGCATGAATCAATTCCAGCTCCTTACACTTTTTAGATAAGACAAGGGCGTCCACCTTGTTTTTAAAGAACAAGTTACTATCAGTGGACAATATATTTAGATATTGAAGGGGGGGTGGGGGGAAAGGCAGCGTATAGATACTGGAGCATGAGAGAAAGGAAGATAAATACCTGCTGAGCAGGAATACTGGAGCACGGTGGCAAAGAAGAGCACAGCGAAGGCTGCCCACGTCTCACGGGAGAAGCACTTCATGCCCAGAGTCCAGCTCCCACCTGAGCAGCCACACAGCTCAGGTCACTGTCAGCTCTGGTTCAGCAAATCCTCAATAAACTCAGGGAGCTGGTGTGCAGGGCAGAGGGTGGAGCAAAGGAGCTTCCTGCTGCCGGGACACCTTGGACTTTCCTGCCATGACCAGATGAGGATAGTGAAAGGCTCTGACCAAAACAGCTCCAGCAGAAGGTGGATACCAGCACTGAGGCTGGTGGAGGGCCCCTGAAGGTTAAGCCTAGAGATTTCCCCCCAGGATCTGCAGCAGCCAGAGGGAGGAAAGGCCTCTGGAGCAAGTCCTACTCCATGGGGTCCCATGCAGCTTCTTTCTTCTGAGTCTCCTTTTGGTCCTGTGAAGATGGTCTAATAGAATTGGAAAGGAGTGGAAAGGTAGAGCATTTCTCTCCCTGTTTGATTTGATTTTGCATGTTTGTTGGCTTGGCTCCTCCCCCAAACCTGCCCAGCAGTGATGATTTCTTGAAAGGGCTGTGTGAAAGCCTAAAAAACCCCAGTCTTTGGTCATGCTGATACAGTAGCTGTTAGGTTAACACAGGCAATGGGTATATTTCCACCAAGAAATAGGATGAAACCAATTGCTTGGTGTAGGCTACCGACAGCTATTACAGCCTTTCTTAAAGAGCCTGTCTTGAGTGATGGGTTGGAATCAGTTCAAGCTGGGGGCCTCTGCACAGGAGAAGCTGCTGCTATTCTCACCCCGTGAGCACAGCTGTGTCATTGGCACCTGTGTGCAACATGATGCTGAGAGAGCTTTTTTTTAATTCATGTATTGTTATGCTACCTCCTCCATGACTTAAAAAAAAGCCAGGAGCTGCACCATCCCACCAGCACAGCTCTATCTATCAGCTGGAGGGCAAGATTGGTTTTTTGGGCTTTTTTTAGAATCCTGTCTGGAAAAGACACACTGTTGAAGTGCTTGTGTTGCTGTCCTGGTTTTACAAGCATCATACATTGCCACCCTTCCCCAGGCTGTTGGCTCTGCTTGCTCCTAACTTTGACCCACCACAGTCTTTGTTAGAGAAAACTTCAGGCATTAAATGTGGCAGGAAGGCACTGGGAGCGGTGGGCTCTGTAGGGAGCAGGTTGCTGGTGTTCTTCAGCAGTGGTCACACATAGCTTCAAGTGCTCATGTGAGAACAAAGCTGTCTGGGGCCTGCTGGGGATGTGCAACCATCCCATCAGAATGTGGGGGGAACGTGTCTGGGGCAGCAATCTTAGTAAGATAGATAGTACCTAAAAATTTTCTTTTTTTCTTTCCTCCACACTACTGAAATCTGCAGGGGGGGGTGTCGTAGTAGACTTCCCACAGTAAATTGCATACAACAGGGTGCTGCTATGCAAAACTGTGAGGTTTGTTTGATCTCACTTTAAGAAAAAGCTTGAGAGCAAAATCTACATAGGCTTAGCCTTGCCCAGCATGTCTTCGGGGCAAACCCATTTGTTCTCTCTGATGTCCACTCCCCAACCTCCAAAAAACCTCTGCTCCCCTCAGCTGCCAGTTTTTCCATACTGAAGGAGGACATGGGCAACCAGAGGTTTCCCTGTAGAAAGGGTATGCTGAGCCACAGTTGAAGGCAAGCCAGCTGAAATGGGCATGTTTACCCATCTTGACTACCTGTTTTCATGTCAACATGCTGCTGTGGCTGGCAGGGCTGAGGCTGTGCCAGCTGGTCTGTGATAGCCACCTCCTGCTGTTGTGGGTGTGCACGACCCCGTCCTTTGGCTGACACCTGAGGGCTGGCTAAAGGTGAACAGCGGTCAAGAAGGCCAACAGCATCCTGGCCTGTATCAGAAACGGTGTGACCAGAAGGAGTAGGGAGGTGATTGTGCCCCTGTACTTGGCACTTGTGAGACTGCACCCTGAGCACTGTGTCCAGTTTTGGGCACCACAGGATAATAAGGACATTGAGGTGCTGGAGCAGATGCAGAGAAAGGCAACGAGGATGGTGACAGGTTTGGAGAACATGTCTTATGAGGTGTGCCTGAGGGAATTGGGATTGTTTAGCTTGGAGAAGAGGAGGCTTAGAGGAGACCTCATTGGTCTCTACAACTACCTAAAAGGAGGCTGTAGTGAGGCTGGTGTTGGTCTCTTCTCCCAGGTAACTAACAACAGAACAAGAGGTGATGGCCTCAAGTTGCGCCAGGGGAGGTTTAGATTGGGTATTAGGAAGAAGTTCTTTACTGAAAGAGTGGTTAGGCACTGGAACAGGCTGCCCAGGGAAGTGGTGGAGTCACCATTCCTGGAAGTATTCAAGAAAAAAGTAAATGTGGCGCTTCGGGGCATAATCTAATGGTCAGGGAGATGTTGGGATGAAGGTTGGACTTGATCCTAGAGGTCTTTTCCAACCTAAATGATTCTATGATTCTAAGGTGTGTCATGCTTAGCTGGCAGCCAGTGTGGGTGTGTGACCCCAGTGGTTATCACTCTTGGCCTCAGTAGACATGAGTCACATCAGGAGAGATGCTGTAAAAATGTTCAGAGTTGCTTGAAGTTAACCTATAAGATAAACTTAATCTCTGCCTCATTTTAACATCTCAGTCCTTTTGTGCTAGTTATCTTTAATTTAGTGTTTTAATCCGAGTGCTCTGTTGCATGAGAACTAAAACTCAGCTCTTTACTGGTGGAAAGGCCCTCCACTTTACTCCAGCTTCACCTTTCCCTGCTGAATTTTTCATCCGTGATTCCTACTGAAAGTTGACATGGCAATTAATTTTGCAAAAATACTGAGTACAAAATTGTTCTGTGCAGCACAAAATGTTTGAGGGGAAATGAAAAGCCAAAACTGCTCTGCTGTTGCATGAATGATCCAATTTATAATGAAATGTCTTTTGAATTTTTGAGCTGACTCTTTGTCAGCTTGCAAGTAAATGTGCCCATTTCTGAGGGATGCTGAAGATGTTTTGCACAATTAACATAATGCATTTCTTCTTTCCAGAATGTGTTCCCTCCATGATTCAGAAAGGGCCTGCTCCAAAGTCTCCTGAAGCGGTGAGCAGGCTGCGCTTGGCTCCAGTGATTTTTGGATCTGGTTGGAAATGAAGGCTTTGCTTGATAAGTTCAGACACAATGGGAGCCCTATAAAATCATCTCCTGACACAGATTTGGATTTGTTTCAGTTCTTCTGTAGAACGCATTCATATTTCAGTGCTGTGACTGCCCAAAGAGCGATAAGACTCTCCAAAGCTTCCCCCAGATTGGTTTCCAGGCATTGCAGGGGCACCTGTCTCCATGGGGGTGCCCTAGCACATGAGGCACGACTGCAGCACCAGCAGAGATGGGGGCTTCCTTTCCTCAGGCTCCCACTTCCGTGCAGTTCTCAAGGCAGGACTCTGTTTGCTCTAAAATTAGGTACTTCTCCATCCCTGACCTTGGAGAACCTTCCACAGTGATGGTAAGCTTTTTCTGATGATTATGGGGGAGGCAATACCTACTGTTTGGTATATTTTGTGCTACAGATTCGCAGCTAAGGTTCTCTGATGACTAAGATATTACCCTTGACACATCACCACCAGGTGTGGCTCTCAGAACGTTATTACCTTTATCACACATGTACACAGTCATTCTGTAGATATTTTTTTTTTCTGTTTACATAGGCAACATGTTTATATTTTTAATTCTAAAGGAAAGCTGATTGCTGCTGCAGTCCTGTTCTATCCCAGCAGTGACCAACATGATGACAACTGAGCCACAGCATGATATTTAATTCAGGGCAAAGCACACAACCCACAAGAGTACAGCAGACCAGGTATGTCATCTCTGGGCAAATCAGTGATAAGAGGACAAATCCCTTTTTTCCATATGACACTTGAGGTTAGCTTAACTACATCCCTACTCTTGCTTCAGCGTACCTCAGGTGCTACTCTGCTTAGCTGCTCTAATAGGAGAGAGCTTTGGTGAAAGACAGCTCAAAAATTACATCCCATGTAGTCATACAAAGCCTTCTACATGGCGGAGCTAACCATGGAGTGATTCAGGATGAGATAGTGATCCCAGAGCCACCAACAGCTGCATGGAACTTCCGCATGCTGCTCAAAGTGATAACAGCCTGGCTGGAGGGGTTCCATGTTTGGGACCCCCTCAGCTCTGTGTGTTGGCACAGTGAAGTCAATGATTAGTTGACAATTCCCAGTTATTATTCACAAGGGCTCTGTGCAGCCTTTGAGGCCATAGTGCTAAACACGAAGGAGGATGCTAGATGATCTGAGCTATTGGCAAGATCACAGGAGAGGATCTGTCTCATGCTTGCAAAATCTTCAAGTGCAGCTCTAGAAGAGGCATCTGTTGGGTGGGCAGATCTGTCTGTTAGCAACCCACTGTCTTTGTATTGTGGAGTGAGCTCCCTCCCAGGTGCCCTTTATAAAGCTCAAAAAAGCTTAAGGGCCTTTATAAAGCCGTCAAAATGGCTTGAAAAAGCCCAGACCCTTAAGCCTGGTGTCAATAATGCATCCAGTGGGGAGAGAGACATTTTGTTTGGTATCTTCTTTGGTGTAAAAAATACCCAACTAAGATAAAGCAACCTGTGAATGGGGGATTTGATTTTTAAAATTAGATAAATGGAGGAAAAAACATCAGAACTGTAAAGGTTTTACTCTTTAAATGAAAGGAGGAGAGTGGGGATCTGCTTTTTGCCATACAAAGGAAAGCAGCTCCAGCATTTCAAAAAATTCTACAACCATTCCCTTTGTGTTTTCCAGTCCAGCTGGGGTTGCTATTAGACAAACATTGAGCCTGTGGCCCTGCTGTGACCCCGCGTTATCCCTCTGGAGACCCAAGCTACCTTCAGCTCGCCTGGGCAGAGCTGCCAGGGCTGACAATGAGGCCACTGACAGAGCTCCTCTGAGTGGCACCTCAGCATCAGCCATCATCATCTGATCTTTAATAATAAGATTATTATAAAATGATGTTCTTACTTTCCCCTGCCAGAGGCATGAAATAGGATATGCTTTCTGATTCTTCCCTCTGCCTGAGAAGGGAAAGAGGGAAGGGCAAGAGAGATGGCTTTATCCCTGCGCTCTCTGTTCTCTTGCTCCTTGGCTAATGACATGGAGTGGCTGGTGTAGCGCAGCTTGCTTTGGCAATGAGCTGTGCCTTGGGGGCCCCTTCTACTTCCCCTTGACTGACAGCTTGTAGGGGAGCAGCTGAATGCAACTGTGGGGCTGAATAAGAGTAGCATAGGTGCAAACCAGAAGCAAGTCCTGGTAGCATCAAATGAACGCAACAGCTTTGCCAGGGACAAGAATGTGCTGTGGGCTCAGAGGTGAGGGGAGTAGCCTAAGAAGCTGATTTGTTGTGTCAATAACATCAGTTAGGAACTGAATGACGACTCCTGTCATTTAGCATTATAGCACAGGGTAGAAGGCAATGCCTTTCCTTTCCCACACCAACTTCTCCAGAGCCCTGCGTGGCGGACGTGCGGTCAATGGCAATGACTTCACTTCTGCCTTATCAAGAGAACTTCCAATTTCCCAGCAGAAAGTGCTGACTTTCATCAGCCTTTACTCCCTTTCTTTGTTAGCACTAGTGGAGGAGACAGCAAAGCTGACCACCAGCAGTGGCTGGTACAGGAGGAGCGTGATGCAGGCAAAGTGGGTGGGAGGCCAGGGAGCCCCTGGCCAGCTCAGCTGGGCACTTGCTGAGCAAAATCAAAGCTTTAGTCCCACCCCTCAAAATTACTTTATAATTTTTAGTATCTCCTTTTTTGGGTTGCACAGCTTGAGGTAGCTGGTTTCAGAAAATGGCAAGAGCGCTCTCATGCTAGCTGACCTCACATAGCAGGACCATTTTTCATTGCTTTTGAACAGAAAACCTCTATGCTGGAAAGCTGTTTTCTGTCACTCACTTTTTGGCATTGTTCCCTTGGACAAGCTATACCCTTCAGCTTGTCGGATCAGGGTTACTGGGTACCTCCGAAAAAACAGATCTTAGAAAGCATTTCTTTAAGGGGTACTTTACTTTTGCATATAGCTGTGCATTTTCATTAGCTCTTCTTTTCAGATAAAACTTCTTATGGGTGCTAGATTTAAATGAACCAGCCTTATTTACCAGGTTGAAACCCTGCCTTCTCTGACCTCATTGGGATCTAAGTTGTCTGTTTTAGGAGGGGACAAATTTCTCCTTGGACCCCTTGCTTTAGCAGCTGAAGTTGGAGAAAGTCTATAAATCCACTTTTCTCCCCCAGCATTTGTTATTTCAAGGGGTGAGAATCAAGTTTCGTGTCAGCATTGCCCCAAGCTAGTGCAGCTCCACTGGCTGAGCCCCTGCCCTCCCAGCCCTCTCTTTGCTGCAGAGCTCTGCCCATCCCTCGGCTGCAGGAAAATCATTAATTTCCAATTGTTTCCCTGTCCTTTCCTGGGCTGCCTTCAGTGAGGTAAAACCAGTGAGATACAGAGCAGTTTTCCACCTCCCTGGAGACTGATTCTCCTTCCAGGGCTTGCAAATGAGTTTTTATGGGTTTATAGCTCTCCATGTACAGCAGGTTTCAGAGGTTCTCGCTTGGTTTTGGGTGGCTGGGGTGGTGTGAGCTGGTGTGCCCCATCAGTTATTAGTCTCAACAAGCCACATGCTGTTGCAACACAGCTCACACTTGTCACAGACCTGATAAGGGGGTTGTGACCAAGCCAGAAAGCGCTGGGTCCAGACCACCCAGGGGTTGTTCCAGGACAGAAAGGGTTTCTCTCCTCTGGTCCAGACCAGTTCTGACCTTAAAAGAAAAGGTTTGCTGTGCCCTGTGTGGGACAGGACAGTTGGCCAGGGCGCTCTGCTCTCCGCCCTCCTTGCCCGGTGTGGTGCCTGCAGCCAAAACATAACCCTACTGTCATCGCCTGACGGGACAACTGGCCAGCTGAGGGGAGAGCTCGCCCCTTCCCTGGGGAGAGGGTCTGCTGGAAAGGAGTGTTGTAGCTGAGAGGTAAACCCGAGCAACACCTTCTCCAAAGCAATTTACAGCACCAGGATTTGCCCTGCCTGAAACCTGGTGCATTTTAATGCAGAGCAATACTACTGGAAAATAGTGACCCGGAAAAGCGTGAGTGATTTCTCAATTAACTGTTCTTTTGTCAAAGCAAAAAAATGAGGGGAGAGGGGTGTTGATAGAGGCATGGCTGGCAGCAGGCACCTTTGGGCAAGCCTCCTGTATCTGCAGGAATGGATGAAGAGCGAACGCTCTGCTTCTTTGGAGCAGGACTGGAAAGGGTTTCCTGGCTGGAAAGATGTTTCTCTCTTTTTTTTTCATTTTCCTCTGATTCCAAATCAAGGTGAAAGTGAGCATTTGGGGTTTTTCACTGGTTGATTACTGAGGAAAAGTAGGATCTTTGGTTTGGAAAGTTTGAAGCAGTTTAAGTAAGATATTTCCAAATATTTCATTTGAGTTTTGTTCTTTTAATTCTAAGATTTTAATTTTTTTATGGAAGTTAACTACAGGTTTAGAAATACTTTAAAATATAGCCTCTTCACACTTTTCAGTCTAAACAAGTTAAAATGGGACATTTTGATGATCTGTTAAACTTTTTAAAAATCTTTTTAACTTTTAAAAAATATTTTAAACTTATTAAAAATCCTTTAAACTTTTTAAAAATCTAAAATTTTCGTGAATCAGAGATAGGGGATTCTTTTACTTTCTTGCACGAGTAGTGGGAGACCCTTTCAGCTTTTGTGTCTTTTTCCTGTGAAAACTATAGTTTGCTAAAAAATGTCCAACCAACTTTAAAGATTATATCCTTATTCAACTCACTGGAGCTGGCACGTGATAGGTTTTCTTTTCACAAGCTACTAGTTATCATATATTATATTTTCAACATTTAAAATCATTTAGTGAATGGGTACAGAGAGTAAGACAAGGAGAACTCAGGACAACTGAGCAAATACAGACTTGGGACTATGGTACTCCTGTTAAACAAGCCTTTAAAATCTTGCAAAGTGTATCTTTCACATTTAAGATAAATCTTTGATATGTTTCAAAAAAAATTATCAGAAGCCACATAAGAAAATGTTGCAAGACAAGGTTCACAGAATCACAGAATATTAAGGGTTGGAAGGGACCTCAAAAGATCACCTAGTCCAATGCCCCTGCCAGAGCAGGATCACCTAGATCAGGTCACACAGGAACACATCCAGGAGGGTTTTAAATGTCTCCAGAGAAGGAGCCTCCATGACCCTCCTGGGCAGCTTGTTCCAGTGCTCTGTCACCCTCACCGTGAAAAAGTTTTTCCTTATACTTTTTGGAACCTCTTATGCTCCAGCTTGCACCCGTTGCCCCCTGTCCTACCATTGGCCCTCCCTGCGCCGAGCCTGGCTCCCTCCTCGTGACCCTGGCCCTTTACGTATTTATAAACATTAATGAGGTCACCCCTCAGTCTCCTCCAAGCTAAAGAGACCCAGCTCCCTTGGTTCATGTAGAGAGAGAGGGGGTTAAGGACAATTGACTTCCCATCCCTATCAACAAGTAGAAGTGAGGTTAAAAAGGGATTTTGTTTTGCTATTTATCAAATGCAGGCTTGCTATAAAGTTAAATGAATGCAAGAAGGGCATCTACTTGTATGTTTTTATCTGAGAAAGAATAATTACTGTGTTTGTGCATGCCAATCAGTTAATTTTGTGCAAGAACAATGAAAAGCAATTTGTATGTTCAGGTTACTCAAAGTAAATAAGAAGCACAGAGACAAAAGGACCTTTTGTGAAATGCATGATATTTCATGCATCTCATTTTGAAAAGAAGTCCTTTATGGGGAGAAAATGCTTTTTAAATCTTAAAGTTTGTTTTAATTTAAACAAAATAATCTCCTCCCCATCCCCATATAACATGCTCCAAAGGCATTAGCAATGTTATGTCCACAATACCAACGAAAGTGGTAAAAACCTGTCAGGGCTCTTTCACCCCCCTAGTTGCAAGGTTAAATTAATGATTTTTCTCCTCTGTGTTGTGGAAGACAAAGAGAAATGGAGTCCTTCATGAGTTCAGCATCCAAAACCCAATTAAAGGGACTGAGTCCACTGGTCTGAAGTGTCTTTGATCCATCAGAGAACAGGGCAGGGTATTTGGTCATCATCTATACTAGGGGACCAATGGCTCCCCTCTTTCCCTGTGTCACAGACATACCTTAGCATCTATCACCACTCTGGTGGAATGAAGCCTCATGTGGGCTCAAGAGGTCTTTTAGGAGCTAAGAAACCCCTTTGAAGGGCATGATGGGCAGCATTTTGTTAGCTTTCAGCACCTTGACTCAATGATCCCAATGTTCCTGCAGTGCTTGACACCTTCTGGCACCTCCCTGGGTGAGGAAGACTGTGCGGCTGCCACCAAGGCCCCCACGGACGCCCAGACCAGAGCAGGGCAAGTGAAATGGCCTCAATCTTCCGGAGTGAGGAGATGAACCTGATGCAGCTCTTCCTGCAGGTGGAGGCTGCCTACTGCTGCGTGGCTGAGCTTGGGGAGCTGGGTCTGGTCCAGTTCAGAGATGTGAGTAGTGCCCTGCTGGCACGCTGAGCTGCAGAAGATGCACCTCAGGGTATGCTTGTCCTTCCCTCAAAGCACCTGGGGAAGGTGCACCTGGAGGGTGGTCAAAAAGCCCATGGTGGAAGCAAGGCTTCCCCAGAGCTGATCTGAAAGCCAATCACCATGCCAAGACCTTGACCCATCCCTGAGTCCCCATCCAGCAATCTGCTCACCTCTTCACAACCTTATTCCTTCCACCACTAGAAAACAGGGTGTTTCCCCCTGCGAATCCCTCTGTGACTTCTGCTGTCACATGAAGGCTGGGTGGAAATGAGCTTTGTATAAGGCCACGATGTCCTTGGCCATAAGGAAACCCACCCTACTGCCTTGTCACTGGGAGTATGTAGGATGCAATGGTGTTTGGCCACCTACACCGAAAGGCATTCGTTCTCTGCTGATGTTTAAAATGAGCAGTGTGCAGCCTCTCAGCCCCAGGCTTGTTTTCCCTCCTGTTTTTAGCTGAACGCGAATGTCAACAGCTTCCAGAGAAAGTTTGTGAATGAAGTGAGAAGGTGCGAATCCTTGGAGAGGATCCTGCGTAAGTAAATGGCTGTTAAATGCAGTTGGCTTTCTGCCAACTGGTAGTGTGGGATTTATTTCTTTGTTAAGTGCTCTCACACCGAGGAGCAGAATTAGTGGCAAAATGGTGATGTTTTCATCTGAGCCCCCGGAAATGTTTTGCATGCGTCAGCTAATTACTGCTTCACCCCATATGGGCAATAAATTGTTGCCTTTGTTTTGAAAATGGTTAGCTGAACTGAAAGGAGGTTAATTAGCTTATATAAAATCACAAGATAAATCTGGGCTTGGGCAGGATGCTAATCCAGATAACCTCTTACACCAGTGCACTAGCTGTTGGCACAAGCTTCGTGTGGCCAAAGGCTTCAGCCTGGGGACAAACCCTTAAAACCTAAGCAGTAGAGCTCATGGTACCTGCTGTCCCATGGACGCATGTCCTGTGAACTCTGCACTCTCCCCACCATGACACCAGTGCCACCATAGCCACTCTGACAGCACTTGTCATTGCTGGAGCGAAGGAGTGAAACCTAAGCTTGCTGCCTGCCTTGTTCACTGCCCCAGCAAGGAGGTGCCATGCTGGCTCTCTGTCCCAGGGCTGAGGGCTGCACAGGTGGGAGAGGCTACCATGACTTCAGCAGAAACAGCATCCTCATGGAGAAAGGAGGCTGCCAGGTGTCCAATTCTTGATAGCTGTGTACATGCACTTAAGTGTCACTGCCCCTTGTCACACCTCCATGGGATGCCTCTGTCCTGACAGAGGGCTTAGCAGCAGCTTGAGACCAGGATGATGCAGCAGGGATGACTCTGTATCAAAACTTCTGTCTCCTTTCCTTGCAGGTTTTCTGGAAAATGAGATGGAAGACAATGTTGAGATGATCAAACTAGAAAAGTACCCGGAGACACCCCTGCCTCGAGAAATGATTGATATGGAGGTACAGAATTTGGAGGGGACCAAAGAGAGAAAGAAGGGGATGTGCACTGGGATGTCTGTGTAATGTGCTCAACACAGTCCTCCCCTGGAAGGAAGGACCCAGTAGCTGAGGCTGACAGGCTCTCCCTGGCTGTGGAGGTGCTCCGTGAGTCGCTGCCTCAGCAGTTAGGTTAAGGCTGGTCTTACTGCACGTTCCTAAAGGAGCCCACCCTTTTCACCATCCCATGTGAAACATCGCTCTGGTCCACATATTCATGGAAAGAGATCACTGTCACAAAATGCCCCCATCATCCTCTAGGAGCGAATAAGAAGGTTTTTGGAGGTTAAGCAGCAGATCTGGTGTTAGAACCAGCTTCACTGCAAAAAACCCCCAGGGCTGTCTGTCCTAGGGGGAGTATGTTTGTGATACCATAAAATTGGGGTGTGACACAAATATTTGTGCCTTGCTTTTGGCTCTGCAAGGGACACTTTATTCTAGGCCAGCTGGAAGCTAAGTTTACCAATGGGGTTATTTTTAAATGCTGTACATGTAGGTGACTAGGAAGAAAAAACATTCTTTTCAAGGCCTTCAGCTTCACGAGCAAGGTGGTTGGCTGATGTGTTCCTGGATGCACATCCTCACCTAATTTTTGGTATATAGCTAATAAACCTAAACTAATGGCCATGTTGTAGGCTGCTTTTGTAGTCAGTAGACTGATGGCCAGTCCACCTGGGTCTAACAGGTGAGTTAGAACTCTAATACCAGAAGAGGACAAATCACTCAGCAGGGAATGTGGCAATGGGAAAATGAGGCATTGGCATTGATGAGTATCTTCCTGCAAACTTAGTGTTTATTGAAGTGCTCGTTGAATATTTCTGTATTCCACTGTGGAAAAAAAAAAAAAAAAATCTATTGTTTGAAATTTGATAACATCTTGTTAAAGGGCCATTGGTCTGCTTGAGAGTTTACCTGGATGTGCTTGGACCCTAAACAGGCAGTGCTGGAGAAACTTGAAGCTGAGCTGCTGGAAGCCAACCAGAACCAGCAAACACTAAAGCAGAACTTTCTGGAGCTGACGGAGCTCAAACATCTTCTGAAGAAAACTCAGGACTTCTTTGAGGTGAGAGGACTCTTTGCTCTTTCAACAGACATGTGAAAGGTTCCCAAAAATACTGACATTTTCATTTGGTGTGTGCTGTGGCTATTGATTTTTAATTGAAACCCAGTGGTCTTTGTCACAAGCCAGTAAGGTATATTTGCAAAAGCACCTCAGTCACTGTGGAGCCTGCATCGCTCCTTGAGTTAATGGGACTCAAGAAATTGGTTCCCAGATCTCTTTGAAAATAACATTTATGCTTTTCAGTTGCTAGGATATAGTTTGCTTTTTTTTTTTTCCTTTGGTCTAAATCTCTGTGGAAAGCTACCTTTGGGGGAAGAAATGTCAGGAGAAAAACGTGAAAATAGTTTTCAAACTGGCAATGCTGCATGGTTTCTTAAAACTAATGTTTTCCAGGCAGAAACCAATCTGCCAGATGATTTCTTCAGTGAAGACACATCTGGACTGTTGGAGCTGAGAAGCACTCCTGCTGCTGCCGCTGCCAAGCTGGGGTGTGTATTGGTGACGGCCCCCAGCTTGGCCAGACTTCACACATGCACTGCATTGCTGAGGCACTGGTACACTTCCTTCAGCTTCTTAGCAGAGGTTTCTCATCAGCCTCTTCGAAGTAGCTGTTTAACGAAGATGAAAGAATGACTGTCTTCTGATCAGGTTATGGATCAGTGGAACAAATAGGCCACCAATTCCAGCGCCCCCCTTAGATGCTGTCTAACCACAGCAAAAAGCCATGAGATTGCTTGCACTGGGCTTTGTCTGCAATAGGAAGTATCACTGAGAGCTAGGGGAGCGGAAACACCACTGTGCTTATTGCTGATGGTAATTCAGTGGGCAGCATAGACTTAATCAGCTTTTCCTTGTGTCTACGTAGCTACATGTGATGAAACTCACTAGTGGTGTTCTTTCAGGCTGGTGTTTTTAGCTGCTCATGCTGGTATTTCTGAAGCCCTGTTCAACTCTTTTATGGGCAAAGCATATGCCTGCAGAGAGCTTGCTTTAGTGGCTGTACACCATCATGTCATGTTGCACTTCAAAGGTGTAGTCTGGTGCTTTCTGGGGAAACAGGAGGGAGTAAAGATAAACTACTGCTTCAAAATTGCTACCTTCTACCTCAGTCATTCAGGCACTCTCCATTCATGTGACTTTAAGCATCTCTCTTAAGAGAGCATCTCTTAAGAGACACTTCTAGCCAGAATTGTCTTTTCTCCTTTTTCTGTTGATCTGGAGAGGACTTAAAATGTTTTAAAGAAAGAACAACAGGATAAAGAGGATAAAGTCAGTAGATTGAGATAAGAGCCAGGCTTGAGCAATGAGGTCTTCCCTAGAAGTGCCTAACAGCTGAAACAAGTTCTCTGGCTATCACAGAGCAGAAAACAAGAGGTTGTAAAATCATGTGTGTTATAGGTCCTAAAGACTTAGAGTGGGCTTGTAATTTATTTATCTTTTACCTCTATTCAGATTCACAGCAGGGGTAATCAAGAGGGAAAGGATGATACCCTTTGAGCGTTTACTGTGGCGAGTCTGCAGAGGAAACATCTACCTTAGGTACACCGAAATGGACACCACCCTGGAGGACCCTGTTACAGTATGTACCAACCTGATTTTGCTTCATACTGTTCCTCATGTGTGCCTGTGGCCTGCAGAAACTGAACTGGTGCCCTGGCCGTGCTGCAGCACCAGCTGCCTCAGCAGAGCTGGGTGTCTGAAGGCAGCCTGCAGAAGGAGGTTTGAGGACGGGAGAAGTTTTTTTGACATTGGTTTCCCCTTTTGCTGCTATCAAGGTGGCTTTGTTATAGGGAACACTGGGGAGGTGGATTGTGGCTGACCTTACCTGGAGCTGGTCATGGAGGGTCAGTTCCTCTTGCTGTCACTGGAGTGAGCTCTATGCCCTGACAGGCCTCCAGTCCCCCAGGTCTCCATTCCACATTGCTCCTTCCCCAGTAACCTGGATCTGCCACCCATGCCTGGTCCATGAAGCAGCATCTAGCGAAAACATTGTTGCTGGAAAACTGGGGCTGGGGGATAAGAACAACCCAGTGGAGAGGCTGTTGAAAAAAAACCCCATCACCTTTTCTGCACTGGACTCTTCATTCTGAGTGTGTTAAATTCTACTTGAATTGTCTTGCAGAAAGAAGAGGTGAAGAAGAACGTGTTCATTATCTTCTATCAAGGAGAGCAGCTTAAGCAAAAAATCAAGAAGATTTGTGATGGGTAAGGCAGGCCTGTGGGCAAGCCACAGTGACTACCATGGATGTGTTTACCTGTCAGCCCAGGCTGGCTGAATTTGGAGCTAGAGATTAGATCTCCAGCTGTCAACTATGCCACTGAGCTCCCTTCCACTCCTCAACTCTGCTGCTCCTAATCATGAAAGATATCCATCAGCTTGGCACTTGGAAATTGAGGTGCTAAATTTTCCAAAGTGACTTAAAAATCTTAGTAGCTTCAGTTGCTACAGTTTTTAAATTGGGACATCTTAAAGGGGACTGGTTTTTAAGAAATACTCAGCACCCTTCCCCTAAAAATCAGGGGCCCTAACTTGAGCACTGGGAACATGGTAATTGCTTACCTGCTCTCAAGCCTTCCTGCATTTCTTCAGAAAAAGATGATGCTGTAGTTTATTCAACCCTTTCCCAAGGCCTTTGAGAAATATCTGTGTAATCAGAGACAGAGACAGGAGAGAAATGAAAGCTTCATACAACCTGACTTGTTTCCACCCTGTTAAGCATCTTGAAAAGATAATTCAGGTTGAATATTTTGTTACTCTTTCATAACACTGATGACCGATGGGCTTTGTCACATTGTAAATCAGATTTGACAAGGGGATCTGTCTGCTGTCACCGAATCCGTGTCAGGTATAGCCCCTTGTCCAAGCAGGACCAGCCAAGTGCCTGCAGTCTGCCCAAGGTCACAAGGAAGGGTGAGCAATTGCTCTTAACTTGACATGTGCACTCAGAGCAGGTCTTTCCTTACGTCCTGTCTTTAATCAGAATAAAAGCAGGAAGATCAGTTCATCCAGCTGGGAGAACTGACTTCAGTCCCATGAAGTAACAGACCCTTGGGGACTATTAGCAATTCCTGCATGAGAAATGGGGCCCTCAAACATTCCTTCTATAGGCAGTGGAGGGAAATGCTTATCCTGAGAGCCCTCATCCTCAGCCCTCCTGAGGTGAGCATCTCTCCCTGTAAAGCAGCCACGGGAGCACGGACAGGGGGAAGACTCCCAGATCTCAGTCATTGATTTCTGATTCTGAACCTCAGGCATGGAGGGAGTTTTGCCATCACCACTGTGCTATCTGCTGCTGCCGGTGATCTTTGAGCTTTCAACAAGTCTCATTCTCTTTCTGGATTACAGTTTTCTTCTTATGTCCCATTTCTTTACCTGTTTTTTAGATGCTTTTCAGTATCCTCCTCTCCTTCTTCACTCATGGACAGTGGCTGGTCGTGAACGCTTCCCATGACTCTTGCCCTGTGCCAATGGCCTTGAAGTTGCCAGGCCATACATTTAGAACTGACTGGGGTTGCCCACAGAATGCTGTAGGTGCTTAATTTTGGACAATCCTTTTTTCCTTGCAGCATTTTAGATTCCCCACAGTCAAAAGCCCAATACTTTCTTTCAGTATGATGCCCGTCAGCACTTTCATTATTGACTGAATCACCCAAACCAGAGGCAGAACCTTCTACAGCAGGGTGCAGCTGGGAACGTGGGACCAGGCAGCACTGGAAGTGTGAGCAGATCCCTGCAGGGTGGGCCATGGTGTGCAAAGTTGTTATGAGCTAGTGGCATGGATATGGTGGTAGGTTCACAGAAAGGACTTTAGACTAGTTTCTCTCAGCCTCTTATAACTGAAGGAAAACATACCTACCTAAGACAAACTCACAGGATGTCCTTTGCAGTGCTTGTGCACAGTTTTTTGGTTATTGCCAGCTAATCAGGCTACACTCGTAATCATCCTTTATGTCTTTTTCTTCTCTCTTTCAAATCTTTTTCTTACTAACATGCATGTATATATGGATGTTTTGCTGAGTAGCAGTTTTTAAATGTATTAATCCCATGAACTCTCCTTTTGTGCTCTGTGGGCCATCAGCCATCCCTGGTATAAAAGCCAAGCCCTGTGTTTGGTCCAACTTTAAGGTGGGGTTAACTATGCCTAAAGCAGATGGCAGTGTCATTCCAGCCCCAGCAGGACATTTCTGCTTAGCACTAGATCATCATTCATGACAAGTAAATATCCTGCAAAAATCACGGGACTGCTATAAGCCAGTCTCCTGCAAGGCAGACTAAGATTTTTTTGCAGAGCAGTGTGCCTCAGGTTATGCTTGTAGTCCCTGCTTGACTCTAATTGGTAACATTAGTCTGCCAATTTCATGAGCATTAAGTCCATGCACAAATTTATTAGTGAAAGGTGTAGAGGGAGCAGGGAGGAGGAAAATGTAAGAATTTTTCTTTTCCTCCTTTTCTTGTGGCTGCCTCAGTGCTAATGTGAATACTAAACTGGGTTTATCAATGTAAGGATTCCCTGCTGAATTCTCCTGGAGCTTTCAGAGATGTCTGTGCCATTAGGGCAAAGCTGATACTCAGTGTGCAAAATGGCTGTTAAAAGATCAAAGCAACACTGCTGCAATAACGTTATTGGAAACGGGGAACTGTACAGCATGGAGGAATAAGCTTTCAAGTTTGATTAAAAATCCTTATTAAAGATGAACTAAGAGCTGTGAAGAATAAGAAGATAGAAATAATTAGGTAGGGTGAATAACCTTTGGAAAAAAATACCAGGTGTTGAGTGGGGAGAGATTGAATTCTGGAAAGGAAAGTTTAGCTGAAGAGCACGTGCTGTCATTACACACAGCTCTGGGCTGATTTCTAGGAAACTGCAGCATGTTTTGTTCAATTTGCAACTGTCCTCGCTTGTCTGTGTGCTGGAACCAATTTTGGAGAGCAGGTGGTGATATATTCTGTGCTCAGACAAAGCCAGAACACAATGCTTATCTGTACACAGAGCATGCACATATTTGCCTCTTAAACAGGGATAGACCCCTATGACCCTGTTACATCTTCTTTTAATTCATCTCACGTGCAGAAAGGCAGCCCTTTAGCAACCCTAACTCAGCATAACTCTGCGGCAGAATGGGGGAAGTGTGTTGCCTTAGGCAGGCAGAAGATCTCCACTCTATAAAGAGGAGTCATCTCTTCCTGCAGACCTGTTGGGGTAAGATTGAAGGACAACATTTATAATGTCCTTGAAATCAGGCAGGGATGTCACGAGTACTAGATAAAACTGAGTAGGAGAAAATGGAGGGATCTCTGCTATTTTGGTTACTGCAGCACCTCAGCTCAGTTAAAGCTCATAGGCGCAGAGCTCTGCAGCAGCACACCTTGTGATCTGCGAGGTCCTGGTGGGAACGCCTGCGCCTGCTCGTCGTGCATGAAGTACTGTCTGGGACTTGTTCTGCAGGCAGGGCAGGTAGCTGTACACTTTTCAGAGAGACAAGGAACTTATTTATTTCTAATTGGCTGTATTCAGTTATTATAGTGGCTTTAAGATACTGCAGTGTGCTGTGCTAGTGTAAGCACCTTTACACTAGTATTGACTTGCAGCTGTACTGGAGAAGGTCGTGTTGCAGCAGTATACAACACCTACATGGACTTAAGACCTTCACTCATATATTAGAAGCCCACATTGGTCCTTATTATACCACATTAAACAAACCAGCTGAATCTCCCAAATACAACCTTAAGCTGTATTAAAAGCGGTAAGCTTATAAAAACACTTATATTGGCCTGGCCACACCTAAGTTGACATAAGAGATACCACTCTCAGGTGCTTCAAAAACTTCACACATCCTTCCCTTGCTCTCAAGCTGTCTAGCCAAACAGGACCAGAAGCTAAGAGCAGGCTGTACAGTCATTCTCCTTTTGTTTTATCCTGGAAATACAGGCATTTGGGGTTTTGTGGGGAGTGGGTTTACAGGGTTATTTAGATACAAAGCCTGCACGCATGAAGGGTGTTCACTTGCTATGCAGCAATAGCTCAGTGATGCCTTCCCCCAGTGACTGGCAGAGGGTAGTGCAGGCACATGGACATGGTGTTTTTCCAACCTCGGTGCAAGAGGGACATCTGTTGGCTACCGAGTTAATAGGGTGGGGTTTTGGGAGGCTCCTTGCAGTTCAAGCAGCTTGTGGGCATAATGGAGGTCCCTACATATTAGTGCTAACCACTGTATTATGTCATGTAACTTGTAGCACCTGAGACAGGGAGAGGTTGGGTTTTTCTCCTGAAAAGATAAATGGACTTTGTGGGGCTTTTCTGGGAGACCAGGCACAACTTTGTAGTATCTAAGAAGAGTGTACTAAAGGGTAAGTAATAAGGTCTGGTTTCCCTGCCTTTGAG
Organism: Brachypteracias leptosomus; assembly: GCA_013401335.1. NCBI lineage: Eukaryota > Metazoa > Chordata > Aves > Coraciiformes > Brachypteraciidae > Brachypteracias > Brachypteracias leptosomus. The sequence goes on from VYZX01018495.1 coordinate 89,344, forward strand.
CTAAGAGTCCAAAAAGTCAGTCAAATAAATGGTGTTTCTTGCTTCTCTCTTACTGAGGCTAGATTTCGTGCCACAGTCTATCCCTGTACAGAATCTGCCACCGAACGCCGAGAAATGCTTGATGGAGTCAACACAAGAATCGAGGATTTAAACACAGTAAGTGGCAGCAGCTTTACTGGGGAATGAACCTTGCAAGTGGGACCTGCCCAGATATTTGTCCTGTCCAAAACCCTGTGGCCGTGGCCAGATCCTAGGCTTGTTTGGGGAGCTGGCTGTGCAGAGCTGGTCAGGGACTGGGGATGATTCCATGGGCCTAGGAGCAGTCCCACCCACTGATTTCAAAGGTCAGTGCTTGTGCTCTACTCTGCCCATTTACACACCCCAGGAGCTGCTGGGGGACAGCCTCCCACACTCCCCCTTCATTTTGAGGGGCTCAAAAACTACTTGCTGCTGTTGGCCATGCGGAGCTCAGAGTTTTAGACCTTATGATATGGGGCTACAGGGTGAGATCTAAGGTCATCAGCAGGCTACAGGAATTGTAACCAAATTGCACATTGTCTAAAATGGTTTCATCTAGCTCTTACAGCATGGAAAGCAGCTCACAGAGTTGTCCAGTCACAACTGTGGTACAACTACACTAGGTTCAGCAAGGACTCCAAAGACTTCTTTTGTATTTAAATTAGGTTTTCTTTACCAAGGAAATCTTGGGGTGCTTGTCACATTAGCATGGAAAACCAAGACTGCTGTTATAGAACTACAAGCCTCCAACCTCTTTACTGCAACTTTTAACACATGGCTGAAAATTACAAGATCAGTTGCTATGAGTGCTCAATAGCTTGTGTATCCATAAACTGTATCAGGACTTCACACCTTTTGGAGGTACTCCTGCCTGTGACCTTTGTATTGTCACACATGATAGTCTGTGGGTCCTGAGACTGGTGGGAATGGACACCCTGTTTGCCTGATGTGGCCCATCTGGCAACTGACATTGTACTGTCACCCCTTCTGTGGATGCCTGAGACTGCTAAGCCTGCACACAAGTCTGCTTCCAAACCAACTTTCACTCCTGAGCATTGTGGGCAGCTAGGCTTCTTCAGCACTTATAGACCACGCAGATTATCTCCCTAACATGTTATCTCCGACGCTCATTTATGTAGCAGCACTGTAGTGGCCACATGATACATGGAGGTTCCACCAGGGTCATGGGTTGTAGCTCTAGCAGTGCAGGCATTCTCATGGATATGATGTGCCCCAAGTTCGTAGCACAGAGCTGCCTTTGGGAGATGGCAGAGTGGGAGTGCATCATGAGGTATGACCAGTATGTAAGCAACTGTGTAAGGAGCCAGCCTCACAGTTCAGTAACTTCTGATGGTCTCCCCTACACTTACAGAGGCCTGGGGCCATGCAGGGAGAATTCTTAGTGAACAGCAGTGTGCACCTAGTGTCAGGTGCTCCTGTGTCCAGACCTTCATGCACTGCCCTCCAGGTTACCCAAAAATTCATACGAATCGCTCCCTTCCCACAGCTTTCTTTGACCTACCTTCCCCAAATAACTGCTGAGTTGATCATGCCACCTATGCCTTCCTATCTTGAGCACTGCCTGTGCTGTGCTTACAGGTGATAACCCAAACTGAGTCCCACTGCCAACGACTGCTGCATGAGGCAGCAGCCAACTTGTGGTCCTGGAGAATCAAGGTGAAGAAGATCAAGGCCATCTACCACATCCTAAACTGCTGTAACATCGACATCACCCAGCAGTGCGTCATTGCAGAGATCTGGTTCCCAGTAGCTGATGCTAGCAGGATAAAAAGAGCTCTCCATCATGGAATGGTAAGAGACCAACATTTTGGGTTCCTACAGCTATCATCCAAACTGCATTGTTTCTATGTTGAGCATATGTTCAGACTTCTGTCTGTTATCATAATGCTGGGCTCCCTTTTCTGTTTTAATTAAAGTTGAGGTTGTTGCATGATCACTTGGCCTCAGGTAGTTTAAAGTCAGTATTAAATCTTAACAGGTTTGTGATCGACCCACAAGTCAGCAGTGCTGGCAGCTTTCCCTGAACAAACCATTAGCACAGAAGATGGAAAAATCTGGATATTAGAAAAAGGGTTGAGATATAGCATTCTTGAGCCCAACTTTCATGTCGCTGCCTGTGCACATTCGGACATAGACTGTGGTGGTGTGGGATTGATTCTTCTTTGCTAGCCACCCTGACTGTGCCTGTCCTTGTCACTGGGTTTTCAGGAGCGCAGTGGCTCTACTATTGCCCCTATCCTTACTGCCATACACACCAGGATGGCACCACCCACCTTCAACAGAACCAACAAGTTCACAGCTGGATTTCAGAACATCGTGGATGCATATGGTGTGGGCAACTACAGGGAGATGAACCCAGGTGAGAAACATTCAGCTACCTGCACCTGGCTTGCTAGAGGCAAAGTAGAGCCTTGAGCTCTGTCACTATCTGTCACTACAAAAAAAAAAAGGCCAAAAGGACCTGACAAAGGTGTGAAACAATGGTAAAGAATCTCGAAGAGACCACTGAGAATGAATAGAAACTTAGAAATAGGGGTTGTTGACAACTCAGGTTGTTGAAGCTGAGAGGGCTGAGAAACATGATAGTAAACTTCAAGGACATCATTCTGTCGCAAATCAGGATGCAATTGTCTACATATGATGTTTCTTATAGTGAGACAAGAAATTGCAAGGAAGATGCAGGTCATACAACTGGACAATCTTTCTGATGATAAAGCTAGTTCTGCACTAGATCTGACTGCCTGGTGTGTAGAGGAGGGATCATGGAGACCTTTAAGGGCAGCAGCTGTGAGGAATGGTCTGGTGGGGTGGACTGCTTCTTTGCTGAGGCATTTTTGTTTAGGTGTAGCTCAGCTTTTTATCCTCTCACTCCTGCAGCTCCATACACTATCATTACCTTCCCCTTCTTGTTTGCGGTGATGTTTGGGGATTGTGGCCATGGCGCTGTCATGCTCGGCTTTGCACTCTGGATGGTCATTAACGAGAAGAGCCTTCTGGCCCAGAAAAGCACTAATGAGGTGAGTATCAGGGAGCTGGTGTACCCTATCAGCATAGGAAAAGGCTCATCATCCACATCTGATAAAGGAGGCATCTAGCTGAGTGGAGATCCTTCAAAGATGCTTGTAAGGCAAGATCTGGCAAGTAATTCTGCCTGCTTCTACAAGGGATCCAGAGTTTCCTATGAGTAATTGTATATACTTAGATTACTACAATCATGTCTCTTGTTGGCTGAGGCCCACCATTTGATGGGACTGCAGGTACTTTGGTCACTGGCACTGTCTTCTCCTCCTGCAGATCTGGAACACCTTTTTCAGTGGGCGGTACCTGATCCTGCTCATGGGCATATTCTCCATGTACACCGGCTTCATCTACAACGACTGTTTCTCCAAATCGTTCAACATCTTTGGCTCTTCCTGGCATATCATCCCCATGTTTAAAAATAACACTTGGAAGTAAGTGACTAAATGTGGGAGACAAGTAAAAACACATCAAATGGAGCATGTAGGCTTTGAAAGAAAGACACAGTGACTGCTTGTGTAGGGAAGAAGAACTCCCTGCTGTGGATGCAGCCATGAATGAATCAGAGGGTTTTGTCTGACATACACAGATGAACTCTCTATTGAAATGGAAATGTAGTGTCCCCCAGAACACGCCTGTTTGTTCAGGCAGTGACGTGCATAAAAATCTGCAGGTGTCCAGGACTGATGCATAAAGAATTATCAGTGTGATGGAGACTATCGTTGTGTAGGACCCATTTACACACACACATAAACACACACACAGAGCCAGAGTAACATCCAGTGACAAGTATCATGTGGTAATAACCCTCAGCACATCTCACATAAACATACCATAGGCTTCTATGGTGAGATTAAGCTGCCTTGCCATTTCGCTTTTCTTTTGTAGTAAGGATGTGCTTCTGGAGAATACAGTGCTGCAGTTGGATCCAGCAGTCCCAGGAGTCTACTCTGGAAATCCATATCCATTTGGAATAGATCCGGTAATTAAATTAAATTGCTCTAAGATAATTTGTATTTCAATTATGTTTCTACATATCAGGTGCATCAGTAGCTCCCTGCTCTCTCTCCTGAAACTGTGCTCTTCACTTCTTGCGCTTTGCCTGTTCTCTACATAGTCATCATTATTCTTTTCTTTAGCAATCAATGATATATATTGCTGGCAGTTTTGCACAGACAGCAGCAAAAAGAGCTGGAAAGAACTTTGGTTTCACTGGAGAGTGGTCTTGTGCTGCAGTTTCTGTTCTGTCACCAGACTGCTGGACTCAGTTTCTTTACTTGGCTACTTAAGCATTTCAAAGCTACCTTACAAGTTTGAGTGCAAAGTCCTAATTTCTATGCAATGTATTTATCACATGAAGTATGAAGTAAATGACAGCATTAGTTACTGGATTCACCTTTTCTTCCTTGTGCCCTATTTCCCTTTTCTTCCTGTTCTTTATTACCTATTGAAATGTGGTTGTTAACATCAAGCTTTCCTGTTTCAATATTCATATCAGCCAATTAACCTATGTTCTGCTGGATGCACTCCCACTTCAGTTGGTCATACAAAGAAATACTGTATTCCTCTGGTTTTCAAGGAGATTGACCTCACCAACTCTGCTCTAAAACTCTGCCCAGGGTATATAGGCAGTGCAGTCCAAGAAGTCATGACAGAAGAAGATTAATTTTCTGTACATTGCCGCAACACATCCCTAATTTAAGTAGACCCAGGCTAGCCCCTCTTCTACCCTGGCTGCTGCCTGCTTGAGAGGCTGGGACCTCCGGCTGGTAGGGAGGAACAGCTGAACAAGTGCTGGCAGGGAAGGGGAGGACTAGAAAGCACCAGCTCCCATGTGGCTCTCTCTTTGGAAATCATCCCTGTCATCTGCCCAGAAGGATGGATGGTTCATTGCATTTTGCAAGACCTGGAAGAACGACTGACCTTGGAAAAGAAAGAGTCACCCTGAGCTGAGGAGGCTAGGTAGAATCTTCCACAGCCATAGAAGAGGCAAAGCACATTGGACAAAGGCACATAAGCTAGTGTTTTACTTTCCAAATAATCCTATCTTCTTCCTTTCTGTTCAGGTACTATACTTAGTGTCTGAAAAGAGGTACCTAATTACCATCTCTGAGGTCAGAAGACTCTGGGGCTTAGGAAATTTTGGAAGAAAGGAGAAGCAACCCTGAAGCTTTGTGGCATAGAAAAGTCAGGATTGAGAAAAGGCTTATGGTTACCATGATAACACAGCTGAAAAGTTACTGCAGAGAAGCAGGTGATAATCTGATCTTCAGGCCAAAGAGTTGGAATGACCATTTTTTGTTAAAACAAAATGTTTGAATGTGCTCTGCCCTCAGTACTTCCCTGGTGAAGGTGGAACAAATTTCCATAGCAGCAGGAGGGATTTTCTCATGCTTTTCCATCTCAGCTAGATGGATGACTCAGCCTAAGGGCAAGGAATGACACTGAAAAAAACTTAGGTTCTATTACAAGCCTTTGCATTGGTTTCTGGAGAACTGAAGGAAAGGCACTACATCATTTTGGATCCCTGTTATTTCCTCTCTTAAACGTGGATAATACTTCATACTTTTTAGATGAGAAGCTTGGCAGAGTGAAAAGTATTATAAGGAACATCTAGATTTCCATCACTTATTATCTTCTTACTAGAACTGGTAGGAGCAAGTTGGTAGTGTCAAAGCCACTACTTCTGCAAACCTGCTATGGATCAAACAACTAAAAATCTTGTTCTTTGTCTCTCTCTGCTCCTTTCCCCAAAGATCTGGAATGTTGCATCAAACAAGCTGACTTTCCTGAACTCCTACAAAATGAAGATGTCGGTTGTCATAGGGATTGTGCACATGATTTTTGGGGTGGTACTCAGTCTCTTCAACCACATGTAAGTTTATTTCACCAAAGCCGTTGCTTCAGCACACGAGTCCTCATCACTAGTGTTCTTCATTCAGAGAAAGCCTCATATCTCAGACTGATGACTTGCATTCATCCCTTCCCTAGTGTGAGTAGAAATGCCCTGTACACTGACTGACTCACACCACTGTTGGTACGGAGTGATGAGTTCAAAGGCCAGAAGGACAGCCATCACATTGCATATGTACTCTTGGATAAATTCTCTTTTTCACTTTCTCTCTTATGTTCTTGATCCTGTAGAAATACTGAAGTATGTTAAATTAAAAATACATAGCACCTCCCACTATTGATAATTTTTGTCTTGAAAGACAAACTTTTTCAACCTAATCCAAAGCACACTGAAATCTTGCACAGTGTGTGTGCATGCATTTCACCTGACTTAATGGGCCTTTGGTCATGATCTGTGGCTGTGCATGTCTATATTCCTGGCCCTAGATTTTGCAATAAAAAATAAGAAATGGTGATAGAGTGGAGAGGCTCATGCCACTGTCTTTAGAGAGTCTCCAAAGCTGAAAGGTGTGTAGTGACCTGCAGGGACAGAAAGTGTTTGCAGATGACAGAGGGGACTGCTCCTGCAGAACTGATTCTACACTTGGTTCTGACCTTCCTCAGCATATAATGCTTCATTTTGTAAAGTAGCCATTTTTTTAAAATTGGCTTTTATTTCAATGTAGTAATCTTTGAAGTGCTGAGATACTGGTGGGTCAAGTACAAAAACCTGAAGAGAACCAGTATGACAAAGCTTTTGTGTTTAAATGGCTTTCATTGGTAAAGACTGCAGTTACAGACTTCTTCCTTGACTAGTAGTAGTTGTATATTTCTTATGTTATTTCTCAAAGACTAAAAAATGTACAGTAATGCCATACTTGGGTGCAACCTTGTATTAATATCTAGTGTATTAATTGTAGTTGTCTTTCCTGATTCCTTCCAGCTACTTCAAGAAATACATGAATATTGTCCTTCAGTTCATTCCAGAGATGATTTTTATTATATCTCTTTTTGGCTACCTGGTCTTCATGATTATTTTCAAATGGTGTCATTTTGATGTCCACTCATCCCAAAGTGCACCAAGCATCCTCATCCACTTCATCAATATGTTTCTGTTCAATTATAGTGACACTTCAAATGCTCCATTATATCTACATCAGGTATGGATCAAGCAGCTTGAATCCACTGTGGCTGGTTTTGGATTCACAATGAGTGTTGTGGAGAGCGGGCATAAAGATAGGGAACAGGCTCAAAAGCTCAACCGCAAGTGGCAGTTGCATAAAAGAAATTGTTTCTTCTGGTATCCATGTTAGCCTTGTAGACAGGTAGGACAGAGAAGCTATCAATCAGTGATGCAGAGGAAACCTCATTCTTAATGTGATCTTTACAAGAATGCTGATGCAACTTAAGATATTTTTGGGTAAAAAAGGAAAGAAGGATGATTAGAGATGCAAAGCTGGGTATTGCAGATGTCTTGGTACGATGCTAGAAATAAAGCAAGCCTCTCCTTTCCTTCATAGTTTCTTATTTCTTCTTTGGAAAATTTGAAAACCTAATACTTTCAGTTAAAAAAATTGAAGTAACAGAGGATATTCTGGCAACTTTTTGTCAGAAATATCTCCTTTGGGGAGTTCACTTAAAAAAAGAACCAAAAGATTAAAAAAATTTCCCCTGAGAGAAAACTTCTTTTAAAATAATCTCTATTTATTTGCTTAAAACATGGATTTTTTAAAATTATTTTTTTATTTTACATCAGCAGCATCAATGAAGAATCTGCCAGCAAATGCTGCCTCCAGATACATGTATGCAACTACATCTATACAGTTGCACACTCTGGCACTTCAACGTGAGCTCTGTTTTAGGGCTGCTACTGAGTCATAGTAGAGATGCCCAACCAGTTCCAAGTAACTGTAGAGGAATTTGGGAAAACACAGCTTTCCCAGACTTCGGGAATTCATTAGATAACATTTTGCTTTGTAACAAACCAAAGCCTTTCCAAGATTTTTTTCTTACATTCCTATCCACCTACTCCACCAGCAACAGTCTGTGCCATCCACCTAAGTAGTCTGAATGCAAAGATTGTATGAGACCAACCATAGGATGATCAGAGATCTGAGCCAGCTTTCACAAAATGCAAAATGTGTACTTAGGGGTTTTCTTTGCTGGTTTTTTTTTTTTTTGGTTTGGTTTGTTTTTTTTTAAAATATAAATAGTTATTTTAGGACAGAAATAAGGGGGGCATAACGCNAGGATGATCAGAGATCTGAGCCAGCTTTCACAAAATGCAAAATGTGTACTTAGGGGTTTTCTTTGCTGGTTTTTTTTTTTTTTGGTTTGGTTTGTCTTTTCTTAAAATATAAATAGTTATTTTAGGACAGCAATAGAGGTGGCATACCGCACGCTTTATATTATGGGGGCAATGTGTTATCAAACTTAAGCTATGGGGATTCAATTCCCTTCTGGAGTTGCAAATGTAGAGCAAATCCTGGATTCCCTGCTTTCCAGGGAAAGACCTGAATGACCTGGCTCTTACTGCAGCATTTCTACTTTGGTCAAAGGAAAGCAGACTCACTGGCTCACCCACCAGTGACATTAATTTGGGACACTGGAGAGCCAGATTCAAGTCAGTAACATTTGATTTTGTCAAATTAACCCTTTCCAACATGAAAACTTTCCATCCCCAAGTCTCTAACCACCTCTAGCTGGCAGTGCTTCCTGGACCCTTAAGCAGTATATATTTATTCTCATGTTTTACAAGCAGAGGAGACTGAACCAATACAGGGAGTATATCTGTTGTATTAAAAAAATACCATTTTATAGAATCAAGTTTCTAAATGTTGTTGGCTAAAGGAAGTAAAGTAACTTTTTGCTCTTCTTGTTGTTTTCTATTTTAGAAAGAAGTGCAGAGCTTTTTGGTTATATTTGCTCTGATTGCTGTTCCCTGGATGCTCCTAATTAAACCTTTCATTCTCCGAGCTAACCACCAGAAAGCGCAGCGCATGGTAAGGATCATGGATCAGGCAAGGGGTGTTCAGTACAGAAAAGGCAAAGCTGAGGAGACAGACGCCTAAAACTGTTTGCAGTGATCTAATTCTGCTTTTCTCTGATCTCAGAGTTTCTCTGGTGATTTCAAGCTGTGTTTTATGGCACATGCACTGAAAGCATGTGTATGGACATTTGTCTGAGCCATCTTAACGGGAAGCAGGAGGTTTTTTACAAGGCTGTACCCTATTTTTTGGGAGAGGCTGACACTGAGCTCTTCCAAGTGTCATATCCAAAACCAGAGAAGGTTCGTAAAGACTGAAGTGCATGTAAAGCCAAGATAGGGCAAAGACCTCAGTTCCTACTCCACAACCACCACTAACCGCTGTTTGGCTGCTCTGTAGAAGTGAGGCATCTGTGATACTCCTGGCCTTGGAGAGATCAACACTGCTTGAAGGAGAGGCTTGATTTAAAAGCTGTTGCCTTCTTTCCAGCAGTGCTTTCTTTCCTAAGTGATTGCCTTCATGTTAACAGAGCCCTCTTTCCCATGGGCTCTGCAGTTTGCCCAGCTCTTCAGCACGTAACTGTGGCAGCTGCGGTTTCCCAGTTGTTCATTAATTCTCTTCTTTATTACACTAACAGGACTTTACTTGTCTGTCAGGATTTACTTCTCTTTATAGTCAGAGTTACTGCCTGGAGTACCTTTTATAGGGCACAGATGTTTCAATTTGAAGAGAGAGATGCTGGTTGTGCTGTGTGACCTTTTCCAACCCAGTCACTTCTGACCTATAACTGAAAGCCAGGTCCCTGGGAGACCTTTGCAGCCCTGCCTCTGTGCTGTAATTTCTTATTTTGTCATTCTTCTGGGATGAATGGATGAAAGCTTGACATGGCTGACTCCATCTCCTGCTTTGATGCTAGTAACATCTGACAGCTTTTCCCCACCTCCTATTATGCCCCTGTATTTCTGTTCCTAATTTTCATATGTTAGCTGTCTGATCACATCTTACATTTACCCAGATTTATATGTTTGCAACAAAGTTTGTTCTCTATGCTGACATTCAGGTAAAGCAAAGGTAAAGTGGGTGTGACAATGATTACTGTTGCAATAGGAAACAATATGTTATCATGAGACCTTGCCCACAAAAACTTCTGGAAGCTATAAAGAGTGACAGCACAAAACCTGACAAGCTGTGAGGTCTATATTTGGTTATGCTGCGTAATATGACTGTTACAGGCATATAATGTAGGACTATTCTTAAGCTATGCCGTCATTTCTTGAGTGAGGCTCAGACCAGGTTGTTCAGGCCTCTATAAAAGCTCTGTAAAGAATTATTACAGAGAGAAGATGGGTTGCTGTGAGGTTTTCGACAATTTAAAATGAATCAAGAAATCTGAATTGTAATTCTGTCTGCAGCCCAGGACTGTGTGACCTTCATCAAGTTACCTCATCCTTTCAGGCTCCATTTCCCTTTCACTTGATGCTAATTCCTTTGATTTGTGCCCGTCTAATTGAGATCATCAGCTTTAATGTGCCTCAGTTTTCTCATTTGCCAAAAGTGATGGATCTTCTCAGGGTGGGTATACAGGGTGCACTGTGAGATTAGGAACTACCTCCAAATTAGTTGGAATCACTGGAGAAATCTCTAGGATGGAAAATATTTAAGTATTATCAGTCATTAGACAGGAGTATTCTGTTTCTGTAGTCCATTATGACTATTGTTGAAATTGCCCTCATGTTCACGATATAGTCATTCATATGTTACCCATCATGAGGTTATTGAAGGACCTCTGTGCCATGGTCATCTTCTTCATTTTTGTATGAACCTGTAGCATGACACAAAAGACATATTACATTTTGTTTCTGAAAGATTCAGTCTCAAGCCATCTCAGGAAACCCTGGAGGTGAAAATGAAGCAGATGTGCCAGAGACCAATCACTCCAAGAAAGCTTCCCAGGGAGACCACAGTGGTGGCCATGAAGGACATGAGGATGATGAGGAAGAGGTAAGAAATGTGGGCAGAAAATTATTCAGACAGACACAATAGCAGAAGACACAAAGTCAAGCAGCAGGCTTTTGTAGAGTTGCCAGCCCTTCTTTTTGACAAGATACCAAGACACACTGTTACAACAGTTTGTTTCCAAGCAGAGTAAGCAGTGACTTTTCAAAGCAGGCGTTCTTACAAACCTCAAGTTTTTGTTTTTTTGAAGGGTGATAGTTTCAGTTCCACATTGCACCCAAAGAGGTCAAGCCTTCCCCAAAGTCAGTAAATTTTCCTTCCTTTGAATTGTGAAGGGGCATTTAAAAGTTGGCAGCCTGCAGTGTTGTCTGGAGGGAAGAGTCTTCCTTTGGCAAATATTGCCAAGGGTTTCTGTAGTATGCAGCAACACAGTTAAAAAAGTGACAAAAGTGTTTGTAGCAGTTGGGAATACCGACAATATTGAGAATGGATATGGCTGACTGTAGTCACAGGGAATATTCACAGTCTTAGAAGATATGCTTATTCAGTGATATCTCCCCTGATGTGTATGCCAATAGGCAGATAGACTGAAACCCCTATTTTACGTAAAAATTGCTGGCTCCATACAAAATCATATAGATTGTTAGCAATTGGATTGATGTCTAAAGATTTGAAATTGTAAGACTAAATATAAGCTGGCTCCTGAACATTTGGTTTTCACTGGAATTGTATTTCTCTGGGAAGGATATATGGGAATATCATACAGAATTGACACTATTCAGTGCAGTCTCTTTATATGGGAAATACCTTGGTATTGCTCAGGACATAGCAAGGAAAAGGAAGGAGAATGAAGAGCCTTTTGTGGAGTGTTGCTCTGTTAACCAGGAAGCCCTGCACTAAGAGCTAATAAAGTGCTTTTGGGTTTATGTTGTTTCAGTTCAATTTTGGAGACACATTTGTCCACCAAGCTATCCATACCATTGAGTACTGCCTTGGCTGTATCTCCAACACGGCTTCCTACTTGCGGCTCTGGGCACTGAGCTTAGCCCATGCACGTGAGTGATTGACTACCTGTTAGCTACCTCACAGCAACTCCATGCCAATTGCTGCTTCTGCCGGTATTTGAGTATTGCTCTGAATTTCTCCATGAAATCAAAGTTGTCCTGGTGGATGTTTGTGCCTCAGAATGTTTTGCTTCAGGTCAGACCAATCCAAGCATTTTGTGGTGGCCATCTCAGCTTTCAGTGGTGATCCCTGGCAGCTATATGTCAGGAAGCTCCTAACTGCATTTAATGGCTGGACCCCCTTTCCCACTCTGCTCTGTAGGCACCTGTAAAGATTTAGGGTCAATCCGCCTACAACAGATGCTCTCTGTTAACCCTTCTTCCCCTCCCCCCCAAGTTAGAGGAAGAGTAAAAGGATAAGGGAGAGAGACTTATGGCCCTCTCCCCTCCCAAATGGGAGAGGAAGGGAATGAGAGAGAGGCTTCTGGATTAGAAGAGAAAACTAAAGCAGTTTTAATGAAGATAATAAAAATGAATATACAAATATATACAAAACGAGTATCGAACCCAGCCTCCCCCTGATGGCAATTATGTCACTGTCACCACTGAGAATGTGGAGCAGGCATTGACAAAGTCCCAGACTGGGCTCAGCAGCTGATGGGAACCGGGTTCAGGAACGTACAAATCAGGTTCAAAGGCAGGGCTGAGAAGGGAAGGCTGAAGGGAAAGGATGGGTCCACTAAAGGCAAAAAAAGAAGGCCCCGAAAGGAAGAAGGTCAAGACCCTCGTGATCCCTCAGCTTTATACTGAATATGACATATATGGGTGGGAATACCTCGCTGGACAGTTTAGGGTCACCTGTCCTGGCTGCTCCTCCCCACAGGTGCAGCCTTTCACTTTCTGCACCTCAGATGTGGTACACAAGACCTAGCAGTGACCTTGGTCTGCACACCAATCCTTGGTAGTAACTCTAGTGTTATCACTGCTAGAAGCAGACATTGTCTGCAAAAACATGCTGTTAGCTTCAGAAAGTCCAGTTAGAAGAGACTCAGTTGAAAAATAAAATCTCTGAACAGAACTGGTTTGGTTCTAACTCAAACCAGGACAGCACCCATCCCAAATAGTCTTCATGGTGTGTGGCACTGTGGGCGGTACAGTCCAAATGGGGTAGTCCAGTCCATAGAGGTAAAGGTAGTACGAAAAGCATAGCTTTGTTTCCCAGGAGACACTTGCTATAGCCTTAGGTTATGCAGATAAGTGACAAAATAACTTGAAAGAGTTATTTTGATTTGGTTCAGCAAGCTAGAAAGAAAAGTTTTGATTCAAGAACTCCTGGAATCTGTCATTTTCACTGGAATTTTTCCCAGCAACATTTAGTGGAACTTCATATTCCATGAGAAATGTACAACATTTCAATGTCTTTTGTCTTGATTTAAGATAAAAACAAATGCTCAAATACTAGAAATTGCCTCAGGCTGGAACTTCAGATTTTCAACGACTCTAATTTTTCTGAAATGTTTTTTAATAATATTGCTATACTGCCCCTGGCTAGGAGTTGTGCCTGCCCTAAAGAATTGGGCACACAAAAGAGGAAAACAAAAGGGAGGGGCGTGCCATGGATTGACAGGTCTGAGCTGTACTTCTTGCCACAGAAATGAGCTTAGTAGGAGTTGAATGGAAGCTAATACACATTAGCTTTACATGAAGGACAGATATCTAAATAAAATAAGCCAACTAAAAAGCTTAGCTAAGGGCAGTCCTATGTGTTATGTCAGAATTCTGCCTGGGAAGCCACCATATTTCTTTACAGCTTTACAAACTGGCATTGACAGAAGCATTTTTCCTGAAGGCAGCAGTTGCAAGGGATCCCTTGCATCTGTTGTCACCTAAAGTAACAGGTCATTGAATCTGAATATGGCTCAAGGCAAAATGAAGGCTGAACTGGTAGCTGCAGCACCTGGATGAAGAGCTGGGCTAAATCCTTGTTTTGCCTGTATTACAGGAGGAAAATTGCTTCTGAATCAACCCTAGATGACTGGGGTAATTAAGTTAGGAACATGTTATTGAGCTGAGAGGACACATCAGATATACCAGTGCTGTGAATGTGGATATAAGCCTGTGTAGAAAAAAAATCTTTAAGAGCATGTAAGCAACCTAGACGTTAACATGGCCTGCCTTGGGTGCGACCAACTAGTTGTTCAGTTTTCCACCCACCACAGCTTCTCCATGACACCCTAAGAGAAGTGGTTTGGAGAACAAATGGGAATTACATGTCTCCTGTGGGTCTTAGCTAGCATCAATCAGTACAGCTTGTAACCTAATCTGCACGTGTATTGAATATGTCAATCGATTGTGTTCACCAGGGTTTAGCAGCAGGCAGTCCTAGAAGGCTCCACATACTGCCTATCTGCCATGTTAAAGAGGTGCAAATCAAACGGATGACTGTATCAGGCCAGGGTAACAGCAGTCTTGGAAGTCTGTTTGTGTGGATTTGTGATGCAAGCCAAAACAGCACCATCAGCTCCTAGTACAGTGAAGAGGAGCGTTGGAAAACAGTCTGTGTCCACTTCCCTTCCCCAGTCATCATGGAGAGCTAGAAAGGCCATACATGGTTACTATCATATACATTTTACTGTCATGTACATGATTACTGTCGTGTACATTTTATCCTCACTGGGTGAGCTGCCAGACTGTGCAGTGTCTGTCCACAGCTGTTGCTCAGCACTATTTTCCTTTCATTTTCTTTTGCAGAACTGTCAGAGGTCCTTTGGACCATGGTGATGCACAACGGGTTCAACAACAGCAGCTGGGCAGGCCTTATTGTCATCTTCATCATCTTCGCAGCATTTGCAGTGCTGACGGTAGCAATCCTGCTTGTCATGGAGGGGCTCTCAGCCTTTCTGCATGCCTTGCGTCTGCACTGGTAGGTGGTGTGGTCTTTTGGAGCTTTTCCTGGAGCAGCCCTTGGGAGGGATCAGGCTGTGGAAACAGGCAGCTACACCAGCTGGTGTTAGATGTGCTGCACTAGCACCTATGCATTAGGACATCAGTCCCTCTTGGCAAATGAAGCAAGGGAGACTCCTCCAAAGGGAGGTCTGAGCTTGCTGCTCTATTTCTAAGCTACTCCCTGAAGCAATCTGCCTGTCCTCCTGGGCCTCCATGTGGCTGTGGGCATGTGTGGCAAATGGCAACCTGCAGTTCTGCTGTGTTAAACACACATAACCAGTGAGGCACCTCAACCTGCATGATAAGGCCTGAAGGCACCAGAGCCACACCACTGGTTGTATGTCCCACCCAGGATTATCATGAAACAAGACAGCTGGAGACTACCTAAAGCGGCAAGGGTTTAGCTGGGGCTGCAAAATTTACTTAAAATCTGAGTTAGCTCTTGTGCCATTAGACTGAGTTGAACTCCAGGCTGTTTTGTCTTTGTGACAAACCAGTTTCAACTTAGCTTGTGTCTGGCTTAACTGGCTGTCAGTCCAGGCAAAGACAGCAATGTAGACACACCATCAGGCTAGTATGTAAGACAAGACCAAGATAACAAATCACCCCTCATCACCACCTTGGCAACCTGCCTGAGCATCCAAGCTGCAGCCTTTTTCACCATGTAACATCCCACTACAAACCACAAATGCTACCAAGCCTAACAGTGGTGCAGTTGCTTGTCCTTGTGCATGGAGGGGGAGATGTCTGTCTCCCATCAGAGTGTGCGACCTACAGGTAGTTATCCCAGCTCTCAGAGCTGCTAGAAGCAGTTTAGCAGGCAGGCAAGGTCCTGCCAACTGGCCTCACGAGGAGTGTTTCCAGGCTGACTGATGGAAAGTCAAAGCTGATGCATACTGGGTGGCTCCCTGGGCTGCTGGTGTCTCACTGCTGGCTCCAGAAGGAGCCTATGCTCCTGGCTCAGAGGCCGCCATCTCTTGTGGCCTGCCTTTTCTCAAGTTTTGGCCTCTTGGCTGGCTGTAGGTCCTGCTTGTAGGCAGCACTAATGCCCCCTCTACTTCTCCCCAGGGTGGAGTTCCAGAACAAGTTCTACGTTGGAGCTGGGTACAAATTTTCTCCATTCTCCTTCAAGCACATCATTGATGGCAACGCAGAAGAGTGAAGCCAATGCATTGCTGCTTTGCCTCTCAGGCCAGACTTTTTTCTTGTGGTCGCTCACCCACAGAGTAGGATATATGGGATGAAACAGAACAGGATGTGGGCCTTGAAAGAAGAACAGCTGTAGATGAAAATGTCCTAGCTGAATTCACATATACTGCTGTATCAACTGAGAGCTAGCTGAACTACATTGGCTGAGCTGACTGGACCCTTGGCTGAGTATCTCCACTGATGTCTTTGATAAGTACCTGGTCCTCAGCATTTGATCAAGTCAGCTGCCTCCTGCTTAGTTGAAAAGAGGAGATAGAGCTTTTGAATTAAATTGATTATTAATAATCAACTCACATGTGTTTTGCTCCATTTACTGCCTTGTCTTTGTGGCATATTTCTTTCTGAGGAAAATACGTTTCCACTGTTGTTTCAAGCTGTGGTTGATCATATGATAACGATTAAGTCCCTTATAAAATTGCAGCCCTTCATTTAGCACACAATGCAAACCAGCTCAAGGACAGATCATATTGCAGGCTTGCAATTTTCTATATGCTTTACTACAACAACCCTCTTTTCATCTGATCTGCTCCAGGGCTTGACAGCCCCGGATTACAGACGTTTCCACACGTCATCACTTAACAAAAGTGTTAGTTTTGAGCTGTGTAAACAAAAGAGCGTGCCAGTTTCCATGTTGGCAGCCAATTTATTTCTCTCTGTTGACTTGTTTCTCACTGGGGACTTAAGATGACTCCTTCTGTGCTGTATTTTCAAGGCAGGTTGTTAGAGCAGACTGTGTAGAAATGCTAATACCTAATGAACAGAAAGAAGAGAGAAATCAAAGCAGTTGAGATGAAATTGAAATATTGATGTACTGTGATCTTCCCTAAATACTCATGAATCACTAATCTTTCAAATTGAATAGTGTTTATCATAACAGACTAATTTTTTTATCCAGAGAGGATGTAAAATCTCAATGTATGACACCAATGGATTTGGAGATGGCCTATTTTGTTTATTCCTATCCAGGAGAAAAGCTGTCTTGAAGCAAAAAAGGCCAACCTAGTTTGATGCATTACCAAACACAGAGGAAACAATTTGCTTTATGAAGGAGAGGGCAGATTTTCTGCACAAACACATATTTTATCTTTATTACACCTTTCCGCGTGATTGCAATGTAACTGAGAAGGTGATTACATGAAACAGAATATCTGTTCCTTTCACAGCTTCTTGGTGTTTTGCTTTTTGTCTGAGGTTTATATTTTAAGCAAGAAAAACAAGTTATCCTGTGAATACTGCGGGATGACAAGATGGCCTGTTGTTTGCTGTACCGAATAGCGATTCAAACAGTTGGCTTAATTCTGTATTCAGCTCTCCTTTTCTGTGTGCAACTGGATAACACAGCAGAGCCTGTGCCTCACTGGAGCATTCGTGATATGTGGGTGGCACTTCCCCACTCCAGAAGAGGACCAAGCCCATTTACAATCAGGGAGCATTCAGATGAAATACTGCTGAGGGTTGTTCTTACACACTTGGAGGAGAGTCCTGACTTTCATCTGGGTTGTTTTTAAGACATTTAAAACCCCAGAAATGTTCCAGAGTGCTTTGTTTCTAAAAAGATTTCCTGCAGAAGGTGAGGGGGATTTTGGAGCAGAGCAGTGGCTGCCTGTTCCCATGCACAGCTGCTAAGCTGCATGGGTCCAGGTTTTCTAGCTGGTTCTGTGAATGTGCCCACCAGATGTGGTCAGATCCAGCAGAGACCACTGTTACAGACTAGTAGACCTTGGTACAACATCACAGTGTCTTTACCCATTTCTGGAGGAGGCATGACTTGTAATTATCTGACTGGGAACTCTTCCCAAGCAAGGTCCTCAGTGTGCCCCTCTGGGGTGGACTCTGGATAGGTGCCTAGGGAGGAATGGATGCTTCTGGATCCAAAGCTCATCTCATTGCTAGAAAGGCATTTGTTTCTGAGACCTGGTGACATGAGTTACATCATTTTTTAGGAAATTAATGTCAAAAGCTCAGTGAACAACCATGTAGGAAGGGAAAGGGATAACAAAGTCAATCAAACTGATTTCAGCCACTCACACTTTTTTTCTCCTGGATTTTTTATTCCTTCTCTTGAGAGCCATTGCTATGTGTGGCCAGGCCCTCCTAACAGGACGACTTTGGTGATGTGGAGGATGAGGAAAGCCAGGTATGAATCAAGTTCTTGTCCAGTCCTTTAGGTCATCTGGACTGGTGATGATGAACTGGTTTTTGGACTGAGCTTTCACAAACTTCAGGAAACGGTTTCTTGGAGCCTGATCTTTGGCTCCTTGCAGCAAACAGCACTTCCCTCAGTGTTTACCCATATGATGGCTCTCTATTATGTCTTTGGCCAGCATGTAGACCTTTCTTCTCATCCTCTTTTTTTTTTTTTCTCCTGGTGCATGTGTTTTTCTCCTTTTCACATGTGTAGATGTTTCCATTTGTGCTTCACTCTGACCAGCCTTTGCATTTCTGTGGCAGATAACTAAAACATCATGAGGTGGTTAAAAACGTGGTATAGACACAGTATCTCTTTGTTCAGTCCCAAAAACCTGGGTCTGAAAGGACATCTTTGTGGCTGAGAATTTCACTGGTGTTTTGCTATTTTTTTCCCTTCTGTGCTGGGAAGCTGGAATGCTGAAGCATCCATACCCTTCTGTGATTGCATGCACGCTGTCTGAGTTTTTGCAATGAAAACATAATGGTATGGATCTGGCAGCCTAGATCATGCATCTTGTTCAGCAGATGCCAATAATGGCTGCAGCTGAATATTAGATATTATTAAGAGGAAAATAAGGCTGTGAAATAGCATATGTTGGCTGGTAGCAAATGTGTTCCTGATGTTTGGAAGCATGAGATTTGGCATAAGAATTACATGCTTTGATAAAACTATTGCAACATTGCTGCCAGCTCTGTCTATGTATTTCAAAAGGATTTCAGAAGGATTTTGGGAACCATCATGAGAGAGACAAAAAACATCCCAGGGTCTTCGCTGGCCTTCACCAATGCGCTTGAGGAATAAAGGTTGACATACACTCTCCTAGTTAAGAGCACATTCCTGTTGTAGCTCAGCTTCACTGGCCCGCACAACCTGTAGCACTGAGATTTGCTGCACAGTAAGGTCGGGGTCACTGTGTCTGTTTAAGCTTTGAATGCTCTCTGCAGCTTTGTACCTGGTCAGAAAATTTAGAAGGCTGAAACAGATGAACAAGCCTCATTTTTTTCATGCTGCTGGCACCCGAATTGGCTTCATCTGGCCTCTGGTGCTGGTGGCTTCAGCACCCATGGTTTTGTAGGAGATGGCAAAGGTACCTTACATGGGCACTGGTGCTTCAGGACCTGCCCCTGAAACCTGTCAGCTAAAATCTTGCTGGTGTTGTAACACAGATCTCTCCTCAATGCCCTTCCTTCATCTCTCTGAGGGCGTCCCCACAAGAAGGGATGGGCAAGCACCATCATCCATGGTGATCAGCCCCTGTGGAAGACCTGTAGGTGCCATGGGACCAGCACAGATCAGTACTGGGGCACCCTTCCTTCAGCACCACCTCCTTGGATGTGGAGGTGGGTGGGGAGGGATCCACCTGTGCCTAGCAAAGAGGAAACCTGACTCCTGGGAGTTGGATCCCAAACTCACAACACTGCCAACACCATAGAAAGAAAACAAGAGAAGGGAAAGAAACAGTCAGAAAAGAGGAAAGTTCTGCTCCTCCGTGCCTGAGACACTGCAGAGGTAAGAAAACTTCACTCAAAAAAAAAAAAAAATTTAATCAAGCCTTGTCTTAATAGTGGGGGTATCTGATCATTTGTATGTCATGTGCAGAAGCTCTCTCTTTGTTGATCTTACATGCAGCATTGCATATTGTGTGCCCTTGGTGGCCTCAGAGCCTTCTTGTGTCGGGGTCACAGCATCCTTCCACCAGGTCCAAGAAGCAGTTTCACTGTGCTCTTGATTGCTCCCTTTGGATGGAGGATGGCTGTTTTCCCTGCCGGCAGCAGCTTTGTCACTGCTGTTCTTTTGGCTCATGTAATTGGCATTTAGTATTTTCAGTGGGATTTACAAATAGCAGGGAAACTTTTGATTCCCCAAAGAGGCATGATAGATGCTAGCTACTCCACTGAGGCAAACAGGGCTGCAAAGGTTTGGGATGAGTGAACTGTGGGTTCAGTAGGAACTGTTGGGAGGTTTACTGAAGTGTTGCATCTAAATCTCTGTCTTTTGAATATAAATGCTAGACCTGAGTATGCAGTGCCAGGGAGTTAACTGAACAGTAGCTTCTTGTCTACTTACGGATGCATAAATTTTGCTCCAGCTGCCCCAGTACCTGAACAGAAGGTATCCCCTTCTGTATCCCAGGTGCCTGCACAGATTTCTGATATTTGAGATGCTAGAGAAGGTATCTCACCTGTTCATCCACTGCTATTTGAGAGCAGTGTGGGTCTCCCCTAGGTATGATATGCCATCTTGACACGTCTGAGGGTGTCTTGGCTACTATGGGGTGTTGGAGGTGGCACTGAGCACCTGAACCTCATTGGGAGTTCTGCACAGCAGGGATCAGGGTTTCCTCTCCTTTTCTGGAGAAGCTGCAGCACTTCCCAGATAGCGGCATGTGGCCCAGAGTGGGTGAGTGCCAGTGAAATATTCCAGTGCCTCTCAGCAAAAATTAGCAGAGTATCCCAACATCACCATCACTGGGCAAGAGCCCAGGGCTTGATCTTTGTCCTGAGCATGCCCCAGCCTGGTCTGCCAGTGCCCTGGGCTGTGCCCATCACAGGCATTGGAGGAGAGTGGTTGTTTAACTAGACACAGGTGTGATGTGGCAGTCTAGGGCAGAATGTTTTTGTAGATCTCTAATCATAAAGGAACAGAAAAGGAGAAAAACGGGCCCCTGGATTTTGTTATTGCAAAGCCCTTCATGATTCAGCCACACAGTAATGCTGTAGCCTCTTCTTGTGGGCTCTTCCAGGCACCTTGTTTGGTTGCTTTTGGGCCAGTTCCACTTGGTAATGGTCCCTAGCTGGTGGCCAGCATGGTCAGCTGGTGGCACCGTGCGCTGCTGGCAGCTGTTGCTGCCTCCAAGGACACTGCTGAGAGACAGTTGTAAGCAATATCCTATGCATTCCCTTGGATGCTGGACTGTAATGTGTAACAGCAAGGTCGGTGTAAGTGACCCAACTGACTAATCTGCCATTAGTCCTTAATCACCTCCTTATAACTGTACCTAAGTATAATGCTTTTAAGGTATCCAGCCTGGGAGTACTGTAACTCCGTGCTTTCCATGTTCATGCTGCCCTCTTGTAGTGGGTCTGTCTGAGCTGATTTTCCCCATACAGCCCTCATGCTGCAGTACTAGGACCCAGAGAGTGTTGATAACACACACCCTTGTTATGACTATCAGTGCCCATACGGCACCAAAGGTATGGGGGGGGGGCAAGATCTGGGAGGGGATACAACCCGGACAGCCGACCCGAGCTGACCAATAGGATATTCCATACCATATGACATCAGCTCAACTATAAAGGGAGGAGGACAGGGGGATTCAGGGGAAGACGTTTGTCCTCCGAGCAACCGGTACGCGTTCTGGAGCCCTGCTTCCCGGGACAGGCCCGACACCGCCTGCAGATGGGAAGTAGAGAGTAACGGCTTTGCTTGCTTTTGCTTTGCGCGCGTGACCTTGCTTTCTCTGCTGTTTATTAAAACTGCTTCTTATCATAACCCACGGGTTCTTCTTTTCCATCTTACTCTCTCCCCGCTTGTCTTGCTGACGAAGGTTTGGGGTGGGTGGGGGGAGTGATAGAGGGATTAGGGGTGGGCACCAGGCACCCAGCTAGGGTAAACCCACCACACCTCTATCTCAAATGGGACTTTTTATCTTTCATTAGATGCTCTCAGTCATTAATTCCCTCAAGATCTCATCCTGCTGCAACCTCCCCAGTCACTGCTGAGTGGCCATGAATGCTGCGTGGGCCAAGTCTAACACCCCTGGGGGGAATTCATCAAAGGAGAGGGTGTCATCAAACTGAAGATAGGTTGAGCCCCCACCCCAGTGTCTGAGCATGCTCTCAGCAGGAAAGCTTGTAGGTTAAAGTGGGTGATGTGCTTAATCCCTGCCCTGGGATTAAGATGAGCTTTTCTGACCAGGAAAAGTGGCTGTGATCAGGCCAAGGGATCAAGGGATCTAGCACTGGAAACCAGAAACACTGGGTGAGGAAGCCAGCTCTTCCCTGTTGCAATCCAGAATGCACGGCTGTGTTTTTTGCTGACCTGAGAGGATGGGGATTAACATGGATGAGGGGTGAGGCAGAAGATCAGGTTTGCAATGTGAAGCGTTATGCTGGCAAGGTGCGGGCTGGGTGAGGAGTTTGGTGCTTATCTCTTGCTAGTCATGCCACCCCAGCACAGCTAGGATTAGGGGAGCAGGGTGGGCCATCCTGCTCCTTGGCACAGCTGTTCCTATCCACTGGCTATACCTCAGTGGGTGCTCCCAAAAGGCTGAGCAATTACAGAGTGCAGCATCTCTACCACTCACTCAACCCCAGCTTCCAAGGGGTAACGATATCTGCCTCCAACAGGGGCAACCTGCTGCCAGTTGTGTCATGTCTTGGCTCTTGGAGATGCAGCATCTTTTTGCTGCCTTTGAATTTCAATCACCTCCAGGCTGGAGAAGTTGTCACATGCTCTCTTATGTTGGCAGGTCTCCAGTCTTCCCTAAAACAGTCCCTGGACTTTCCATAAAAACAGCCAGTGCAATGTGTTGCCTGATCAACTAACTTACTTTGTGAAGTTTTCATGTACTTTTTAACAAAAAAACACTATGGGAAGGAACATCTGTTGTGGATGACTGTTTTACACAGTTATGATTTAGCAATAATTCAAAATTTATTAATAGCGTGAGGTAAATCAAAAGGTTTAATTTTAGCTGCACTCAATGTTTGACCAATTTAAAGATTAACATGTGATTCAATAGAATATGTTACAAACAGTGACTTAATTACAGATTCAAGAATGACAAGATTCACACTAACTTACTGCAGGGTATCCTAAATCAAAGTATGTATATATGTATAAGTGTACATATGTATAAACACAAAACATATAAGTACACACAGATGAACAGAAATATTTGGATCCAGTGGAATATATAGGCACATACTGGAGAAGGTAAATGTGTATAATCAAGCACATAGATAGGTAGATAAGTGGGTAGAAGAGGCTAGCCTATAGTTAAAATTACCCTCTTCAACTCTGGAGCAAATACAATGTATCTTTTCTTCGATGGGTGATAATTGAGTATTGAGGAGATTGACTTGCCCTGGCCTTCCATTGACAGATCCTGAGAGATGTCTCAGCTGGGGGGAGATGCTGGTCACAGCACACTGCAACCCAGGAGAGCTCAAAGGCTCTTGCTTAGGATTGCTATTTATGTGGTCCAAGATAATTGACATTTGTCAAGTACTTTTCCATTTTGGCCCAACTCAGATGATGAAATATTTTGGTACTTTCCACCATTTTGCATGCCCAGAACTTGCTAGATTATGGGTTCTGGTATCCCCAGCTTTGGGCCATGATCCAAGTACAGGTGTACTAGGCTGTCAGGAGGTCGACTGATTGTTGTTATTGTCCCCAAAGAATAAGGGAAGCAGGAGCCAGGTACGTTAAGGTGGTACCTCAATGTTCTGGCACACTGTCTTTCACCATCCGCACCTGACTTTCCAATGGATTGTTGTGTGGCCCAGGGAGGGGAAGTCACATCATGTACTTGGCCCAAGAGTGGGTGAGAATCGTGCCACCACCACATGTCCCAGCAGCTGTCTGAAACAAAACCGTGTTTGAACATATCTGAATGTTTCTGCTCCAGCACAGGATGCTGCTTTGCTGGCTTATTGTTCAGATGGCTTTGTGGCTGTCCAGAGGTTTCACAGTTAAATAGTTAAATCCTAGCCTTGCCTGACAGTGACGGTGGACGCCAGCAGGAGCTGAGATGGCCACTGCAATGAAAGAGGAAGGAAATGCAATTGGCTTGGAGGAAATCCACATGGAGAGAAAAGAACCCCCAAAAGGTGAGTTTGTATTGGTAAGACTAGAAATTTGGGTCCTCATTTATCCAGGGTAGAGGCAAGGTCCTCAGTTCTGCACTTCAGCTGCCTAAAATCTCTGTACATGGAACCACAAGCATCAGCTTCATACTGCTCCTCTCCCATCATAACTACCAGGCTGGTGGCAGTTACTTATAGCAGTAGGGAGAGCTAGCTGGCTTGGTTTTTCTCAGACCACCACTTTGTGTAAATATTTTATTACACCTATACTTTAAGAATTCTTTCATTTTGGATAATTTATTTTTGAAAGGTCTGTTTATAAAGCTATCCCAGCTCTGATCTTGAGATGCTTTGTTTGCTTCTGAAAAGGGAGGAAAAGTCAGGAATAAAGGCTTAGGAGGTGAAACAGAGCCCGGTGTCCTTGGCTGTATCTATCCTGCAGGACTCGGACCTGGGGCAACCCCCAGGTCACACCACCCATGCTAGGAACATGCCCGTACCCCAGGGATGCAGAGGGACAGAGCCTCATGGCAATTTGGGCAGGGGAAGAGAGTAGACCATCACCCAGATGCAGTCCTAACCATGGGTTTCTGAAGCAGCTAGGGTAATTCAGTACAAGGCTGCCCTTCCTCCATGCCCAGCCTGCCCTCTTCCCTGCTCTCTGCTGTTTCAGCAATGCCTGATGAGCCCAGCCACCATGTCCATTGGCTGGTTGGTGGGCACACAACTGGTAGATGTTTCCAGCTTTTTTCTTGGTGTGATCCCACAGAAGCATGAAAAATGTTAACATTTCATATAGAGAAGGTACAATTTGACTGCTAATGTGGTTTTTGTCTCTTTCTTTCCCTTTGGTGTCCAGGAAGGAAGACATTTACAGTGGAAGAAGCTGTGGAAACCATTGGTTTTGGGAGGTTCCACATCATGCTTTTCCTGATCATGGGCAGCACTGGGGCAAGTGTCTGCAGCCATCTGCATTGGCCTGAAAAAACTTTTTTCTCGTTCTCCTCATTGTGAAATAACAACCATAAGCACCATAGGCACATACTGAAGCCCATTTTTTTCACACATAACTTCTCAAGCACATCTGCTGTTGTGATCTTTGGCCAAAATCAATATTGGCCACAATTGATATCAGACCTATTTCAGGGCAAAGCTGATCAGATTGGCCCAGAGCACCTTGGCCTGGCCCCTGCCCTGGAGCGCTGTCCCATCCGGCAGCACTGATGGGACATGCTTTCAGTAGTGCCTGAAGGTTAAGTTCAGTCTCCTGACTGTTTTTTCATGCTGTCCTCAGGGCACCCAAACCCTGTGCAATCTGGCATGGGAGGACTACCCTCCTCTCACCCTTGGCTACCTGAAAAATCTCCTAACTGGCAGAATCTTGTGCTAATGGTGTATCTGGTTTGGGAATGGGTGCAAAAGCCTGAGGCCAGGCTGGGGTAAAGATAGGATGGGGACATATCCATAAGGATCACTACAGCTGAGGTGTAAAAGCCTCTAGCTGTGTGTGAATGATAGGCTCATTTCTTAACTGAAGCCAGCTGCTGGGGCAAACAGCCAATGGAGCAATGAAGTTTTTAATCAAGAACAGTTTTAAGAGGTCATCTTTGTGTTAGATGCCCAAATTCACAGCAGGGTACCTAACCAAGCAGCTTGGTTTCCAGAGATAGTTGGAAGACCTTCCACTAGCACAGCTGTTTATGAGTCTCCTCTGCAAAGGCTAAGTCTTTCCAGCCTTCCTTGATACACAGAGTACCTAGATATCTGCTTTCTAGGTGCACCTTTCTCCCCTCCTCTCCTTGTTTCCAAGTGCTCACATCTTCTAGATCAGGCACAGGGCTCAGACCACTATGGAGGCACTATGGCTTTACAGGTGTGTTTTGACATGGTGGAACTGCCATTGGTGCAGGCTTGGTAGGACTGCAGGCTTGAGGGACTTTCCTCTGTGGGGTCCTTGTGGCTTCCCTTCTTGCTAATGTGCACACTCGTTCTCAAAGGTGGCTGAAGCCATGGAGATCATGCTAATAGCTGTTGTGTCCCCCCTCATCCGATGCGAGTGGCAGCTTCAAGACTGGCAGGTGGCTTTAGTGACAACGGTGAGTGACTTGGATTCCCTCCATGCAGGCCATCCACCATGTGGCCATTGTCGTGGACACCGCCACGGGCTTTGTAAAGTTAATTTCCCAATGGACCAAATAAATTCCTCTGGCCTCCTCTCAGGGACATGACCACAACTGTAGAAAACCAGAAAGTGAGCTGACATGAGCACATGTCCCTGCCTAGAGTTCTGATGCCAAAACAGCCCCCACTTCCATATTCTCATTTTGAAGTCCTTGCCATCCAACCCCCAGCTTTGAGAGTTGAAGCAGTGAGTGCTAACATGGAGGAAGTCAACCACTGAAAGCCACCTCACTTGTGGTTCTGGGCACTGCAGTTCATTGTGCTGCTCAGAAAGCATTCAACTCACCCACAGTTCAAAGAGCAGAGCTGCCCAGTGCTGCCAGAAGCAGGCCCTCCACAGCTATGTTTCAATTCCCCTTAGATGGTGTTTTTTGGCTACATGGTCTTCAGCATAGTACTCGGTCTTCTGGCAGACAGGTATGGTCGCTGGAAGGTGAGTGAGTGCCAGGGGCTGCACATACTTTTCCTGAGTCCCACAGGAGCTACAGATCTGGCTGAACCTGTGGTTCAATGACTGTCGTTTTTCCTCTTTTGCAGATTCTGCTGCTCTCATTCCTCTGGGCATCCTATTTCTCCCTGCTGACCTCATTTGCCCCATCCTACATCTGGTTTGTGTTCCTGAGGGCCATGGTAGGAGGTGGTGTGTCGGGCCACGCACAAGGGTAAGGCCATGCTTCATGGCATGGGCAGCAGTGAGACAGCCTTCATGGGGAGGGAAGGTTAGTGTAGGCACCCACAGACCCAAGGGGGCTGAGTTCCTGGGTTTACAGCAAGAGACACCCTTCGGGTCATTTTGGCTGACCATGGCAGAGAGACCAGTTTCCCATGAGCTGAGCCTGGTAAGCCATGACTGCACTGCAACCTGGAGGAGATGGTGGGGAAAGGGGCCTCCATGGGGGCTGGAAGTGGAAATAGGAGCAAATTCCCACATGGCCTTAAAGCAAAATGCCATTCTGTAATTTCACTGAATCCCAGTTAATTGACCTAAGTTGCAGTTCCCAAGGACTTCCAAGCCCTGGAATAGAGTGGGCATCTGGTATACATTAAGCCAGTGACAGGGGGATTATTAAGCACATATATTATAAAAACAATTGGACAGGTAACAGATGAGTAAAGTCTGCTTCCTCATAAAAAAGTCACAACAATTCTGCTTAAGCAGCAAATTCTTCTTGAACTGATGTAAAATGTTCCCACTTAAATGAAACTTTTTGCCCTGTTGGGACAGAAAGGGAGACATTGAGGGGGAGAGGAGAAATTCACAGTATTAATGACCACTTCACTAGGAGCCTGGCAACATAAATTATTTCTTTCAACTCTCTCAGGGAAACAAATGCAATATTTCAGCATCTTCCATGATTCCTTGAAGCCTGGTTGCTGCTCACGCAGGAAAGCCCAAACCCCGGTCATGTTGACCCAAGAGCCCTTTGCTGAAGTGAAGGATAGGAGGGAGATAGGTGTCATTGGCAGAAGGGAACCTGTGCCAGGGTCACGTATCTGCTGAGCTCCTGGTGCTGCTCCTGATGAGGATGAAGAGAAATTGCATATTTTATGAAACACTTCAATAGCTGAGATAGAAGGAGCCATCATGGGTTTCTCCCTTCTCCCTCTCTTTCCAGCCAAGGAAGCACAATTCACACCTGTAAAATTGAGAGATACCAGTGCCAGGCCCTCCCTCAAGGGCTATCCAATCACTTGATAAAAAGCAAACAGGGTGTTTTCTTTATTTAATGAAAAAGAAAAGATTCACTAAAAATTGTTCATTTATTTCCATACTCTATGCTTATGCTGACACCTCAACCACCCCACAGGACCTTCCTGTAGGTCTCCTGATGCACAGACTGCAGTGTTTGTCTGCCTGTATCCTACAATGATGGCCTGGAAAGGATTCATGCTGTGCAACTCCCTTGTGTATAATATGGTGCATGTCTGAGTAGAAGGCATATTGAGCAGGAATTCCTTCATCTCTGGGTGCTCAGTGGTGGAAGAAGGATGGTACTCTGTCTAGAGGCAGCAACATCCAGCACTGACTGAGTTGAGCTGAACTGCTACATAATTAATACAGAAATCCTCATTTATGTATTTTTTTCCCTTTCTTGATAGGCTTATCATAAAAACGGAATTTTTGCCCACCAAATACCGAGGATACATGTTGCCCTTATCTCAGGTAAGAGTGAACATGTTACTGTTTCTTCTAGCCCCGAGTCCTGGGAGATTTGTCCCACTGCTGTTTGGAAGCTGGACCTCCAGCACATCAGCCTTTCTCCCAGACTATCCACACTTGTCTGGGTCTAAGCTGGTGCCTGTTGTCTCTGGTGCCCTGGAGTATGGTGCCTGCATTATTAAAGATGTACACAGGCAGCTGCCTGCAGAAGAGAGGCAGTTTCTTCTCAAATAATTGGATGTTCCAGACATTTCAAGGGGACTTTGAGTGATGGCTGACACCCAGCCTCTTAGTTGCCCTATTGATAACTGCTCTAACAGGACCAGTGGTGATGGGCTTTCTGGTAAGCCCTGTGGCTAGCGGCACCACAGGCCGGCTCCAGGCCTGGTCTCATCCCTCCTCTCTTTAGACTTGTTTAATAAAAATTTTTTAATAAGGTGATTCACAAATGAGGTCCTTATCTGTGCCTCTCCCTGCTCAGAGGTTCATGGGGCTTTGTGCAGAATAGACCTAGCATAAATAGTCCAGAATTTGGCCTGAGATATGTTGTGAGGGATGTGCTTACTTGCTGGTCGAAGACCACAGCAAGTGTGACTTGGGTTGTTGCTTACTCCAGATTTCTGCAGTGGGCACTTGTTGCATGTGCAAATGATTTGTGGG
This sequence comes from Brachypteracias leptosomus, assembly GCA_013401335.1. Lineage (NCBI taxonomy): Eukaryota > Metazoa > Chordata > Aves > Coraciiformes > Brachypteraciidae > Brachypteracias > Brachypteracias leptosomus. The sequence goes on from VYZX01018495.1 coordinate 118,401, forward strand.
GGCCTCATTGAGCACATAAATTCATCTGACTATTGAATCAAAAGTGTTTGTACATGGTCTTGGTGGCAGGGATAATTTGCTTTTAATTACTGGCTGTTTGATTACAGGGCTTCGTTACCAAATTGTCATCAGAAACACAAAGGTTTATAACAAAGTACCATCTTGTATTTCTCCCCAGAAATTTGTTATTTCTGCCCACAGATTACTCATGAACTTGCTGTGACTTTTATGTATTTGTTTGTGTTTTGTGTTGGCTGTGCTCCCTTGGGTGGTCCCCTGGAAAGGGACAAGTCTTCTAACGGCAACAAGTGAACTTCGTGGAGGAATGTACTTGCAGATCAGGGGGCCAGATTCTCCATTGGTATAACTTGGCATTGAGTACTGGAGACTCATCAACTTCCCACAGTGGAAATCTGGCCCTTCTTTGCCTTCAGTGCTTGTAAATATGCTGCTTCCCTGTAAAGATTTAGACAAGAGGAAAATTCATGGGTGTTAGCAGAGAAGCAACTGGAAGGACAAAGAAGGGACTTTAAGTACAATGGTAACCACAGCAAGTTATCTGTTTTCATCTGGAGCTAATTAAGACTATCTTCAGCGATCACTCCCCAAATCCCTGTTTTTATTTCCCTCTTTCCTTCAACCCAAGCTCAGCTTCTCAGTCAGCTGTGGGATGGCTCAGTTTAAACCACAGTGCTCCCCAGCACAGATCCCCACTTATTCATGGAACCAGACCAGAAGGGAAGAAAATAAACAACTTGTTGCCATATGTTTTAACCTCTTTCTTTCCCTTGGAAAGGTGTTTTGGTTGGCAGGATCTTTGTTAATCATTGGCCTGGCATCAGTGGTGAACCCAACCATCGGCTGGCGGTGGCTGATCAGAATTGCCTCCATCCCTGGCATCTTTCTCATCCTGGTGTTCAAGGTAGGAAGAGCTCCTCTCCCTGTTCCCCACTGCACTGCCACCAACTTGGCATCTCCCCAGACACCAAAGAGGCATTGTCTTTCACCCCTGCAAGCCTGTGGCTGTCCTTATGTCCTCTTTTCACCACCAAAGCCCTCTTACCCCAGAGGCTTGGGAAGATCCTAATGGCCTGAGCCGACTGCAGACCTGCTGCTGGGGAGAAGTCAACCTGCAGGATATGGCTTGGCTTTGCTTTGCTTCCCTGATGTAGCCCTCCAGCACCCTGGCCCCAGTGTCCAGGCTGCCAGTGGTACCCAAGGACCATGGTGATGGGCAAGGCATCAAGAGAAAGACAAGCTAGGCAGGGTATTGAAAAAATCACAAGTAATATTTTCAATCTAGTGCTGGCCATGGCACATCCTCTTCGGTCTCTACATTTGCTAGGACAGAGGAAAGAAGACTCAGTAAAATGTTCACAGAGCAAATGGGTGCCAGGGTCAACTGTAGCTTGTCCAGGTTTACTCATGCTTCAGAAATACCAGCCTCAGACATGAGGACCATCTTATTTGTGTGGGGTGATGTGGAAAACCCCTACTTAAAGTGATCATGGGCATTGCAGTACTAAGCTCTGGCTGGTGCAAGCTGTGCGGATGTGAAAGCCCTTCCTGCAGCTGAAAAAATGCACAAATCCATTTGGGGTGCTACCTGAGCAGTCAAATGCAAGGTTGCTGTGAACCCGTGTAACTTTGACATTTGGTGTCCCTGATTATTTTATCAGAAAAAAATGGGTAGTGAAAGTTTTTAGTCCAGAAGACAAAAGAATGCAGTCACAGAATCACAGAATCACAGAATGTCAGGGATTGGAAGGGACCTCAAAAGATCATCTAGTCCAATCCCCCTGCCGGAGCAGGAACACCTAGATGAGGTNTCAGTATACATACCTTTCAAAAATGGTCTTTAATTCATATTTCAGTGACACAGTTGTAATTAGTTATCATTTAATAAAAAGGTATTTTATTTTGGAAAGAGCACCAGGTGTGGGTGAATGTTGCAAATGCTAGTGATGAGTGAGTTTCTTCCTAAATTTCATTCATGTCTTCCTTTTTTTCATGGCTGTGTTAAGTCTTCCAATACTTTTGCTCAAGTAAGTGACATGTGCCTTGTCCCATTTAAGAATTTCAATTAATTAAGGGCTGTTTTTGTTAAACCTGTTTGTTTGGCTTCCATCTCTCACAAGTGTTTGCCACAGGTGGCTCAGTAGAAGACCCCTGGTAGCTGGACCAAGAAATGGGTTTATTGGGCAGGGTGAGCTCATCAACGTGGGGTATGAAGAGCTGGGACACACAGGAGTGCCCCAAGGCACTGCTGGGGAGGAGGACAGGAAAAAGGCTGCTCCAGCTCAGGCACTGTACTAACCTGGCCCAGCTCCTTGGTGTCTCTGAGTAGGGATGTGTGAACAGAGAGGAGGACAAAAACTTTCTGACACCACTCTGCTTCCAGTTCATCCCAGAGTCAGCGCGGTACAACGTGTCCACGGGAAACATGGTGGCTGCCCTGGCCACGCTGCAGAAGATAGCCAAGATGAATGGGGCAGCAATGCCCGAAGGGATGCTGAGGGAGTCCTCCAAGGTAAGCCAAGCCTGTGGCACTGCCTGGCCTCTCTGTCCCAGGCAAGGCTGCTGGCATCTGAGGTTTGGGGAGGGTGTGGGACTGCCAAGCCTCTCTTCCCCTCCTCACCTGGCTTCTTTCCAGACAACTGTTTGATCATGATGATGAAGATGTCATGTTTCTTTTGGAGAGACAGTAATCTTGGCCTTCAAAATGGAATTGAGCTTTCTGGTGTTTTTTGTATTCTTTTCGTTCACTCAGAGAAAAACATCGTGCTGAGAAAAGATTTGCTTCCTTTACTGCAAAAAGGGCTCCCAGCAAACCACATTCTTCCTAATTGCCCATCTTTCCTCCTTGCCCATCCTTCCTCCAGGAGCATCCCCTGTGCCATGACACCTGGGACCTGTCCCTCAATGTACCTTTTACAGCTGTGACCTGCCAGGCTGCAAGGGTTCATGCTATGAGGTCAACTCACTGCTCCCAGGGCCTTCTCCTGGCCCATGGCTGGGCTTGTCCTCTAGGTCCCAGCACCCCAGGTTCCTGGTATGGAGGCACAGACCAGCAGAAGAGGGTCAAAATAGGAAAGGCTGTTTCACAGCTACCACTATTTACACCTCTAAGCAACTGAGCAGCTCAGAAGTTGAATGCTAGGGGACCGAAATGCCCAAAAGCATGTGTGGGTGTTGCAGGCAGGGCAGGAGAAGAGCTGGGGACCAGGGACTGCCCAAGCTGTTCCCCTTTCCACCAGTCCAGGCCCTGTTCACTGCAGGGTAGGAAGACTTACCAGGTGGCTCCTTTGACCCCCAAGAGAGGAAGACTGAATAAAGCTATTGTCCAGGGCCTCAAAATTATTATCCAGTTCCTTTAAGCTCCTTTCCTGGACCTCTTTGCTGCTTATTCAATCCCACAGGCACCAAGAATTGTCCTTAGCAATTCATGCAAGACGGTGCTATTGTATTGGAATTAATTAGGATTAAAGCTTCCCTGTAATTTAATTGAATTTATGTAATGGACCCATATTGGCTGTGGGAAGGGGTTTTTGTTAGTTGTGAATCCTCTCAGGCTTAACCAATGATGAGAAAAATAAGAATAAAGGCAACCCAAACCATCCCTGTGAATTTGTCTCCCCTCAGTGATGGGATGCTGGGGCAGCTGCCAGATCTTGGGGATCAGTGGGGCAAGCAGGGCCCCCCAGTGCCTGATTGTCTCTGCTCTACTGGTGTTTCAGGCCTCCCAGCAAGATGTGCATGACCACAAACTTGCTCCACAGGCAAAGCTAGTGGATGTTTGACCCCTCTCCCCAGCATGTGGAGCAACAGGAGCTGCCAGCAGTCCCATCAGTGCTGGCCCCTCAGCAGCAACCAGATCCCCCTCTGGCACCATGATACTCACACTGGGGTCAGAGTGTTGAAAGCTAGGGGATCCTGTGAGAGCCAGGAGGATTCAGGGTGTTCTCTTCTCTTCTCCACCCTTTGCAGTGTGTCCTCCTGTGGGCATCCTTTGGGAAGAGGTGCTTTTCTCTCTGGAGGGCTGATGGGGTGCTATGTGGCATCATCTGTTAGTCTGTCCATCCCATCAGCTGCCTGGGGTGCCAGCTGCTGCCACAGAACATTCACTCCTGTATAAAAGATGACTTTTTAAAAACTATTTCTATCAACGATTTGCAGGAAAGGAGAGGAAGATTCAAGGACCTCATCCACCCCAAATATCTCAGAACTACTTTGCAGATATGGATCATATGGTAAAAAACATTTTCTTGTTTTGTTTCTTTTTTTTTTCTTGCTTATCAGCTCATTCTCTTAAATGAACTTGTGTAGGGAACAGAAGTCTCCTGTTGACTCTGACATTATAAGGCACTACTTCTGCCTTAGGAGGCGGCTGCATATCCTTGCAGCTGGAGGGGGTGTATGTGGGCATGGGTCACTGTAGGCTTGTCCTGATCTCAGACAATGCCTCAGACACCCTGTGTTGGTCGATGTTAACATAGGCAGAAAAAGTCTGGACATATGGGATGGTGCAGGGCACCAGGAGTCCTTCCTCAGGACAGGATGGCTCAGGGGAAGTGGAGCAGGAGCCAGGCCAGAGCTACAGGAGAAAGCCCACACCTGCCTGTGGTGTGCACCAACCATGTGCCTGCAGCTTTGCTTCCCTTCTTGGTGTAAACTTGTTTTCCCCAAGAGGAGGAGAAATGCACCACCTTTGCAGGCCAGACAATATATCAGTGAAATAGGGCTCCAACAGAAACACATTAACCACTACCAATGCCACTGGCCAGGGAAAATTAGGACCGAAGAGAGACATGTTTCATATGCAGTGCTCCCAGTAGCTGTATGCAAGGGTAATACACGCTTCATTGACTTTGTTGTCTGCAATGGAAATATATAAATAATGTCTCTGTGGGAACTCATTGACCCAAAATGTTGTTAAGTCAGGACTTGAATTTGTTATGGTGGTTTTTTTTTTATTTCCCCTCAACTTGTATAAGTGTTATGAAATATATTTCTTTTGGTTGGTTTTTTTTAATTCCTGCTTTCTCTTCTAGTCCTCCCAGAAGTTGCTGGTGTGTTCATGGCTTTGCATTCTTACCCCTTGTGTCCCAAGCATCCCTTGGGAGCTCCCCCAGGCAGCTCATTTGCTAGCCCAGATACTACTGCTCATTTCTGAAACTGCCAGGGGGGATAAAAAAGTGAAAATTACATCTTGGCCTGCTTAGGATTAGGCGTGTGCTGAATTACTTGATAATGATACAGCCAGGGCTGCTATCACCAATGTTATGTTCTTGACAGGCAGTCAGGGTGCAACATGAGCCTCTCCAGATAGTAAATGAAAACTCCTTTTGAAAATTCCTGGGCAGAAAGGACTAAAAAAGATCTGGACAGTCGCTTCATGTGAGCTGTAGCACTGAGTCCTGGTGTTGAGACTCTCTGGTCCCCTGGGAAGGGGTAGTTTGGAAATGTCTCGCCCTGTATGAGGAAAGGGACTGAAGGGGCACACTCTCCCCATTGTGACTGCAGCAGGTCACCTGCTGCAGAACAAGAAACACCACTAAGGGGCAAGCAAAAAGATGAGCTATGACCTGGGGGGGGAATCCTCTGAGTAAGAGAGGTGCATGGATGTAGGTGGTAGTGGTGTGCTGTGGGTGGGTGTGCTGCTAGCTCTATTCTTCTTCTTCAGGCCAACACCAAACTCAGCAACACCCCCTCAGCATAACTTCATCTTTTATTCTTCATCTGTTCACTCTTCTCCAGCTCAAATCAGCCAATGGGGAACACACTATTGAGAAAGAGCTCAGCAAGCTACCCCCAACAAGAAGTTCCTCCAACTGGCCCCAACAAGAACTTTCTTCCAACAGATCAGCTTCTTATTGCTTCTTCCCTCTTCTGTTGTTTCCCTCCAACTAATTCAGTTCCTACTTCCTCTCACACTGATTCAGTTCCTGGTTGATATATCTCCAGCCTTGCCCACCACCCCAATGACAATCACCTGGGGGCAGGCAGGGCCTCACACAGGTGGGCCAGGTTCTGCCTCTGGGGCCTTGGGGAACAAAGCATGTTGCTGGGTTGTGACTCATCCGTAGGTCAATCCCAAGTCAGGGCCCACGGCCCAGGCCCCAGCACTTCAGTGGGGTGGCCAGTGACCTGGTGGGTGCCCCAGTCACTGCTAGGCTCAGGCTAAGAGGGTCCATCGCTCAGAACTGGTGTACGCAGGGCACCCAAAACCTGATGCATTTCAGTTTCCTCACCTTCCCTGTCATTACTCCGCTCACTGCAGCATCTCCCTCCACAGGCTTGGCATAGCTTTTGCTTATTACGGCGTCATCTTGGCCAGTGCTGAATTACTGGAGCAGGACCTTGTGTGTGGCTCTGCAGCACCACTGGTGCAGAGCCCTGGCGATGACTCTGAGGAGACCCACAGCCCCTGCCACTGCCGCTTGTTCGGGCCTGTCGCCTACCAGACCATGATCATTAGCACAGCCGGAGAGATCGCACGTAACCTCTTCTCCCCTCCCTGCCCTGCCATTCCCTTCTTACAGCCAGCCAATGCTCACTGCAAAGCTCTTCATTTTGCATGCATTTAGTGATGTGCCAGAGGTTGAAATGTCCTCATCACTGCCGGCAAGTGTCAGGAACAGGATCTTCAAATGAAAGTTTTTAGTACAGGCCATGAGCTGGTGGCAAAGGACAAGGGAAGGCATAGCTCACCAGGTGAACAATTCAGCTTCTGATGACAGCACAGGTCCTTCCAACAGAACCAAAGACCTCCTTTGCAGTTAGTATGTATCAACAGCCCTGGTTAAACTCCAGGAGAAACTGCCGTCTAGATGGGAAAAGACCTTTAAGATCATTGAGTTCAATCATTAACACTAACAAGTCCTCTACTAAACCATGTCCCTCAGAACTATGTCTAAACATCTTTTAAATACCTCCAGGGATGGGGACTCCATCGCTGCCCTGGGTGACCCACTCCAATGCCTGATGTAGCTGAATGCACAAGTGCCCTACTTTCCAAAAGATGGTGGCCTCAGGAGCAGGTTCTGTGTTGACCACTACAGTAAAGGACAGCTAAGTGCCCAGGAAATCTGCAGCAAACCAAAATGCCTCCCAGTGCAGCCCGCCTGGGAGTGCTGGGGGATGGCAGGCTGGCCCAGTCATCCGCATGGCACACTTCAAAGAACTTTTTGCTATGTGTGTTTCTAGTATTGCAATGCTCCTGGGAGGTGAATGGTTTCCCTGGTTCATGTCTCAGCAACTGAGCTACAAGACGATTGGGTGTTGAATCCTGCAGGTGCAGCCAGGCTGGGACCAGTCCAGGAGTGAACTCTGGGCTTCAGTGTTTGGCTGCACTGTGGCCAGAGGAAGCAAAACCACCCAGGCCTGTGGTGCTCTCCCAGTGGCTGCCTCCCTTGCATGCCTCAGGACAGGCATAGTACAGCAGGGCAATTTCAGAGAACATGCTCTATCCTCTGAAGAAAAAGACAAACTAAAAAGAGGCATGGAGGTAATTACAGGATTTGGGTAAATTAAGACAATTCTAGGGTTTGTGCATTTTCTAGACCATTTGGTAGGTACCAGGGATGCAGAGAGATATTTTTGAGGCATGATGCATAAGGTCTATCAAGACAGACAATCATTGCATTTAGATCATATAACATTCTATGGTTTTCCTTTTTATCTCCAGTAAATCCTTTGAACATTCTTGGCATCAATGTCCTCGGAAGACGACTGAGCTTGTGCATCACCATGGGATGTACAGCCCTGTTCTTTCTTCTCCTGAATATCTGCACCTCAAGGTAGCCTGTATCAGCATGCGGGTCTTGCTGGGGGACATGCAATGTTGGGGGCAGAGGGCAGTACCTATGGTATTCTCAGGTCAGCAGTTGGTCATGCCAGTAATTCTTGTACATCTGACAAAAAAACCCCTTGACTGGTTCCCTCCTCTTCCTGGGAAAGCTGTGGCAAGAGATACTGCGGTGCAGCACAGTGCAAAGGGGCTCACTTGTATTGGTTAGCACATGTGGCTTCCCCTAAGCATGCAACAGGCTGCTTTGTGGCAGTTTAGAAAATGAAAAATTATGTGAACAACATTCACCAGAAAGAAGTCATCTTTTTCATTCATTTTTTCCCTTTCTTTCTTCTTTGGAAATGTTGCCTCTAACTTGTGGAGTTGGACACTTTGAGGAGCTCGCAAGAAAAAGGCTGCCATGAGTGCTGTAACCATCAGGCTGATTTTTGAGGATGTGTAAGAAAGACCCATCTCAAGCTGATGGAGCCTAATGGTTACTAAAAATCAGGATGGCATCAAGCTGGTTTCCTCTAAACTGGCTGGTAGCCTGATGGCTGCTAGGCAGCAGCATCTGTCCCTGCTGCCTGCCCTGTGGGCCACTGGCCTCAGGGGCTGCTGAAATACTTGGGAACTGGAGAGGGGGACTGAAAATAGTCATTAAACTAAATAAGCCTCTGTCAGGAAGCTTACAGTCATTCACTAAGGCATTGACCTCTGTACTGCTATTATTATGTTTAATTTTTCCCTGAAATTGAGCCTGGCCATTGTATTAACTTGCAAAAGTTTTATACAGGAACCAAAAGTGAGAGCTAGGCTGGAAGTCAGACTTGACTGCGCTGCTGAAGGCACCAGCTGAGCCACTATGATCCTGTTCAGACCATTCCCTCCAGCTTCTCACACTGTCCTGAAGGAAACTGAACATGCAATAGCTCATTGTCAGACATGCCTTGCCAATGGGCTAAAGAAAGATTACACTTGTCAGCAACCATCTTTTCCTTATGCTTTCCTTTATATTAAGCTGGTAAAAGCTTTAGCACAGCACATATGTTATGCTGTATCTCTGCTGATAATTGTTCAGTGATACTAACACTTTGTTCCACACATCTTTCTCTCTAGCACCGGCATGACTGCGTTTCTCTTCATATTGCGTGCCTTGGTTTCAGCAAACTTCAACACCATCTACATTTACACAGCAGAGGTGGGCCCTCCTGAAAGTACAGTAAGCTGCTCTGGAGCATGAAAGTCCATTTGCCTATACCCAGCAATGCTGCCATATTTATTGACTAGTTAGTTAGAATCATCTTTCTTGAACTAAATGCCTCTGGTTTCGTTGCCACACTGTTCTCATATGCAAGATTACAGAAGAAATCAGGTAACTAGTTAGATGACAAGAGAAGGTGGAAGAAAGATGCCTTACCGAGCCACCTGTTGTCCAGCTACTAGAAAACATTATTTCTGAGGATGTTGTGTACCATCTTCCAAACCATGCAATCCTTCCCCTCTCCAACCCCTGCAAAGTTAGAAAAGAGGCTGCCACTGAAAGGAACCTTTTCCAGAATTTAAGGGATTGACATAGTATATATGAGGCTATATATATTTTTCTGCAAATAGTTTTAATCCTTTAGGGAGCTTGTCCTTCATACAGCTCTGGAGCCATGAGCTCTGTGGGTTAACTGGGTATTGTTGGAGTTTTTGTTGTTCTTTTTTAAACAACTGTGTGGAGTTAAATGTATTGCCTCACAGATTAAGCAAAGTGGTAAGAAGCAAACAGGAGTAGTTCCCTGTGTTGGCCTGACACTTCTTTTAATAGTACACTATATTTAGGCATCCACCGAGCTTGAAAATATACCAACATATTAATAGTCCTGAATTGGATGCTGTTGATGTAAAGATCGTTGCTGCAATGGCCATATCATAAACCAATATTACTGACAATTTAATCAATGATCAAACCCAAACTTGGAAATCCCCTTTCTGGCCACATTCCTGGACCCTCTTGAATTACCTCACCTCCACTACCTTGGCCCAGTAAAGTATTTAAACAGAGGCTTCCATGAATATACTTGCTAAAATCTATGGCTATTAACAGGACTTAATTAAAGTTAAGCAAAATACATGCTTAAGTGTTTTATTGGCACAGGCGTTTGGGAGATGTGGAAAAGAAAATACACAAAGCACATTCGTCTAAGCCTGGGGGTTTCTTACTGGAATTTGTTTTTCTTTTTCCTCCTTCTAAACAAAAGTGCTGTTGATACAGACAAACAGAGGGTACAGACAATATCCTTTCTTGCTGCTTTCCAGATACAGGGCCTATCAATATAAAGTGAATTCTTCCTTTAGCATCCAGCCTATCCTCTGTGACTTTGGTGTGAGCTCTCCAGCACAACTGGTAGAAAGCTGTTGGGGGGCAAGGGGTAACAGGGAGCAAACAGCAGAGGAATCACATCCAGCTTTGATTTGCCTCAAAACTTTACTTGGGACAAAAAGAATAGTAGATTTGTAATGGCACAAATGAGGCCTAAATGAACCTTTATTTTTTTTCATATCTTAACCCACTAGCTGCTCTTGATAATGTAATGGATCTCTCTGAAGAAAAATTTTTTTAAAAGAAAAACTAAGGACATATATCAAACATTGTTGCACTAATCTGATTTCTTTCTGGTCTGTTTTAGGTTTATCCCACCACAATGAGAGCCCTGGGGATGGGAACAAGTGGGTCATTGTGCCGTGTGGGAGCTATGGTGGCCCCATTTATATCACAGGTAAGAGCATGCTTGACAGTGTTGGTAAACATTGTGCCTATTGTAGTATCGAATACACAGAGAGATGCCCCTGAAGTTCAGAGAGAAAAAGATATATTCAATTCCCCCCCAACTTCTTTATCTGATGTATAAAGAGTACTTAATGTGGTCTTTGCCAGATGCAGATCTGCAAAAATCTCTTTGCAGAGCTTAGCTTGCTAGTATTTGTTGCTTTCTGAAAGCTCTTAGAGTCACAAGACCTTGTTTTTCTTTTATCAAGCCTCTCAGGTGTTTGTGACCTTTTGCCCATTCTTTAATTACTAATTAACTGCCAACCCCCCCACACCACTGAGCTGATGTTTGAACCGTTCATTTACCTGCAGGTTCTTATGAGTGCTTCTTTCCTTGGGGCCCTGTGTCTCTTCTCAGCTGTGTGTGTCGTGTGTGCAATCTCTGCGGTCACGCTGCCCATTGAGACCAAGGGCAGGGCCCTGCAGGTTTGTGTGACTGCTCCAGGAGCTCCTGTCTATCCAAATGCTATTTAGAAACGAGTAGATTGATTCAGCCAGAATCCAACCCCAACTCTCCCGAGGGTTCGTAAGTCAGAATAAGGCCTGACAGGCAAGCACAGGACTATGCTGCTGCAACTTAAAACTCCAGTTGCCTAAAGGTCATTTCTCATGAAGGAGCAAACCAGGCCTGCCCTAAGCTCAGCTCCCCTGCGCCAGCATGTTAGCCATAGCTACTGCAAGCCCCTCTTTTCCAGTATGTCCAGTCCTGATCTTGCTGCTTCACAGGCACCTTTTAATTTGATGAAGAAAAGGCTTCAGTAGTTTAAGTCAAAAGCCCCAGCTGCTTCAGTCTGTTAGCTAAGCCCTTGTGGCTAGTGTTTCCTCTATAAAGCAATCAGCCAGAACATGAAGCACAGAAGTTAAAGGTTAAGAGGGTAAAGTTTAAATTCAGGCAGCCTCACATGCACAAGTCACTCTAGCTTAATTACAGGAGGTGGTGAAGTGATCCTAGTCGATTCAGCTATACCTGCAGGGAAATGGTCACGTCATGCCCATGTCACATTGCCTGTTAACTCTGCAGTCTTACCTGTATAAACTAGAAGATCACAGGCTAAATAATCCATTCTTTAGCAGTCTAGAGCAAGACAAATATTTGATCAAATCATCTGATGTGGGCTTCAGAACCAGGCTTAAAAAAATCCTAAACATATACACACACAAAACTTCCTTGGGTCACATCTTCTAAGGTTTCCTCTAGATGCACAGGGACAGTTAACCTCAGGGGTTTTATAAAAGCAAATATTAGTCATTGCCTGCTTCTTTAAATGCTTGTCTTCTAGAAATGCTTGTCTTTTAAGCTTTTTTGCTATTTAAACTCTTTATATGATATTCTGTAAAAGACTGGGGGGAAAAAAATAATCAAAGTTAAGTAACGAGGTGGACAAAAGAACTTGTTCTTCCCTCGTGGGTGAAATTCAACCCCATGCACAGAGGCCAGAGAGCCACTTAGGCCTTCAAATGGTTGGATTTACAATAATTACTAAGCAAAACACCTCATTAAAACCACTTTAGACCTAAAAGGAAAGCTTTGATTCAGCTACAGTTGGATTAACTTTGGCTAAGAGTGGTCGAGATAAATGGGAGTGTAAGATTCCTTAAAGGGCTCTCCCCTTTTCCTGGGGACTTGGAGCATTACTATGCTCCTTTCAAGAAATGAGTTAGAAGCTCCAGCTGCTGCCCTTTAAAAGCACAAGTCAAAAAGGACAGAAAAATAAAAACCCAGAGAACTTCTTGTGTACTCAGAAACCACCACTAGATCTAAAATTCATCTTACTAACTCTTATCTTGCGGTCATTTCAGAGATTACATTTGTGTCCGTAGTCACTCAGGGATTGCTGAGTCATGACTGTAACATATTGTCCAAGGGCCTCACACAGTAGAGCCATCCAATCCATAAAATAATTAAAATACATGATGTAAAAGGTCTTTTAACATGGCAATATTTAGTGCTAAGGCTCCAGGCAATAGCCACGTTCCTTAAAAGTAGGTCTAAATTAACTAACTAACTAAAAAAATGTGCAAGTAATTTTTTGTGAAATCTAGACAATGACATTTAAAAAGTAGATCTACTCTTGCTTCTGTTTATTAGGACAGCATCAGTCCACTCTCAAAGCAGCCATGAGGTTTGCCTATCACAGGCCAGACCTTTTGGACATATCCAAATGCTTATTATTTGTTCCTGTATCCATTTCTGTTCACTTTCATGTGCATTTTATTAATTTTATGTCATTTGTTTCCCCTTTTTAGCAAGTAAAATGAAAGTGAGTGTTTGATGTTGGCTTGGGTAGGAAAGAAAAATAAACCTTTGGAATCTGTCATTTCCTGTGAGCTGCATTTGATGTTGATGGCTTCTCCATACCATTTCCATTATAAGAAACTGTAACTGAACAGTGTAAGAGCTATGATTTGTATAGACAAATAGCAAATTTCTCAAGGACATTCCCTTTCTTATGATTCAATAAAAAAATGTGTTCTACCTGTCCCATGAAGTGAGATGGAGACTCTTTACTGCTGGTGTTATTAGTGCCATTCCATGCACCAAAAAACCAAAAGGAAAACCAGCCCCCATTTAGTGGATTAGAGGATTAGGGGGGATGATGCACAAAGTAGACATGGTCTTTGCCACAGAAGCTTGAAAGAATACAGTACTTACTTTCCTTTAAAAACAACTATTTCTGCATAGATCATCTGCATTGAAGTAGTTAAATTTAACATCTCAAACCTCATTGCAGTGGCAATTTCTGAAGATTCTTAGGGTGACATTCAACACTGCAAAATGAAAGTTGAGTCAGAGTTTTTCCAGTGAGTTATTTAAACAGACATTTTCAAACAGTTTACAGCAGACAGACAAATAACTGGACTGCAGGAGTACATCTATGCTCCTCTTCCCAGTATTTTCCACTGGGAGAACAACTTGAGTGTAAAGTTGTATAGGTGTCTTAACTTCACCTCTAAATGCACTAAGCCTCCTAATAAATCTGTGCTTGCAACTTATGGTACAGAGAAACACAAAGCACCTTCCTCTGAAAGCACTGTTTGTTAAACTTGGTGACACAGTATAGAGGACTGCCAGGCATTGCTAGATCTTTAAGACTTCAAATGTTGCAATGGTAGTGCCTCTTATTTCTTAAGTAAGTGTGGGCTACTGTAGTGTGCACTGATCATATCTGTTTTGTTAGAAAGGTCTCCCTCACCATCCAGTTGTGCTCTGTCACCCCTCTTTCTTTTTTTCCTGTACTCTTGGGATGGTAAAACTCCTGCTACAGGCAACTCTTCAGGTAATAAAAACTCCACAGAGATCTAACCAAACAACCACCCCCACCCCAAACAAAAACAAAAAAAAACCCAGAAGGAAAAAGGGAAAACAAATGGTTAATCACCAGATGATCATGGCATTTTAAAAGCTATGTCAAAGACCTGCTGTAAACATGTTCTTTTGACGTGGCCACTACATTGAAGTGTGCTGTGCCACCCTATGACAAAGGCAGGTGGGTCATATTGCAGGTGGTGAGAGGCAAAAAATGGGCTTTTTCCTGAGTGCACATGTACCCAGGAGGGAGGCACAAGCAGTGCTTGTATCTAGTCTCATCACTGATCCATCCACAGCACCACATCAGTACTACACAGCAAGTCAAAAGCAGGCTTGTGAACACTCAGATGTCTTCACAATTCCGTCTGCAAAATTCTGGCACAATCAAAGTGCAGATAATTCAAAAGACTGCCTGCTCTCCCAAAACCTCTTTTTTTTTTTCATTTAAGATGACATAAATGAAGAGTATAAACCAATAGCTGGAGCAACCATAGACAAGCACTTCTCTAACTCTATGACCTCTGAAGGAGGAACCAATCATCTATATTGTTGTCAGTGCTTCTGGAAAGCAGACAGAACAAAAAAAAGGTAATTTGTCCTCAACTTCTGGTGATTTTTAACAGGGACAGATGAAGGAAGAGCAGTATTTTTCTTTTTTCTCTGCCTCTTCAAACATCCGTACTTCTAAGTGAATAATGATGCTGGTTGCATTTTGACAACAACATATGTAGAAATTCAGAAAAACAACAAGAGCTTGTGAACAGAAAGGATGCTTTTTTTCCCCCCCTCTCTCTAAACATACACAAAGACTGATTGATAGTTGCAAACAAACATTTTTCCCCTTGAGACTTTGCCATCAACTCCATTAAACAGAGGTACATCAAACCTGAGACACTTGTTAAACAAAATAGTACAGGAATACCATTTTTTTTTGCTGGTGGTGAGAAAAATGGTGCAAACCAAATTATTCTGTCCTTTACTTCCTCTGTTAAAAACCCTCAAATTCCCGCCCCACCCCCCGTTGTTTTTTTTAAGTTATTTTTAATACACTCTCCCTTACATTTTAAAATTACCAATAACTTCTTTGGGGGCAACTACACTTCCATTGCACCAGTCAGTATTGCAGGACAATAATATTACACCATCTGTTTTCATGACTTGTGTGAAATACAGTACAAAGAAACCAAATTATGGCCAGCCACATGCCTTTGGTAAAACTCAGAAAGCCACACGTTGAACTCATGTAATGTTTTAAATTTCAATGCTGTACAAACTTCTTTTCTTCCTCAAAGTAAAGTTAAACAGCTGCCACCTCACACAAATGGCAATTTCTGTGCTGCTCCAGAAGTATGAAGAAAGCCTGCAAATTCAGAGAAGCTCTCCATGGGCCTTGATCTCCACTAGGCCTGTGTTTCAGACAAGGGGTAGAAAGTCTAGCAAATATCCACAAACCTACAAGTCAAAGCAGTCAGGATTTTTCCCCTTTTCACAATTAACAGTGATAAATACTCTTAAGTCTTTAAAAAAACAAACGTTCCTTAGTAACACATGCGGCTCATTTAAGCAACTGACGGTCTTCTCCTTTGAGGCGCTTTTTCCGGGGCTGTACAAAGTCGTCATCCGAGTCATCAGTAAGTTCTGAATTATCTTTTTCACTCTGGCTGTTGGGTTGTACAGGGAACTTTCTCTCAGGATAGAGGTTCCTTAGAAGTTCTTCAAAGTACTCTTCAAGTTTCATGCCAGCATCAGCCACTTCTGAATCAGGCTGTTGGATGAATTAACAACATAAGTGCATCACAAAATGGCTTTATGACTCAGATCACATTAGGTCTTTTAGGTGCTATTAAAAAAAAAATAAAATCAATCTGCGTAAGAATGGCACTTGCAGAACATATGGTCCCAAAGAGCACAAGCCTGCAGAACAGAGGGTGAGGGTAGATCTTTTGGCCACCACCCCCAATGACTTTTTTCTCTGAGGGAATATCACAGAAGCCAATTGCAAAAGCCATACTGCCTAGGTTCTGAAAAGAATATAAAGATATTCTAAAAACTCTTAAGTCCTGACTGATCTAGCTTACAGACTTTTTTAATTATGGTGAAAATATTACCAGGATAGATGATTGTAACCTGGGACACTAGGCAGTCCTAAAGTCATTCATAGCCACCATGGCTGATCAGATTCCTGAAGCAGAGGTCACCATGTCAGGAAGTATTCTCAGCTATCAAGGGTGACTGGATGGGAACCCCATTGAGGCCACTTAAAGCCTTTATTCCCACTGTAATTCCCTTTCATTTTGTGGTCCACTCAATACCTTCTTCCCTTTTTTACCCCATGTTCCCTTATGTGCAGTGAGGGATAACAACAATCACTCAGTACACAACCAGAAATCATAAGGCTAAGTAAAGACCTACCAGAATGAAAATCCCACTGAATTTAAGATTTGAGGCAAGGAGAATTAAACTAATTTTCAAATTGAATGCCAACCATTAACCTCTTTGATAAATGATTGATCTATTCTTTATCTGCTGTCCTGCCATTTAGCTAGTATGTTTGTTAGAATCTTCCCTCTTTCTATGGAAGAATCTTCACTGCATAGTCATCTAACACCACAGTAGCTTCAAACTTAATCTATGTTTTCACTGCAGTCTCATCATCAAAGTTTAATACAATAAATTTTTGTGTTGCAAGTTCTACCCCCACTACAGTTTCCCTAAAAGAAACTAAGCCTACAAAACCAGACAAAGCATCTGCTTTTCTAACCTCATTAAATTCAGCACAGTTTTGGAAAATCAGTCTGAAATCAGCCACAAAATCTTCCGGCTTTGTATAGAATGAATTGGTCACTTCAAGTCTTTTCTTGATGGTTGACAAGTCCATAGGCTTTTTGATTATTTTGTAGTAATCAGGAACCTAAATGGAGAATAAAATTTTCTACTGAATGCAGTCATATTCATTACACTGTTTTATAAACCTTTAGCTCTGAGGGAGAAGGCAAGATTTAGTCTCATCTTCAAAGTACAATTCTAAGACCTAGGAATTGTACTTTTAACATATATGCAGACGGTTTCTGAAATAACAATGACATATGCTAGTTTTGCTGGCTAAAATATATTCCTCCCAATTCCTATTTTAAAATAAAAAGAAAACAAATAAAAAAACCACCTACACTGACCACATATGATAAAGCAAATGATTTGGACATTATTTTGGGATGTAGTAAAATAAACCATCTCTTAAGTTTCAATCTCCAGACTACATATGATAACTTTGGCAACCCACACAAACAGAGACGGTATATAGGTTGCTCAAAATAAATTTTGGTCGTGAAATATGTCGCTGGAAATGATGGAAAATTTCAGAAATGTCAATGATTTTGGCATCTCAAACTGTGGTTGTAGGATTAAGATTTATTATTTCTTTAGAAAGAATTAGAAATTAGAAAACATTAAATCCAGTAATATTTTTATACTCTTTTCCTAATTAGATTCACATTTTAATGAAATGCTATAATACCTGAATTTAGTAATACGTGACCATCATATGATTAATTAGTTAATATCTTGTGCCCTTTCTTATTATTAAACTCAGTGAAATGTTCTTCAAAAGAAGAAGTCCTATTCAAATGGAATAAAAAGGGTGCATAGGAGCATATTACTTATTGATGAATTCTTTTCCCATTGACTTGTCTTGAAGAACATGATAATGCTGGTAACTCTTCTGTGTATCCTTGGACTTCCAATGCACCCAGGTATTGTCTACCATTTTAAACTAATAAATTTCAAGTTAATAATAAGAAATTAAATTTCATATTAATACTATGCAGTACTCTAATTCTCAAAATCAGGTAATTTAAAAAAAACCAAGCATGCTTCAATTCACCTTTTTACTGATATCACTCAGCATTGTGAAATCAGCAGACAGTGTTAGAACTTACTTTTTGCATGTATTTTTAAAGTTTTAAGTCAAATCTGTTCTTGGGCAATTTTACTAGTAAACTCCTTTCCAACCCAATGCTTCAACTTTTAACTCCCCTTTAGAGAGTTTTAATAAAATCAAACATGTTTAATACACTCAATGTTCAGGAAACTTGAGTTTTGATAATGGACTGTGATAGGACATAAAGATGCCATTAGAAATGTGCCAATTATGCAACTAATATAAAATGAAAAGAAGTGAGGTACATACTGTGGGAGGAACTGGATCTTGAAAAGCAAGACTCATTTCATGACAGTAGAGGTATAGCAGCAGTCTTTCACACTTCTGTGTCAAGAAAAATAGATACCCAAGTAATTAGAGAATCCTACATGATTGGTTCTAAAGTAACAAACTACAGAAAATACCAAGCACTACTTCCCCAGCCCCTAAGCAGAAAAGGAGAAACTATATTTGGAAGCAAGTTTCATTATCGTAACTAGTGGCCTACAGTATTTCTTCTCTGCAACAGATACATTATTATCAACTCTCAAATGCACGCTATGAAACCTCATGCAGTTACCAACAGTGTTATTCAGCATTTGCTGAGCCCAGCAGACGTTCCAGGGGATAAAAAAGCATGTGTGGCTATTAGTGCTTTGCAAATATTTAGAGATAGCAGTAATATTTTTCCTGATCTAAGTATAGCCACTCTGTAACTGCAAAGCCTACAGTGCTTTTTGTTAGCAGAGCAGAGGAATATCTTTTCTTTGTGTATCCAAATGTATTCAAATAGATCTTAAACCTTGAAAGAGAATATAAAAACAGTTTTCTGTGATTTGAAGCTTGCTGATCCCTTCTTCAGAACATTTACAGGACTTATAACTTAGATGTTTATAACTTATAGTTAAAGCAAAATACAAACAGAGCTAGCTTTTTTCCTTTTAAATAGCAGTACATGTAAATAATGGCCCTACAGGTACACTAAGACCCAAAATAAAATACGAATTTCAGTGTATTTACACAAGCTGTCAACTGAAACCAAGCAAAACACTGTTGCAAGTTTCTATACAGCTCAATATTGCTTTAAAAAGTTTTAAATAATAATAAAATGACAATAAAGAAATAAGAAAAAAAAAAGGCAAAAAAATCTCCCAAATCCCAAGCATTCTGTCAAGCAGTTCAACTGTTTGCTGAAAGAGACAATTTTTTCCCTGAACTCTTGAGGTTGAAGAAAAAACAAAAAAACAACAACAAAA
>VYZX01018495.1:139261-169756 GCA_013401335.1 Brachypteracias leptosomus
AAGTTGGAGAGGCACTGCTTGCCTCCACCAGAGCACTCAAAGCTGAAAAAGGATAGCAGTTATTGCCAGGGACTTGTGTTAATCTCTGCAGGATCAGTATCTGCAGTTTCATTGTGAAATTCTTTTAAAGGATGTTGACAAAGGGCTTTAAAAACATTAGATGATAATGTCAATCTGTGCCAAATTTGGAAAGCACAAGTAAAAAAATCTCAGTGCCAGGTCACTGTGTAGGAGAGCTCTGTTAGAAACAGCACTGGGCAAATTCCCAGAACACAGTCCCAGTTCAGAGCACCAGCACTTCTCAGACATTCAGCATGTGTTGTTCAGCATGTTNCCTCATTTGTGGGGTGTTTTTTTCTGCATCATGTGTTGGTTTTGTTGGTGGTGGGTTTTTAAACACTACAAAAGGCAGAGACTGCTGGTAAAAATGCTTTATCAGAACTTTGTCTCCTTTTTAATGGCAATGGTGTCATAATAGACGAATGGTGTCTGCCTGTGTTAGCACTGATATTTTTCACTTAAGCTCATAGGATCAAGCAAAGTTCTGTTAGGAATTCTGTTTTCTAACTACAGACAGACTGAAGCAATGGTATACACCAAACAGAAGGAAAAGTGTTAGTGCTATATGGTGAGAACTATATATTCTCTCTACAAGCTTGACCTACAACACTTTTTTTTTTGAAACTGAAAATTCTTCACTCCCTAAAACTTTCAGATGTTCTTGATTTTATCAGCTAGTCTAGGAAAACCCTATAGATTTAAATGACAGTGTAAGACTATGACCAAATTAGTTTTGCAAGCTATGTTCATTGATTGTCTAACACAATTTGTGAACCTCAAAGTTTTGAAAAACCTACAAATAGTCGATGTTCTCAATAGTTCTTCACAAAGGAAGAAACTTGCATGCTTGCAGACAACCACAAGAGGGCCAAATTGTACTTCTTATATAGTAGACAGAATTCAGCACTAACCAGTTATGAGATCTAATTACTCAGAGGTACGTACCTAGAGGTATGTTATAATAATAAGGTCTTTGTAAATAGCAAATAGTTTCTCCAGTACCTTTTAGTTCATTCCGATGGTAAGGCAGAAGGCTTTCCAAGTTAAAAAAAAAATAAATTCTTACTAGCTTTTATTCAGAATAATTCAAAGACTACCACCATCTGCTAGTTGTAGCATACAGTAGCAAATAATGGGCATTTTCTTTTTACCTTCTACTGTCTTAACCTGACAGAATTACTTATATGACACTGTCACCTCTGTGCCTGGACTAGCATCAGAGAAATGATGTGGCGGATATATAAAATTAGATATAGGTGATGATATAAAGATCTTCTGATAAAAGAAAACAGGAAACACATGAAAGATGGAGGAATGATGCATTTAAATATCCAAAAATCAGGAAGAGTGTGGTGGGTTGAAGTGAAGGAAAAAAGATACAGCAACCTTGTAAATCTATAGGGGAAACTGTTCTAACCACCTGAAGCAAGAACAAAAAGCAATCCGGAAAGAAGTAGATTGACACTGCTGACATAATAGCAAAGGAATTATTTTGTGTGTTTGAAGGAACTAATACTAAAAGACCGAAGTTTGTTAAGCAGACTGTTATAGCTGCAAAAATCCATCCCACAAAGATGAGAACAAAAACCTGGTACACTTGAAGCCAAGAGGAAAACTAAGCTAGCTGTGGTTCTGAAGTCCAGGAACACAGAACACTTGTGTTAATGTGCACCTTTAGAGATCTCAACACTTGTCAGAAAAGTTGGTTTTGGCTCCCTTGCCCCCGGATATTATCATCTCAATTTCCACAGAATGATCCAGTTAAAAGGAGACATTTTAAAGACTTAGACTCGAAACTTTGATTTTAATAGAAACAAAGCCTTGTAAACACATAGTTATTTATCTGCTTAAATATTTTTTTTTCTTGCCAGAAAGACACAAATGTCTAAATGCTTACTGTAACTTTACTGGGTTTTCCTTATGGCACAAAGTTGCAACATAGCATTGTTTTATTTAAAGAAAACCCCAAACTGTAACTTCAAGTTTCAAAAGGTAAGAGAAACATTTTTATATGCCATTTCTAGTGACATTAAAGGGGTCGATATGCTTGCAGAAGTATGCTTGTGCAGAGTAGCACAGAGATGATCGATGTATTAAACTACGTGGCTATCCAAATGTTTCACACTAGCAAAACTATGCCAATATTTAATAAGAAAACCTAATATTTATAAAAGCATTAAATAATGAACATGTTATGACAGAGGTTTTTATCTTTTAATTATAATGAGCTTATTTCATGGCATTTCCAAGCCAGAACATTGCAAAATGCCATTTATTTTAATCAAAGACACTAAGTCCAGAAGCAAATGCCAGTATAATAGAAACCCACTAAGACTGTATTTTGAAACTCCAGAAACTTAGTAGTTGTTTTGTAACAGCCAATCAAGAAAGCTACTGCTTGTTTCAACATTGAACGAGATGTTACTAGAGGATGACAGTTGCTACATCTCATGCTTAGAATGCAGCCATGTTTAGCACTATAGTAAATAATATATTTAATACTGTATTAGCTTAGATTTTTCTTTAGGGATTTTATTACTATTATTAAAGAAATGTAAATCTTTTCTGTCACATTTAAAACATTTTCTGACAGACTGGCAAATCTGTGGCCCCGTTTTAGTAACAGATGCCCTAGATGTAAGTGACCTTGCTTAACTGCCAAATAAGTGAAGAGCGTTACTGTGGCTGCAACTCTGTAAGCTTAAACTGGAGTTTCAATGCAAATGAATAAAAAATTCTGGATTCAAGACATCAGAGAAGACACTGCCTCCTTTGAAGCTGAGACTTCTTGTACTGGGTTTCACAATACCAAGCTTATGTCTTTTAATGCAAGTTTAGATGGAGTTGAAGGGGTCAAACTTACCTTGGAAAGCTCATCAATGTAGGGACATGACAAGAAAGATGGAATACTTTGGGACACTTCTCACAGCAAAGGAGCTCCCCTCCATTTTGACATACTGCACACCAATCTTCATTGGGATCATCTTCTTTTCTGCCCTCCCCAGTGTGGGAAGGGCCTATCCATCCTGTCTTCCCACTAGATGCCTCCTCCTGCAGTATCCCTGGTTGATCATCTGTGCTGTCAGGTGCATCTGTTCTCAAGACAGCTTCATCAGAAGTGGAGTTATGACTGCTATCTAACAGCAATGAAGTAAGTATGCTTCTTGAAAAGGTGGTCTGTAAGAAGAAACAAAGGAAGCCAGGTTATAATATTTCTGTGAATTTACATGACCCTAACAACAAGCAAACTGATCAGAATAAATTTATATGCAAGCAGCCATACAACTTGCAACATGAACGCAAAAATTACTATCGTACTATAATATTGGACAACTAAGCACAAGAAATTAGCTATGAAAGACTATTTACTGCTCCACTAATAAAAAACTTATCTTTGATGCCCCAAAATCTAGCAACCTTATTTATATATATTACTGCGCTATGATTAGAAACACTTCCTACCACAAAAACTTTACTTTTGCAAAAGATTTACTGCCTTCCCAGGTTTTCAATGGATAAAGGCAGTCTGATCACACCAGTAAATTAATCGAATTTGCAGTAGGGCTAGTTTGATTTTGAATTTCACATCTTCCTTCTATTTAGCACTTAGTTTTCCCCTGAAAAAATCCCCAACAGAATATCAGTAAATTATTCTGTTCCCCATAAGTTCAAAATATCCTCCACCAAAGAGAAAGCAGATCTTTATATCTGTTAATATTACATTCCGAGGACGGGATTCCTCATCTGTTTCTTGCTTCACTATAACAATTGGGAAATCAAAGTTCTCATTTGGTGCACTTGACTCCTGTTTAATTCTGATCGGCTCCAACATAACAACAGGGACTTTGTGTGTAGAATCAGCTCCTGGTGGCCGGCTGGAGGAGCCAGAACTGTAAATGATAGGAAGAGGTAGGAAAAAAGGAAATTAAGAGTCAGAACTGGACAACTTCTGCAC
Organism: Brachypteracias leptosomus; assembly: GCA_013401335.1. NCBI lineage: Eukaryota > Metazoa > Chordata > Aves > Coraciiformes > Brachypteraciidae > Brachypteracias > Brachypteracias leptosomus. Next base: position 143,277 of record VYZX01018495.1, read on the forward strand.
CCTGATGTTTTCTGAGACCTCAGGATGCTAATCCATTTTGCTTCTCTGAATCCTGAGCACTACAGTATTATTTCTATAGGATACAACATCCAAGTTTATTTCCTTTCATGTGTATTGAAAAGGCATTACAAAAAGGCAAAATTTAAAGGGCATAGCTCCAGAATCAGAGTATTACTCATGGTTTGACTTCCCATTAGTGCAAGATTTGCAAATAACCTCAGTTTCTTTTAGGTTATACACAAAAAAGCACTTCCACTAAGCATTATCCCACCTTGAAGGAGATGCAGTTGTATTTTGGGTAAGACCAGTGTTTCTCCAGAGCTGAAATGATCATTGTAAACCACACAAGCGAGTAAGCCAAATAAAACACATTTATATTATCTTGAAAAACTTTCTTAAAGCCTTGCAGTTCTACCAAAACCAGGCCCCTACTTTTAGAACTTGATCTGTATTTTTTTCACGTGTTTAGGCTTAATAGGATCAGAACGGACAATGAAACTCAAAGATATCAGCTTATTATATTTTTTAATAATAATGATGAATTTTAAATCTAACAAAATGAATTCAAGCAGCAGTAGATAGAATCACATTTTCTTAAAGGCAAGTAAAATACTCTTCAGACAAACATTTAAACAGTTCATTAAGAGTCCTTCAAAGAATTTACCACATAAATGTAATAAAGTAAAAGGTATTCTATATCAAAAAGCATCTGCATTTCCAATTCAAGTAGGATGAATGTCATTTGATTTTTCTCTGCATGAAAAATTAATCTTATGTCAGATGTATGCTCTAATTTATTGGCACACATTAATGGATCTGTACTCTTCAAACAACATTGTGTAAATCTATTTGTTCATTAATATTCCCTCACTAAGGAATAAAAACATTTGTGTAGACTCTCAGTAGATATCTAGTGCTCACTTAGCTAACTGTATTAGGGCAGAAAATACTTAATAACCCTCTCTGTAACATCAGTTCCTTAAATCTGAAGTCATTTATAGTTTCACAAGGACTTCTAATATGCAACTTTTTCCTTTAGCTGATTTTTCTGAATTTAAAACTTAATTTAGAATTGGCATTCTTTTAATAACATCAACCTAGCCATCATTTGCAGAGTTAATACATTTTTAGATGTGCTATTAATACATTAGAAATTAAATTACTGCTTTAGAATGCAGAGAGTGCTGTAATAGCCATCAGACCTAGCCTGTTAACAGAGAAGGTGAGGTGAATTGACTTCTATATGCATTAATGAGAGAAGAGACTGAGCCATGTTCTGTGGAGGTGGAAGTTACATTTTCTTCACTCCCACTCTTTCCTTACCTCTCTCTGCTCCCGACACTGGAGGCACTGGGTGAGCGAATTGGAGGGTGTATATTTGTCACACTGACTCCTCCTAGGATAGAAGAATCAGATCAGAACAAAACACAGGTCTGTGCCAAGTCCAAGATGTAACTCAGAAAGGTACATGGGTTTGGGGGAGAATTTCTCCTGCAGTGTCATTTATTTAACCCATATCTCATTTAATACAAATTCATGAGAGGATGAGGAACATGGGATAATAGAGGGGAGGAGAGGACTAAAAAGTGGCCCATTGCACGTAAGCAGGTTGACGGGTCAGTACCTTTGCCTGACTGACCCTGCCACTTGATCACTGCAGTTTGTTCTGTCTTACCTTATTAAATTCTAGCAGATTTCTCAGGAGATCCGCTAGAATGAGCTGGTGAGTAGGAAGAGGCCTGGGGGCCACATATGAGAGAGAAAAAGTCTGGGAACCAGGTAGTTGAAAGACTTGTGAAGGAAATTTTCAATGAGCATTGGTTCCTGAGATATCAGGGTGGGCTGCCTGTGAAGGCATTATCCACCTATCTCAGCTTATCTGCAGAAGCATGTGAACACCGAGTGAGTGCACGAAAGTTGCTCACAGCCTCACTACAGGCCAGATTGGGAAATGGGAGTAAGGAGCAGCTGGTGATTGCCACCAGGCATGGTGACATGAATCCCTGGGGTCCTTCAAGTCCACCCCATTTAGCTACTTGTCAATCTGTGTCAGTGCCGCACTACTCTTCCAGTGAAAAAGATTTTCTAATGTTTAAATTGAATTTCCCAAGTCACCATTTGTGGCCACTGTCTGCTGTGACATCCTATCTTGCTTTTTTCAAATACTCGTCTCTTATCACAGCTTCTAGGTTTTAATTTGGTGTATCCCTAAGAGTGCCATTTTTCTATGGATTTCTATGCAATTTGGTAAAATCTAGTGGTTTTCCCTCCGTGTTTTTAAGATCTGGTCACCTACTTTTGCTCACAACACTAAAATATTGTCTCAACTTTACCTCCTACTAGGGTTTCTACAACTTTACCTTCATTTTCCTATTTCCCATCTTTGATATACAATAGAAGTAACTAATTCTGATATCAGTGTTAACATTGCCACATTAGATTTTTCAATTATACCACTTAAACAGAAATTGCACCACATTCCAGTTACCTGAGAGGCCTGGTGATGGTACTGATGAATTTGGTGACTGCACAGTCCTGTTCGAAGGGGGTTTTGGTGGGTTCTGTTCCACAGTGCCATCCTTCCTTACAGCATTATCTAGTGTGATGTTTCCTGAACAATCAATCTAAAAGGTGGGGAAGAGAGAGGATGCAGTTAGCGTTGGAAGGGGAAAAAAAATCACAACAAAGGCCCTCAAAAAACCATCCCATGCCTCTGCCATAATGTTATTCTCAAGGTGAAGACCAAAATGCAATTCATGTAACTTTAGCCATCCAAATGTGAGGTGGTTACTTAACAGCAAGAATTTCAGTCTAAAAGGTTTCTTCTTTCTCACAAACACTAAGACTTACTTCAAAATAGAATCCATAAAATATTGCTCTTATGTTACACTTACATCAGGAAGAGATGGTAGATTGTAGGAGCTACCCACTGGAGAACTCAGATCTATCACAGGGGGACCATATGTCTTCCCATCACATCCAACAGCACTAGTGACTGTGGGGCTGGATGGAGTAGATGTTGTGCTGCTTGCTGTTGAAAGGGCAGTTGAAGTTTGTCCACTATTGATCTGCCACTAAAAAGAAAAGACAATAATCCACAATCCAGCTTTTAATTTTTTTTCCCAACAGATCACACCTCCTGCATATGCTGGTCTTAATTCCAGTTGAACAAGCAGCTTAATTCAGGAAGCAGAATTCAAACAAAAACTCCTAATTTACTATGAAGTTATCTAATTTCAAGAACCAATCTTATAAGAGACAAGAGAAGATGACAAGTAGCAGAAAACTATGAATAAAAGAAGTGATTGTGAATTTTTAATTTCAAAGCTATATCTCGATGTTAAGAAACTATTAATATTTCATGCTGCATTGACAGTGTTGTGGGAGAAACGTAACAGTAAAATAAAAGCATTACAGATAATAGGCTGAATGCACAACTGTTCCAATGCTTTATTGAGAAAATAGCTATAGTGTCACGTGGACACCATCAAGTATTTGATGTTGTGCTTCCCTTAACTACTTAAAAGTGATTAAGATTTGAAATGATGACTAGATCTCCACCCACATATATGTTTAACACCATGATATGAAGTGCACAGTTAAATCAGACTAAGTTTCTTTCTCATTTAGACATATGCAGTTTTCAATGACTTTAATGGAATTTTATGACAATTGTAGGTGAAACTTGACGCTGCTCAAATTCTTTATAGTCAGTTATTCTATTTCCTAGTTTCTAGTTTCAGAAAGACATCACTAGATAGTGAAAATACTTGAAAGAAAGACTTGCAGACAGGCCAGCCTTCTTTTCAGAGGCACAGAATAGAAGTAACTTTGTTTTTGTTACTATACAGGTTCTTTCAGATATTGCACAGCTTTCTTCAGTTAGTCGGAATTAGTTCTCTGACATCATAAGCATTGCAAACATGAATGGTGTCAGGTCACATATCAGATTAATTTGACTGTTCCCTGCTTACCTCTAGTGACATGATTTTCTCTTTCCTTACACATACCTAACAACTCATGTGTTATGTTATATGCTTTTTAATAAAGATCTGCCTTCCTGAACATCCAGAAAACATACTATGTGTTTGCTTCTGCCCCAATTCAACTGCTGATTAGCTGGGTATTGACCAGTGTTACTCAGCAGAGGTCCCACAACTGCGGACTTTCTTTTCTCCCCTCATTTATAAAAGCTTAGATTTGGCATACTCTGGAGAATGGTGGAAGCTACAGCTTTTTAGTCAAGATTTTACCTGGTTCCTGGTAAAGTCAGTAACATCTATTTTGCCTATTCACTGATTGCAGAGTGCAGACCATGGCCATGTTAAGTTTTCTGTAAGTGGCCAGAAATCACAGTAACGGCAAACAAGGGAATGAAACACCGACATAGCACACATAGTGGCTCACTTCCATAATGCTTCAGCTGCTCTGAACTGTCAAAACGGAAGAATCTTGACAGTTGTCTCATTAAGAAAACTATCTTGTCATAGAGAAAAATGTATTCTCAGTTCTAATTGAAAAGCATTCTAGAAACATAAAAGTAAGATGATATAAAATACATTTGATGTTTTATTTCTAGATGGCGAGTGGAAAGGGAAAGAAATTCTACCTGTTTTATAGCTTGCTGTGCCAAGAATGCCATTTGCAATGGGTTGGGCTTTATTGCTTGCCTTGGGAGGTTCTGATTTGGGGGAAATCTCATCTGTTGTGCAGAAAGAGCTGAACCATTGGACTTGGGGCTATGATTCTGAAAATGAATCAAGCGTGGAGGTGCCTGCATGAAAACAAACAATTCTGCAAGTCAGCTGCTATCTATTCAATGTTCCAGAAAGCTTTACCAACCGGTCCTTTTAAACTTCTGAGACTTTTAACAAATTTGATACACACAAATAGTGCCACATCGTTTATCTGAATGATCACACAACACATCGTTTTTCAATGTTAAAAACAAAATCTAGAAAATGGGGTTTGAATTATTCTGATGTAATAAATACAGATACATCACAAGAAACAGTGAGAGTATTTCCAATTTTGAAAGTTATATGGGAGAATCACAATTTTATGCAAAAAATGTTGGGAAAAAATTAATGACAGATTCACTTTTTAATCATTTGACACAAATACAAAATATGTAGCTCAGCACTATATATGGCTGGATATCATATGATTATTTTTTTAAATGAATAAAAATAGGCAGAGTGCTCCCATGCATTTTGCCATACAAATTTAAAATGCCCATTCAACTCTCAGTAAATAAAATGTTCCCTTACCCATTTACATAGCCACGTGCTAAAGATGAAGCTATGTGAAGTTATGTATCTAGGCTTAGTTGTTCTTTTTTCTTACTTTCTTTACTTTCTCCTTCAGTGCCATGGAAAAAAGAGAGTCTTCTTTGGAAATAGTCATAACTTACCTGATGAGAAGCAGGAGGCTGAGGCATGGTTCCTGGCATTCTTGGATTTGGTAAACCCACAGGACCTGCTCTGCGTTGAGCTTGCTGTCTCTGAGCCATGACCTGTTGCTGCATGTGCTGGAGTCGGAGCTGAGCTAAGCTTATCTGCGTTGGAAACTTAGACAGCTGGTTTGAAGGCAAGCTGCCTGTTGGCTGTAAGTTTGTTTCCATCACAGGGCTCTTGGGCAAATGTGGTGGGGTTTCTTTATCTTCAATTACCAAAGAACCTAGTTGAAACAAAATAAGTAAAATTAATACCAAAACATTGCAGTTAGCAGAAATGATGTTTTTCACAATTAATTCCTTTTATACTAGGTGGTCATAGGTCACTATTAAAATGTAAAGAATGGATAAACACAACAAAGAGGACTCTGTTTATTTTGTTTGTTTTCCTGAAAAAAAAAAGGTTGCATTTTGTAGCAAGCTGTCTTGTGCTGCAGCCTTCCCTATATGGCGTATTCTCCTAGGAAGGTGTCCTGACCTCTCCAGAAGAGCAAAAGAGCAAAGTTTGAGTGGGAAAGAGTATCCTGATCCAATCACCTGATAAAAAGATATAATGTATCATAAAATTTAAAGGTATTGTGATCCTTTCTGGTCTCCGAGTCAACATCACGGAGTACTTGACACTCTCAGTTGCTACACACAACCAGTTCTAGGATGCGATGGGCACCTCCAGGAGATGTTTTATTTCTCTCCACTGACTTAGAAGGAAATTTGACTAGACAGGTAACTTTTAGAGACTAATGCTAGATGAGAGATTTTATCTGAAGAGCTATATAGTGTGATTATATGGAACTCTCATGTAAAATTCTAGCTGCCTCATCCAAGTAACATGAATTCCAACTAGAACAGAGTTTGATTTGATTCAAGGGAATAGTAGACTGTACAGGAAAAGACAAAGACACTTTCTTTGTTTAAAACACAACAGTTTTTCAATATAAGTGAGAGATAGATACCTTGTACTCCCTTCTCTCCCAGAGATTTAGGGCTGCTTCCCAAGAGAGTTGACCATATGAGGTGTGTACACCACATGATAATTTAACAATAGCTGTTACAGTAGAACTTGAAATCATCCTCTGCCACTTCTCATCTCCATCAGTCTGTGAATCCCATGCTGTCTATCTTGGCTCATTTTGGGGGAGATTATTTGAAGGAGGAGGAAACTTCTTGCATTTTATATTCCCCTTTTTCATCTCAAGATTTGAGAAGCTATGCAGGTAGCATCATTATAGTCTCCTACCTAGACACAGGCACAGAGGGAGCGTAGGCCAGTTGACATACTGCAGTGCAGAGCAGGGCAGAAAGCTAACTTCAACAATACTATTTTCATACTGTCACTTGGTAATTTTGGTGTTGCATACATTTTAATTATGATTCTACCACATCAGTCACCAATGAAAATATTAAATATGCTAAACAAAATGGAAAAAACCTACCAAACTATTGCCTAATACCCTTTCTTAAGCCTCTAAGAGGTCTTGTCAATATTTCCCATTAAGTGAGCAGAGAAAAATGCAAACAAATAATACTGTTTCCCATATATGGCTGTATGAAATACTTCAGTCAAAATACATCTGTTTTATTTTCTTTCTCTAGAAAAGGAACTACCTTGACAAAGAATGATATTGACAGTACTACAATCAACTGTCAAACCCATATTACACTTTTATTCTGTTCTCTCCAAGTCTAATTACATCTTCAAAAGTCTTTCCAGACTTAACATCTGGGGTATAGCCACTTACTCAAAGGTACTACCGAGAATGATTCCCTTCTCTTATTCTAGAAAACCATGAGTTATCATACAATTAGTGAACTAAAACACTTTAAATTATGGATTTTTTTCTAAAATATATTCTAAAATCCGTAAGAGAGTTATTCTATTAGTATACAGATGCTTTCACAGTCAGCAACTTGCAGCTATTCCCAAAGTAACTTGTTTCTTTACTCAGACTTTGTTTTTCCTTCAGTGGTTCTTAAATCTGGTTTATCTACAGAAATTGAACATGTTTGATCATAAACATAACAGCCTAAAGGCTGTGATTTCTGAAACCAGATAGATAAACATGATCTGGTCTTATCTATCATTTAAATAGATAAACTGTTATAAGAACTCCTATGCCAATCTATTTCTACTGTAGCACTTTTCTGAATTGAAGGGAACATAATTCAGCAGCTTATTAAAAAAACAGGTTAAAAAAAAAAAGAACCCCAAAACCAAACACAAGAAAAAGCCCACTGTTGACAAGCATAATCTGAGGTTAGCAGCAGATCATAGTTATCACCACATAGCATGACAGTTCAATTCTGGAAACAAGAGATTCATTTTCAATTCCTTTCCCAAAGAAAATTATTTACACAGGAGGAACTTGGAGAATTTCCCTGCTAAAGTCCAATGTTCTGGTGTGTGAGGAAACGAGCTTGTTCACCTTAAAGTACTGCCATAACACTTTCTTTCTCTGTCTTTGTAGAGAAACATATATTTGCACCTCTCTGTATATCTGTAGAGCTGACTGCACTTTCTGATGAAAGGCTGAAAACACCCCACATGTCTTGCAAAGCATTCTGCACATGACAGAAAAACAAAAATGCCCATCAAGCTAACAGTGAAGAGAGAAAGGAAGCATGACAGCAAGCAAAATACTAAAAAGATACTCTCAGCTTTAATTCCTTCTCCTAAGCTGGTGAGTTCCTAGGATGCTTATCTCCACTAAACTCAGGCTTTCAGGCAACCACACAAGCAGGCTACCTGCAAAGCTTCCAGATTCTGGGATTCACTAGTATTGCAAATCCCTAGCAACTTACAGCTGTAAGAAAAAAATGTAAAGACCAGTTTGGAGACAAGATCAAAATCTGTTGGGATAATGAAGATGAAATACATTTGCAACTCTGTTAAAAACATGCTTGCTCCTGAATTCCACCCCACAACCTCAGGAAAGGCAATCTAAAAGTCAGACCAAAAAGTAATGTTCTCTTCCCTGCTCTTTTTTTTTCTTCTTTGGTATTCTCACCTTCTCTTCATCTCAGTTCTCCAAGGCTTATTGTTCAGCATGATAAGGGAGCAAATGGGGCTTCTTGAACATACTGTGCTGCTGCTGTGGGTTTCAGCTTGGGAAGATGGGATTGAAGTACAAGAAAGGGCTGGAAGATGCAGAATAAGACTGACTTCTGGAATCCTTTCTTAGGATGTGAAGTAGGATTATAGATTGTGTTCCTTGTTTCAGAAGCCAGAAGGCATGTGTTTTTCCCAGGAAACTAAAAGCTGTTATTTTCACCATTACATATAACATTCAAGCAGGACAAATTTATTAATATTTTATCATAAGTATTCATAATACAACATACTTAAATGTTTTCTCCAGGTAAGGAAATAAATCTAACAAAGTAAACCAACAAATGAATAGCATGGAGGCTATTTATCTTCACAAAAAGAAAGTTGCTTTCAAAAAAGGATCAAGACACCAAAAGGCTAATAAAATTTTATCATACCTAGATTGAAAATATTTTGAGCCCAGAAGCTAGGATCACAGTGAAACTGGATGGTATTGTTAGTCACTGGTGAAGCATCACACCTTGCTCGAAGAAGATATCGTAGTCGATATGTAATCTAGAACAGGAACAAAGCAAGAGGTTTTTTGTCTGGGGCCAGAGTCATGTATCTGAACAGCATAAAAAGTCTTATAAAAACCTAATCAAACAACCAAACTAACCAAAAGTCACACTCCCCCCCCCAAAACCCATCAGCAACAAAAAACCCCAGAACAAGCCCCTAGAAAATTGAGGTGAAAGACAAATTTGTCCAAGCTACAAATAAAAGAGATATTCTTAACATTTTTCCCTTATCCCTAACATAGTTTTAAAAAGCAATCAACTACAGTCTAAAATAAAATTAATTCTTCTCCCCTGCAGAAATACATATCCTTTCAACTTGGTCATTACATTCAATGACTTGCACTACTTGCAAGTGAAGTACAGATTCACATAACCATTGTCCTCCCCAAACCTATGTTAGCCCATTCATTCTTCTTTCAAAGAAAAGTATCCCATCTTTTTGGCAACGAGTATCATCACAGGGAGTTTTCCTTTGTAATAAATATAAGCCTTCCTCAGAGAGTCAAAGAACAGATTTTATAATCTTCATCTTTGAACACTCTCAGACTGACACATTTTCAGACTCTTCCAACTCCTTGATTTCAAAAGACTGGACCATGATTACATTACATAGCAGAATACTCTATCAAATGCTCAGTATTTATGTAGCTCCTAGAAAGAAAATATTTTCTTTGATTTTTTTCAGAAGAAGTATCTAACATAGGCACTAATTTTAGAATAACACAGAGCAGATACAGAAAAAACTTAGAGTTCAACACTTATTTTTCTTGAATAATAAATTATTTCCTGGAAAAGTACAAGAGACATACTTGGCAAAACCATCTTACCTGTTTAAAAATATATCTTTTACACCGGAATTTTAGAAGAGCTTCCCGTTCACAAGTTTTGTCTTTCAATTTTAGGCAAGTCAAGTTTTAGACCAGATATAAAAAAAATTTAGCAAGACTTAAATTTTGTTTAAAGACCATGGAAAATTTTAAGTGCTCTACTATTTTGAATATAGATTTCCTAGGATTTCTGTAGTATACACTACCAGAATCAAGTAAAACTACACTACAAAAATTCTAGTCTTTTGTCCTGTCACCAATACTAGTTGCACACAGTTCTCATCACAGTTTGCTCCATATTTTCCTCCTATTGTGCACACACATATCTTGTAGATAAACTAATGACCAGACCAGTTACTTCCTGTCAGTAATAGTGGCAGCTACCTGTATTTTGTTTGTGCTAGAGGACTGTGCTGGGAAACTGCTGTCTTCCTACAAACTGCTTATTATGCTATTTCCCTGAAGTATAGACATTGCCTCTCAGCTGTAACTCTGCATTTAAGTCTGCTGGGCATTCCTCCCTCCTAGTTTCAAGTGGTTGGACACACTGGAGCAGAAATCTCACATAGTGTTCCTCTATGCATCACTGTCAGGAACAGATTTTCCAGAAGTTCACAGACAAGTTAGCTACTCAACTCTCAAATAACACCAATTTTCAGCAAAAAAATCAAGAGTCTAAAGCTCATCTGTTCTTTTGAAAAATATTTCTCATTTGCTGAGGCTTTGTAGGCTAGATGGTCTTTTTCTTCAACTGCAAAATGTTCATAAGATTAAGACACCTGCAACATAACTTGTTTTCTTACTCACAAGTCTTTGTGACACCACCAGGCAATTATAAACAACATGACTCAGTTCGATGCCCTTTTCCTCTATTGAATTAAAAAATATGACTTGCTGAGGCAGTGTAGGGCAGGCCAAATGAAATTAACTACTTGAAGTTGATAAAACCAGTAATATTCCAGTATCTGCAATAGCCTGTAGCATTTTAATGGGTATCAAAAAAAAAAAAAAAAGAACCACCAAAAACCAGCCCCTAAAACAAATAAACCAACCCCCCCAAAAAAGTCCCCAGTAAGTTCTCAACTAAGCAATGAGAAAATAAAGAAAAAACTTCATGATCCAGTTATAGCACCTGGAAAAAAAGGATGTAGCATCTTTCCTCAACAATGCCACAGATTTATGCCATCAGGCTAGTACAATCTAGTAACCTCTGGACAAATAATGGTCAGCTTTTTGTTTGGTTTTTATTTCAAGTCTTTTAGGATTTCTGTTCATCATGAGCAGCTGGCTTAGAATCATAGAATAATTATGCTTGGAAAGGACCTCTAGGATTATCAAGTCCAACCTTCATCTCAACATCTCCCTAACCACTAGACCACAGCCTCAAGTGCTACATCTACTTGTTTTTTTAAACACCTCCAGGGATGGTGACTCCACCACTTCCCTGGGCAGCCTGTTCCAGTGCCTGACCACTCCCTCAGTAAAGTATTTCTTCCTAATATCCAATCTAAACCTCCCCTGATGCAACTTGAGGCCATTTCCTCTTGTCCTATCATTAGTGATTTGGGAGAAGAGACCAGCACCAGTCTTGCTACAACCTCCTTTAAGGTAGTTGTAGAGAGCAATAAAGTGTCCTCTCAGTCTCATCTCTCTAGACTAAACAGCCCCAGTTCCCTCAGCTGCTCTTCATAAGGCATGCTTTCCAGGCCTCTCACCAGCTGCTTTGACCTTCTCTGCACCCGCTCCAGCACCTCAATGTCCTTCTTATACTGTGGTGCCCAAAACCGAACACAGGACTCAAGCTGCAGCCTCACCAGTGCTGAGTACAGGGGCACGATCACCTCCCTACTCCTGCTGGACAAACTGTTTTTGATACAGGTCAGGATGCTGTTGGTCTTCTTGGCCACCTGGGCACACCATTGGCTCATGTTCAGTTGGCTGTCCACCAGCACCNGTTCTGATCTCCATCCCTATCTTCCAGCTCAGGGGACTGAATTCCATGAGGATAACTTGGCTGACCATTAAAGACTGAGGCAAAGAAGGCATTAAGTACCTAAGCCTTAGTGAGACCACATGCACTCAGACCTTAAGTGTCATTATAGCATTGCAAAATTTAGCTTCATAACTGTTTGCATGGGCAAGCAAAACCCACAGATTTATTTTTAACAATTTTTGAAGACTTAGTGGAAGATGGGTCTGACAGAACAAAGCAATACATTAATTTTTACACTAAAATACTGAATATCAGACTCTATGATACAGAAATGCCATTTGTCTCTGAACTCAGAAGCTGTAACAAGTAATGAAAAGATGATGTAGGATGTACATTTTTCCCAGTGTTTCATAGCTTCATGGTTCCAGAAAAAAGGAGCTGTTCCTACTTCTGCAGATCTACAAGAATTCTGTGGTAGTGTAACAGGAGAGAATCATGACCAGAGAGCTGAATTATTAGAAACACTGTGTACTTATGTTTAATAGGAAACTATGAAAAATTATATACAAGTATCTCAATTAGTAGAAAGTCATTAAAAATACTAATTCCCTAGTATTACTGATGTGTGCATCTGCTTTAACTATAATCTCTGATTAAATGGAGAGAGGTATCTTTCAAACCTTACCAAGCGCTTACTGTACAGTAGTGCTGTGCTGCTCCCACTGGAAACTGCCCATTTGGAAAAATTCATGACATGTTCCAGCTGTTTAGAGAGACCTGCCACTTCCTGTTGTTGCTGCAGAAGTTTCATCCGATGCTCTTTTGCCAGAGTCTGGAAGCAGAAAAGCAGTTCCAGTCAACGAGTTCAATTTACAGTTAGCAGGCATTAGCTTTCATATTGGTAATTCACAATGATCAAGTGGTTTCACTTAGCTCCTCTAAAAAGCATCCCTGCCCCCTGACTGCAGCTACCAAATGGAAAAGTCAGCATACATTTATTCAAGGTATCACGACTTTCTGTGCAAATTCCCATTTTCTTTTATGGCACATTTTCATATATATGTCTGCCTCTCTATACATACACACACTTGTTAAAACACAATTGGAGGTAATGTTTTTCCAGGTATCCATTCTAGACAATTCTCTGATTTGCTACTGGATTGCTGAACTTATGAAAAATTCTGATGGAAAGACTTTTCATGCATGATGCATAGAACTATGACTTGCAAAACCATGGAGAAAGAAACTGGGCTCAGAGACAGCCCTGATTCACAAAGCAGGAAACACAGATAAATGATTACAAACAAAACAACAACAACCCCCCAAAACCCAAACTCCTCCCTCCCTCTAAAAGAACCGAAACCCAACCACTTGCTCAAATGGCTTGTGTGGGACAACTGCCCTCTTTGGAATTTTGATGGGACATGCACAGGTGGCTAATTCTAGAAATGGATTTTATTTTAATGTGAATCGGTACCAAAACAATTAAGACTGACATTTTTGTTTCTCATGATAGAAATGAAATTACCTCCAACTGATGCAGCAGAGCTTTTCCTTTTTTGTTTATTTCTACCATCAGTGTAAATATGGCAACTTTAATATCCTGTTCCACCTGCTTTTGATTCTGATTCACTTCAAGAATTCTGTAAGTAGACAGTATAGAAAATAGTGTCCTTTAGCTCACAAATCCACCCTCCAAACAGTGTAAAAAAACCCCCTCTACTCTGTTGCTGAGACTACAATATTCTTGAACATATGTACCAATTAATACATATACCATCAGATACCTATAGCGAGGAAAATTACTAGGAGAAATAGAAAGAGCAAGTACCAGTGACCTATGATAAAATTAATTAACTGGTGGCAAATTCTAATGCCATAAGTCTGTAAAATTACTGACAACTGTCACAGATAAAAATGAAATGCTCACTGTAATTGAAATTCTTGATTTTTAATTGCCTGGCATATTTCCGGAACGGTCCATGGCAGTCAAAACTGTTTAGGCCTAATTTCCATCTAAGGTAGAACATCACTGCAGAAAACAATAAATAAATCTTCCACTTAGCTGTTTCACCAATACTGCTCAAATTCATAGCAGCACAGAATAATCTTCGATTTCGAAGACCGCTACTGCAATAACCACTTAGATGCAGCAAAAGAAGTGAAAGGTCTCTGCTAGTATTTTCTATCTCCACCATCCCGAAAGACAGGCAAAGAGAGAGGAAGAGTTCAAGTTGCACTCAGTGTCCCACACTGTGTTGAACCTTCCTGGTTATGGCCTTTGAACTCTTCTGCAGAAGCAGTTAGAAAGGCCTGCTGCAGCACACACTTTACAGATTGATTTTTCTCCTGGGTTTGTAGTCCCGAGTGAATAAAGCTCCAAGCACAAAAGTATTACATAAATCTTCAAATACATGTCGCAAGCATTATGAAAACATGTCATAACCTTTCACTTTCTAAGAGGGATCTACACTAAGGACATAAGTGTGCTGATGATGGGGAAGAATATAAGACTGCCTTCTACAGGCTTTATTGCATAAGCTGTTTTGCTGCACCCAAGTTATTGCTGCCCAGTAAGTCCACAGGCTGAGCCAATGAGTTACCTAACACAACCAAGCACATTAAACAGGCAACAGTCATTATGGCAAACTGAAGATTTTAGAATTTCTCTTTCTGGAAGAATAAAAGGAGAGAGGTACAAAATGGACTGATCTAAACATTTCAAGAAATTGCAGTGTATACAAAATTGCCCTTTGAATCAGTTTTAACTTCAAAATCTGATACATACCTGTTTTGGATCTGCTTCCCTGTGTATTTTATGTACTTAGTTTTCTCCATCAATTTGGTGATTAGTGTCTCAATGATCACTTTCTGGTTCTGAAAAGCTTCTTCTATAAACTGGTACCTGTAGTATAAAACAGTGAGTATTTACACATGCAAAAGGTGTAATATAGTTACTAAAAAGCAGAGTGCCTTACAAAACACTTCTTTAGTTGAAGAAAGATGCTGCTCAAGTCCAAAATTTAACTGTCATCGTGGAAATATATGTCAGCAAATGCTGATATATTTTATTTATAGTACATTTGAATTTATACCCTATTTCCTGTAATTTTTTTGAGAATTTATGATTTTCATAAATACGAAGGGATATTGCATTACCATAGCCCAGTTTTAGCAAAAAAAAATTAATGCTGTGCTGTAGTCATCACTTTGTAAGTGAAAGTGCATGCTATTACTTCATGCAAGATAAGGATGTAGAAACAGAAGAAAGAAGAGAGATCGCTGAGTCAGTAGAAGTCAGCAACATTTTAAATCAAGGGACTGAAATCAGCAACAATTTGAGGAAAAAAAGAGGTGGCACATTCTGAAAGGGACATAAATCCTAAGAAAAGGAGAATTGAAGAGGAAGGCTGCAACTCTGCAAAAGCAAGGTTTAACCTGTTCCAAGGAGCAGCAGTGGCCAACACTTCTCTGTCTACTGCTGTTCACCAGGTCAGGCAAGCAAGTTCTTTGGGTTGTTGCATCAGGTATAGCAAGCATATTAGTAAGAGTATATCTGCCCACACCACTACTGTATGTGTTACCCAGCAAGATTATTGTCTTGTATTCAGAAGCTGTATATAATCCTGCTTTTCAGCTTCTGTGGCCAGTAAGAGACAACCAAAGAACACCAACTCAAAGACTTCAGTGTTATAAATAGTGTTGTTAAAGTACAGTATAGCCAAACTTTAGGTTTACTTTTCCTTTTAAAGGGCTCTTCATAGAAAAAATGCTCATTTGCTCCATTCTGAAATTGTTTGGTCATGTTCAATTATATAACTATCATGTTGAAGGACAAATGGAGAAATGACACATAAGTGTACAGTTGCATAACACAGTCCCTGTGCTTTCTAAGGACTCTCTGAAGAGCTGCATAGCAACAAATTCTATCCAAATCACTTGACAGTAGAGAAAGGTCTCCTGCTTAAGTCATCAGATCAACAACTGGAAGAATTAGGTTTTATCCTAAACTATCAAACACTTAACAGTCATGCTCTTTTGGACACAGTCTCTGTTTATTTGTGGGCTTCATTTCTGAGCTGAAAATTTTATTTTGCACTTTTCTTATCTGACTGTATTTCATGCAGCTACAGCTACAATTAACTTCAAGCTATCTTCCTACAAGTGAGTTGCATAATACACATAGTTTGTTCCGATACCTGTGCTCTTTGTGTTCTAGTAACTGACAGTCTCGGCAGGTCAACTTGTCGCAGGTTTCACAATACAACTTTAACTGCTCCTTTTTGTGGTAAGGGCAAAACACAGGTCGCTGACTGGTCACACCAACTGCCTCTGTCAAATAAATGAAGATGTCAGTTCAATCTCCTGAAATTACTAAAGATTTGCATTCTCCTGTTTTTTCTTACTGTATTCCTCACCTAGATGATACAAGTTTGAAATTGCTTGTTTGGAATCATCATGCTTGATCTTAGCTATGTAGAAGGCTGGGCTTGGCTGCCCCTCAATCGATTAGACATGAAGGAGGGGGTGATATTCCTTGTGACTGCAGTGTTCTGTTGTTGCCCTGCTTCTGAGGTGCTGGAGTGTGTCTGAAGAAGGGCAAGGACAATGAAACTAGTGAAGGGTCAAGAGAACAAGTCTTATGAGGAACAGCTGAAAGAACGAGTTGTTTAGCTTGGAGGAAGAAGGCTCAGGGGACACCTTATAGCTCTCTACAGCTACCTGAAAGGAGGTTGTAGCAAGGTGGGGTCAGTTTCTTCTCCCAAGTAACAAACATTAGGATGAGAGGAAATGGCCTCAAGTTGCACCAGGGGAGGTTGAGACTGGACATTAGGAAAAAAATCTTCACCAAAAGGGCTGTCGAGCACTGGAGCAGGCTGCCCAGGGAAGTGGTAGTCACCACTATGGAGTCACTATCCCTGGAGGTATTTAAAAGATGAGTAGATGTGGCACTAAGGGACACAGTTTAGTGATAGACTTGGCAGTGCTGGGTTAATGGTATGACTTGATCCTAAAGGTCTTTTCCAACCTAATCAACTCCATGATTCTATGATTCTAAGTGTGTATCAGCTATCTAATTGAAAACATAACAGCTGTAAGCTCAAACTGCAATGTCTCACTGCTGATTCAAGCATGGAGTTAACAACCTCTCTCATGGAAAATGTCTAGAATCTATTTTACCATAACTTAGTATGGCCTCACAAAACTATTTACAGAAGGAGTAGCCAGTACTGTTGCAGTTGCAAAAGACATTGCACAACCAGTAAGTTCCTTTCTTAAATATAAATGAGGAGATTGCTGACTTAATTCTTCGCTGTCTTGTTTCTCAGTCAAATGGGTGAAAGGAGGTGTGAAGATATCAAGACACAGGCATTTAAATGTGTGAAACATACAGACTATAATAATGAGAAGTTACTAACATCCCTTCAGGATCCCGTTCTAAATGGGTGAGAGGTCTCACTTCAGTTTCTAATCAGCAAATACCAAAGAGTATAGGAAAGACCACAAGATTATAGAAATGAAATCCGTTTTGTAAACAATTTAACCAACAAAGCCTAATTCCTCCTGAGTTAGGCTGGACACCGGAGTTTATGAGGATTATATGGCCTGTAATGAAAACTGGCTTCACACTGCAGCCCATCCTTCAGTGCAGATCTATAAAATCTCTTTTCCATACCCACTCATTTACTTATTTTCATGAAACCTGGAAGAAGTTATTTTCAGATCTGTAGCCTTCTGTTAACATTCTTTGAAACTAACCAGTAGACTTGGAGGAGGCCTGAATGCACAGAGAGCATTCCTACCACCAATTCATGTTCAGCCTAACAGTCACACACTTTTACCTACTACTTTTGTTCTCTCCTGAATGCACACTCAGTACTCACTTTTGATAACCACATCTGAATGTGGGATACAGAATATAGTGTATATCTCCAAAGTATCATACTGGAAGCTACCCTTTGAGCAATAAAGATTACAGAAGTGAAAGCATACCTTAAATATAAAATTCACAGGACTAGATATGATGGAATGAAAATAAATGTATATGACAATACATACAAATAATTTATATATTTACAAGATACATCATGCAAGTCCAATGGGCTTATTAGAACCAGTAGAACGTTTGTCAGCATCCTATTATGTCTGTAATTGTCCTACAATGTCACTAAAAGACAAGACACAATGGGCATACATTGAAACAAAAGAGGTTTTCAATGAATAAAAGTACAACCTTTTTACCATGAGAATAAACAAGATGTCTCACAGGGGCAGTACTGTACACCATGACCATTCTTGTTGGTTCTCAAGGCCCAAATGGATAAAGCCCTGAGCAACTGGATCTGATCTCATAGCTGACACTTAAAGCAGAAGTCTGGACTAGATGGTCTCCTGAGGTCCCTTCCAACCTGAATTATCATAGATCCTACTAAGGAAAACCACCCCAATTCACAACATACTTCCCTTTAATTTCTAAGGCAAAACATGTCAAACTTTATCACTAGCAAAGAATCCTTTATTATCAGAGTCCTGAAGAAATATAATCTATTACTGCTCCTTTTGCTGCAGTATACAACAATAAAGTTGATAAAAATCATTTCATAGACGTCTAGAAAAAACAGAGGAACCAAATGCATAAAGAAGTATTTCCTGCAGCTGATCTCTAAAGTCTAGACAATATTTTGCAATCATTCCACATGAAAGATAAAATCTATGTGTATATATCGGTTTAAAACACTTATGAAATCATACGAATATCAATCTGTAGGGTTTCTTTCAACTATGCAGCATATCTGACAGAAAACCCGTTGCCATATCCCTAACCATGACAATGTCTCCCTTTTCAGTAGCTATGTTCTAATGCATCTAATGCTTAAAATATTCATTCCCTTATGTTAGCTGGATCATTTAAGAGATCCACTTAAAAGGAGAGCAGCCAAAGAAAAACCAGAATTTATTCAAATGGTTGAAGCCTTCATCTGGAATTGAAATAAGTGACTGGCAGGCACGAAACTACTAAAACATTACCTACCAGAAAAAGAACATGGCTCCACTCATTCATATGCACCAAAAGGTTGTATCATAATGAATCTGTCCTTTTACATTTACCAGGATTAAGGAACACAATTTTTGAAATTTATCACTTTAAAAAGAAATGTGGTAGTCTAATGAAGTTTTCCAATGCAGACACACATTCTTTGTGAAATTATAAATCAAGTGTGTTACCTGGAGATACTTCCTCTTTCTGTCTTACAGTATGGTCCTTTGTGAATTTAACCCTCTGGTGAGCTCTGATGCAGGTCTTGCACAACCATTCTACACATTCCACACAAAACCCATGAGCTTCTGCATTGTCTTCACAGCTTGTGCAGACCTGACATGAGGAATAAAAGATAGCTGTTAAAATAAATATGGAATATACATACAAGCTATTGTTCATATACCATCGCTGTACTTCTGCAGTTTTCTGAAAACAGTGAAACGAGAACGGAAAACAGCCTGAGGTGCAGAAACACTATAAATAGCCGCATAAAAGTAATCAAATGTGACTTTCCAAAGAAAGTGGTCATTTTGTCAGTGTTACTCTCAAATCTTTACCTGACATGATAGAAGTCAAACTGTTAATTTCTGCCTGACACTGCACACTTAGAAGCCATAAAATGTTTACTATATACAATATGGTCTTGTGGAGTATTTACTAAAGACGGAACATGATCAGCGCTGTTGTGATTTTAGAAGAGTTCCTCAGTTCACACAGAAACTCTAATTTTAGTTTCTGTTCACCTGCTTGGAGTTCCAGGAAGTACACACAGTATCGAACAACAGGGTTCTTCTCAAGAATGTCTACATCACCACTTGAAGATAGCATTCCAGTTAAGCTTATCAGTAAAGCTACCCTAGAACAGGTGTGCAAACAATGCTTATTAATCTTCAAACTGTGGCCTGTTAATTCCTGGGGCTCTTTGGACCATACACAAGAGGTCTTGAAAAAAAATTAATTAACGAAAACAAACATGAGAGCTGACCACCCCTCTGCACAGAGTCAATACACACGAAAGAAAAAAATTACTATGGATCCACAATTTGAAAAACAGGTTAAAAGCTATAAATGATAGACAAGACACTTTACATGTCCCTAACATTATTTCATTTTTAACTCTTCCTTCACAGTGCCTCTGTAGTCATACCTTCTAAGGGGGTTTTGGTGGTAAAACAGTGAACAAGCTTATGCAGATACTTGTTTAGGTAACTACCACCCATTTCTATCAATGCTTAGCACTGCTGCATATTAACAGCTTCAAGGTGTCTGAAGATTGATATATCCTACAGATCACAGTGATAGAACTCTGCCAGCAGGAGAAACAAGGAGAAGATTTTAGATTCTAGTTTAGTTTTCAGTTTGATTAAAAAAAAATCTAATAAGATAAATATAGATTAAGTTAAACAGGAAGCAAATATTTACATCCTATGCAGATAGATAATATATATGTAGAACTACATCCCAGTTTCCCCTTCAAGAAAAAGAGGAAAATTAACACAAAACTTGCCTTAGGCCATACAGCAAGTTACTGACAGAACTGGAATTTGAACATAGGAGTTCCAGATTCTCAATGCTGTGCTTATTCTTCTGGATCATGTTGCCTTTCAAAGTAAATATCTTCTGAGAAATGAAGTTAACAACACAAGGGTTGCTGACCCCTCTTGTTGTCACTTGGGAGTTTGAAGCAGTTCCTTTTCATTAAAGGTGACCTGCAAAGGAGAAAAAATAGGGCTTTTGCCCCTTTTTCTGATTCTATGCAAAAAGGAGACCCGAAAGTTTTGGGTTTTAAAATCTTCTTAATTTTTTTTTTTATCTTCTGCTTGTTTTTTCTTTTTCTTCCCATGCTTCCCTTAACAACAAAAATTCTAGACTAGAATTTTTTTACTTGCTCTTAACCCCTAATTCCAATGACATTTTGAAAAAAAAATAAAGAAGTATTCCTAGGGACTCAGCACAGCTTCTCAAAAAAAATTTTAGAAGACCGAGGCATTACTTCAAGGTTACATTTTTCTCTGGCTGAAACTCCCATGAAAGAAATTCCCTCCCTTCTTCTTTGCCAGTTGTTTCCTTCTCAAATGTGCTAATATAACCCTCTTCATGACTGTGGTATAAAACTGGATTGATTACATCATTGTAGCCCACAGATCAGTTACATCAGCACTGCTGACTGGGCAGTGAACTACTGCAGGACGAGAAAGAAGTTTTCAATTCAGTCTTGTTGTTGCCAGAGAGGTATGGCCATGCTATGCTTCCAGACACCCAGAGGTGCTTTTGTGAGTTAGTGTAGAAAGTAAGAGCCTGAATATTTGTTTTTCTAGTGTAAAAAACTCAACAGTGAAAAAAAAATAAGCAAAGGAAAAAACAACAACAAAAAAGTCTTTCAGGCATTCTTTAAGTCAATTGAAAAAATGAAAATAAAAAAAAAATACATTAAAAAACCAAAAACTGCAAAACAGGAAAAAAAATACCTAAACCAAACCTACAACAGCCTTTCCAGGTCACCTTTAGCAAACTTAGGCAGATAAACTTGCTACATGCAAAAGCATTTATGTAAGATGAAAGGATTTCTGGTTATTCTTTCCTCCTAGATTCCAAGAACTTTGTCTATTTTCTTTTGTCATCCTTTAGGTTTTTTTCAACTGGTTTGATCTGCTACAGTTGGAATGAGATGAAGATTGTGATTCAATAACCAATAATCAGGTGCTGCCAAATGAACTGAAACTGCTCCTTTGTAGTCCCAAAAATATATATACCAACTTTATACTCTTCAAAACCACCCAGTGGAAGAGAGACAGATTTCTAAAATTCTTCATAGACATCATAACTCATGCTGTCAAAATAGCTATGCCTTCTAGGTAGAAACTAGATTTGCTTCTACCCACTTCTTACTTGAAATACATATTTTCAGATATAGCTTGGATTTTGCTAGAACTCCTAGTTACTAGAATAAGTCATATGGCTGAAGTACATGGAAGTGCAACTACTGCAAATATTTGCTATGGTCTTACAAAACCTAAAACTTATTTCACTCTTATTTTTGTGACTCATACAAGCAGTACTTCAGTGATTTCAAAGAAAACTCTCTCTAGTTAACCTGTAAGCCTTTATTCTGGTTAGATAGACACTTATTTTTAATTGAGTTTTCCTTGTAATTATATTTAATTCAGTTACTACTTTTAGTATTTATAACCCCAGGAAGTGTTCATTCAGCCTTCATTCAAATTTACTGAAAGCTGAAATTACTCAGCATGTTGCACGTAAGTACTATTTTTTCTGTTGTAAAAGCTTTTATATTTTCTTAAAAACAGATTTACATGGAAGAGTTGAGGTAACAGAGCTGTTTTCTCAGATACCGTAGTAACTAACCACTCTTCCAATTAAATACACTTTGAGTATTTAAGAGATTAAATAAGCAAGCAAAGCTTTCCAAGTTTCAAAGGAAGAAAGTAAAGCAGTCCAGAGGAAGATTTAGCGAACTGAACTTCACCAGTGTAAATTAGATACAATGGTTTCCCCTATATAGGATCCAAAACCCACCAATGTTAATGGTTGTATAACTACCTCTTGGCACATACAAAATCACCAAGATAGCACCTGCCTTTTGCGACATTCTCACCTGTATGTAACTCTAAATATGAACCATGTGTTATGCAACCTGCTGTAGGTGAACATGTTAGATGATCTCCCAACACCCATCATTCTGTGACCAAAAAATGCATGAGCCCTTATCAACACACCCTCCTTTCCCCAACATGGCATTAATAGCTGCTTCTTTCTAAAGCACAATAAAACCATATTGTGACTCTTCTTGAGTCTATTACCAACTGCCCTAAACCAGTGGGTTTCAAAGCTGTTTTGGCCACAGCTGCAGCTTTGATAAGCTGTTTAGCATACTAGTTCCTCTTTGGAAGAATACATAGTGGCTGCTCTGGCACCACACAAAACCTGAGAAACTTTTTGTTCTAAATTGTCCTCATTAATCACTCCATGATGCCAGTCAAACCTCCTGCCTTAGTATCCAGATCTAGTAGCAGATATAAACTTGTACCTTGTTACTACATTCCCAGTACCTCACATAAAATCCAACTGTTCTTCATTCCTACTACAACATTTAAAAGTTTCAGGTCAGTAACTGATAAAGTTACACAAAGTGTTTTTACTATCAAAAATAGTTTTACACATGTTTTCTTCTGGATGCAAAAGCTATGAGAATTGGGACCTATACTAAAATACTCTACAGGATTAATATGCTGCAGCAACAGCAATGCTATCACTATGATCTTCTCTTCTGCATCAATCCCATATGTCTCATTTTCACTTTCATGGCTTTGCACACAAGTTAAACAATGTTGTCCTGTTAAGTTCCTAAATTTCCCTCACTTGTCTACCCTTTAGTCTTGTTCAAATCTAGCATTTGCTTCAGTAACATCTCTTGGGCTTGGAGCTCCCTTCTGCTCACTCTTACGAATCAACTATAATTAATTTTTCTTGTCAAACTTCTCCTCGGTATCCAATAATTTTGCCAAGTCTTTTAATAAATCATAATGAAACAAAAATTATAAAGGATCTGCATTTTTGAAGTATTTATGTCCTAGTTTCCCACAACCTTCAATGATTACTTTCAGGAAGATCACAAGTGCGTTTCCCATTAGTCTCTTTCCTTCTGGAAAGCTTCCTATGCTAACAGCCAGCACAAAATCCTTCAAGTTCTCTTTAGTGCTAGCCAGGAAATCTCTTGTGGAACATATACTAGGGAGTTTTACACTTTCTTTATGCTTCCCTCCTTTGCTTCTGAAGTTGCTAGAAAGAACAGCTATGTAAGTAGGGTACTGAACTATCAAAATCTGGCTCAGGTGATACTGATTCTAGATAGATGGGTGGCACTTTAATGAGTTCCAGTAATTTTCCTCACCCCATAAATGCCAGGCTCTATAATATGCCATTCAATCCTACAGTTTTAACTCAATATGCTAAAAACTATCTTAGCATTATTACCATTCTAAATCTGACACAACCAAATACTGAACCCGAAAGGGGAGCTTTGCTATTCTGTTGAATTAACATAAATCAGTCCTTTGTGACAACACATATGGACAGGCTAGACATAGATATGGACCAGTGGCTCTAAGTCACATCACTTGCACAGAGCCCATGGCTTGCCTCTAACTCTGATTTCTTAAACATCCTGATAAAGCTGCAAAACTACCAAAGCCAAACTAACCATCTCAGTAGAAAATGTCTATAAAATAGCCAAAGTTTTTGACATAATTTGGATAATCTCTGATCCAGTATTTCCTGCAAGTTTCAGTATCTTTTCCACTTTAATTCCTCTGATCTGTTCCCTATCTTACACTGCCAATTCTTTCTTTTTCTCTTCGCTCCTTCAAAGGCAAAACAAGACAGGCTGATTAGAAGGATGTATCATCCTTAAATCTCATAATATTCCCCCTTCAACAGGACACTGATCTGTTTAACTATTATTGAGTTAACTTTGCTGTTCCACAATGGATAGCTTCATAGAATGGTGTAGCTTTTTTTATGGTTCCAATGTCAAAGTACAAAGGAATGTCTAAAAAGCTTCATTATCATATCAGAATAAATATATTCAAACAAAAACGAACTGCACACCATTCATTTTCAAGAGGTAAGGTACACACTCACTAAGCAGGCATCTAACAAAACATCTAGCTCTGTATAAATAAAAAAAAAAGTCAGCAGAAAAGCACACGAATGTACTACTCTGCTGGTTCAGCAAAGTCTGCTCTTTGCCTTCAACTGCTGCAGAAAGTATGCTGAGTTCAGTCAGGGAACTTAGCTGAAGAACAGACATACTCTCTGAACTGCAAACCTGCTGGTTTTTGTTAGGAAAAGAGAAACAAATATGGAATGGAAGAGTAAGATACAAGTCTGAGAAGGGAACTTACAGGAACACAAATGCTTTGAAGAACCTCCCTGAAATCTGCTCACACCACTCAACAATGGATGATTCCAAACCAGCTGCTGAAATATGTGGAATTTCCCTGTATCTCTCTCCAACAGGCCAAGATCCAAAGGTAAACAAAAAAAGACAACTTCCCCAATTCCAAGGAAGTGCCTGACTTATCCTGATGTCACCAAGTTTGGCTGATACTCCAATTTTTGATGATTCTGTGACTCATCAAAGTACACTCAATTTTACATGATTATGATCAACCTCAAGATGATCAAGAACCATTCTTGAATTTTCAATTCCTTATCCAAGTCTCAAAGGCCTCAATTCCCCACTCAACCTTCACAAGAAATCAGAAAAAAATGGGGAGGGAAGAAGGTAGGGGGAAGACAAAAAACGACTGTCACTAAATCCAGAAAAAATAATTGTACTTCTATCAACGCTCCCCAAATCAATGACTTACAGGACTTGTTATGTAACTAAGAAGAGGTTATGGCACAGGCCCCCTCAAAAAAATCAGGACTACTTCTGCATAACAAAGTTGTTATCTTGCTTCTCTTCCTAATTTTAAAGTCACTAGAAAAGTTATGATTAAATTTCCAATGCAACAGAGACTATTCATTTTCTTAGTCTTACTGGTAAATTGAGAGACTTAGCGCAAATCTCACAATCACCTCCAAAACTCATGTTTCCCTGCAACACCCAGGGAGGAAAAAAACCCCAACAACCAATCAATCACCAGCCTTCCTCCTCCCTCCCTCCCCCCCAAAAAAATAAAAAATAAAAGCAAACTTCAAACTGTCCTACATTAAGAGAACACTGCTCTATTTCCAGACTCCCAACTAAATTTCACGTTCTGGCAAGGTTTATAATTTCTCAGAAATCCAGTCGCAAAATCCCTTATAAGCTGAACACAGTCTAATGGTTTTCAAGATGTAAGTTAATTCCTCTTCCTCAGAGATGATGACAACGTTTATGCCTTTAATAGTGAGCCGGTATCACAAACCTGACTGGGTACTTTAATTTGTTCCTGAGAGAAATACACATTCATATATGTTAGCATAAATTTCAGCTAAGCTTTGAAACAAGCAAACTACACAAATAAAGGACCTCTAAGAAGCTGCCCCCAAAACACATGGATCAAGAGGAAAGCAAAAAAAGAGGCATTTTCAAAATAAAAGGAGACAACCATCCAAATGTTAGGGGATGAGTTGAAATTCAAGACACATTGACATAGCAACCTTTTTGTATTATGAAGAATGCAGTAACATATAAAGAGAATGAATTATTTACAATACGTTCCTGGAGTTTAATAAAAAGTTTATGGGCAATGTCATACTTGAGATACTCTCTTACTAGCTAAAAATGACGATATGCAATAATTTTATACCAGAAATTGCTAAACTATGGTCCTACACAGAAGTACTTATTCATCTGGTACTGCTTCCACACTAGAACATTCCTCCTGAAAAATCATGAGGAAAAAAACCCCACTATTACAATTCTTCAAGATATGGAGGCTTTGGTTTTATCCATAAATCCATGGGTCCAGATGGGATGCACCCACGGGTGCTGAGGGAGCTGGCTGAGGTCATTGCTGGACCACTCTCCATCATCTTTGCCAAGTCTTGGGAAACGGGAGAGGTGCCTGAGGACTGGAGGAAAGCAAATGTCACTCCAGTCTTCAA
>VYZX01018495.1:169912-183177 GCA_013401335.1 Brachypteracias leptosomus
TCATCTGGAATATTGTGTCCAGTTCTGGGCCCCTCAGTTACAGAAGGACAGGGAACTGCTGGAGAGAGTCCAGCGTAGGGCTACAAAGATGATTAAGGGAGTGGAGCATCTCCCTTATGAGGAAAGGCTGAGGGAGCTGGGTCTCTTTAGCTTGCAGAAGAGGAGACTAAGGGGAGACCTCATTAATGTTTATAAATATATAAAGGGGGAGTGTCACAAAGATGGAGCCAGGCTCTTCTCGGTGACAATGATAAGACAAGGGGTAACGGGTACAAACTGGAACACAGGAGGTTCCACTTAAATATGAGAAGAAACTTCTTCTCAGTGAGGGCAACAGGACACTGGAACAGGCTGCCCGGGGAGGTTGTGGAGTCTCCTTCTCTGGAGATATTCAAAACCCATCTGGACGCGTTCCTGTGTAACCTCATCTAGGTGTTCCTGCTCCGGCAGGGGGATTGGACTAGATGAACTTTTGAGGTCCCTTCCAATCCCTGACATTCTGTGATTCTGTGATTTTGTGAGATGGCTATTGTTCGATGGCAAAAGGAAGAAAAGGCAGCCTACATAAGAAAAACAAACTATAAATCCCTACAACATACCACCTTCCCCACTTAGAAGTTTGAGACTTTTGCTGAGTAACTGCATTCCAGCTGTGTAGTGCCATGTTTTCTCAGTGCTGAGATAAGAAAAATAAAGTTGATTTAAATAGAGAATTTCATTCTACAGTGACATCTCTTGATGTTGTTGTTCGGGTCTCTGCTTCAAGTGCCCTGTCCAAAGCATAGAAATACCCATTCTAATGCCTATTCCTTACTTTTGTCCTTGGCTATCATGATGCAATTTGGTATCAACAATTAAAAATAGTTTCGAATAAGATAACCACCTTCTTCACATGCATTTTCAATAATTTTAACTGATTTTCCAGAGTAGCTACCCCATGTGATGACTAAGTACTTGAGACTTATTCTGCATATGAACAGCAAAAAGGCCACACAGCAAGAAGCCAAGGATATGCAAACACATCCAAAAGGTGTTAACTTGATTACATATTAATGCACTTACCTGATTTGATTTCTCTACTGTGCTACTGGGAACCTCTGTGGTATCCTTCACAAAAAAGTTATCTATGATGTGTCTCTCTGCACATTCCTGACCACAAATTGGACAGCGGATAACACCGACTGGGGGGGGAAAAAAAATATCTGATTATGTTTGCACAATTTAAGAGATATCAAACAACTTCAAAGACAGCTTGTAAGGATAAATACTTTGAAGGGATGATTTAATACTTTGCTGTCAATAAGGTGTGTGTAAAAAAGAAGCTGATTCTCATTTATCATTGAAGTAACCTTTACCTGTTATTCCCTGATGACAGACTTTCAAGCAAGGTAAAACACCTTTTTGTTTCAATCCTATAAAAAATTTGCCTTAATCTTATAGAAAATTAATTTATTTTCTCTGAAGGGAATGCATTCCCTTTGACAATTGTTAGTTATAGAATGGATTAAACTAAATGTTTCTTAGTGTGTAGTATTAATTAGTGACATTGAGTGGTATTATATACACAGACATATATGCCAAGTGACATGACTAACTTCCAACTATGTAAAATGAGAAACTAAGTGTAATAAATTCAAAATTAACAAGGCAAGCTCTATGGAGAAAGAATGAATCTGTATTAATATCATGACTCTTCACACTAAGCAACAAAAGCAAGCAAAGAAGACAGGAATAAATAAACAAGATCCTCTCCCTCCTCTCCTCTGCAAGAAACACTGGGGAACAATTCTAAGACAATAATATACTTAAGATCCCTGGCTGAACAAAGAGCCGAGAACCAATAATACGAAGGGTTAAACAATCAGTAGTCTTCTCAAGACAATAAAAAAAGAAAGTCAAGTTCAACTTGGGGTTCAACACTAAGTAGACTAGACTGAAACAATCTATATAAACATAGACACCTTTCCTAGCTGCAGAAAACAGAATGTCTTATTAGCAATGAGGGGTTTGTTTATCATCCAAGAAAATTCTCTAAAATGACAGGCATTTGCTTTAAGAAAAATCATCGTGGTCATTACCACAAAAAAAAAAAAAAAAAAAAAAAAAAAAAAGAACTGAAACTAAGTCAGGTTGAAATAATCACTGGAGGTCATCGTGCAAAGACTACACCAAGATAGTTTCTAGACCTACAGCTGCCATTTGAGAGGTGGCATGACTTTAGGGTCTTAAAGAAGATCAGAAGCACTGTTTAACACATTTGGTTTATCACCAATATATAATTCATCACTTACATATTTAACTAAACCAGCATGGGCTTATTTCTGTTCCTGTTTCACTTTTACAATAAAATGTAGAAGTACTGAAACTAAAGTATGTCACTTTCTGCAGAAGAACTTAATTCCTTACTGTAAGTGCTTCATACAAGATTTAGGTAACATTTTCATAATATTCTTCCAATATATTTTGGAGATTTAAGTGACCAACCCACTATAAAGTAGTTCTCTAATAAAAGTTCACCAGTTTAACTAAATTAGCTCTTCATTCCGGAAATATAGACTCCAGTTTTCCACTTGTGTGCAAGGCATTTCTCTTTCACCTGACAGGCTATGATGTTAAGCCTGGTTTTATTGTAATTGTCATTTTGCCAGTGTACATTTCAATACACATTTGTGCAGCTTCTTCCTTTGATATACAAATTCTATATCTTGGCTAAAACTTCTGTAATATTTTTTTAATATCATCATCATGAAGAAATCCAATTCTGATATGTCAGGTAATTAGTAGAACTCCATGCACTGAAATTCTCCTTTTATTAAGCAAATCAATTTACCACAGTCAAAAGCGAACAAACTTCCTAATGCTTCAGCTACATAATTGTCGAAAAAGACATTTCAACATTTTTCAACAGTGCCAATTACAAACTGTCCTCTATTCTGTTGCTTCTTATTCCTGATCCTGATGAAGTGCAGTGCTCTGGGCCAGCACAAGTGACTTAGTTGGTCTTTGCATATGGTCTTTGGCTATGAACAGAGAAGGAGACTGTCAGACTGACTCAGATATGGATGTATTTCTCCTGCTCTCCCAAGCTTCAACTTCAGCCCCAATCTGCTTCACTGACCAAATGCACTACTGCTTACACAAGAAGCAGCACTGGGATGGGAAGGGGCCAACACCACCACTGAAGATTAAATATGGAACCACTGTCTTTGAAACAGATCAGTTGTAGTAAACTGAGTTTATAAATCAGCTTGGATTGAAAATACAGCAGGCAAGGAAGGGACAGTGGACAAGTTTGGAAACATTCTAATATAAATCAAATGTTTCATTCGCATTTTCACCAAGAGAATACTGCCAGCTACCTGTTCAAGAGATCACTCAGAAGTTCAAGACTAAGGTAGGAGAAGGAAAAAAGGAAAACTGCCCAAACCTCTCAAAATTCTCAAGACTTTTCCTAGAATTCCTAATGCTGTCTAGCCCTAAGTCAAGGTTTTCTTCTGCAACTGTGCATGGGTAGATCTGCTTTCATTATAATCCTGGATTGATGACTGCTACACAAATCTGTTTTAACCCAGGTTTAATCAACTTCAGGACCATGGATTTAAGTGAAAATACCTAATAGTATGATCTCAATGTAACTGTTATAGCCAGGTTACACTGTTATGCACACAGCTGAAAACAGAGGCCTTTTTGGCAGAAAATATAAAACATGAATTAGCCAGGCAGCATTCCTTTCAGATCCTTAGCTACGATTATTAATGTATCCAAGGCTCAGGAACCTACTGAAAAGTAAAAAACAGGTGTGGTCTTTTACTCTCTGCTCTCTATGTGGGAAATGGAAGGTGCAAACAGAGTGCTCTGCACGTATCTTTTTAATGCATATTGCATTTGAAACAGAAGTCATAGCAAATAACAGCACCTAACAAATTCATTCATAACTTCAACCCAGCCATCTCAAAGAGACACTCTCACACAGATATGCTGCACATCAGCACTGGAATTTCTACCCTTGCTCCTTACCAGTAAACAAATAATACCATGGAGTGCAGCGTATAATCACCACATGGTCCTGTAGAACACAGCGAGGAGCTGGCAGTTCACCAGAATCACATAAATGAGAGAGACACTAAGTTAATGGGAAAGAAAAATATGGTTTACAATGAACCCAGAATTCAGAGCTTCCTATGGGAAAACAGGGGCAGAAGAGGAAAGACAATGACTACTTCAGAATTAAATGGAAAACATGGATAAATCCGAAAACAATGTATTCAAAGAACACTGATTACATCCAAGTAAATATACACACTCTAATTTAGCAAAGTTCATGGACAATCATATCTCTGTTTCAACATCAGCATTTCTACTGATGTTATCAGGGTTACCGGTCAAAATTAAGTAATACTTTTTCATTTGGAAAGAGTAATTTTCAAGTAAATTCTGATTTTGCAGTTACAGAATGCAGCTTTTTGCTTAAAATGATAAAACTACACACAGGCCAAGCAAAGTTTTCAGCCATTCATCCAATAAAAATTGTACAGTTGTCAGCTATCACAGATCTGATGGGATTTAAGTCAGTTCATATTATTTACGCTGCTTAAAGTCTAAAACACATCAGCACAACCCTAAGAGCACACACCTGTAAATGTCAGGCTGCAGAGAGTTATAAACAAGAAATATTGGGAACATGAGCAGGAAAGTTACAGCTTTTCTTCAGTATCTATTTCTGAAGATGACACAAGATTTAATTATTTTCATGTACACAGTCCTCTTTTAGAATGAGATTTGGTCCAGTAACATGGTGTGTTGGGTTTACATGTCCAGGTTCTGGTAAGGGAGGGTGAGGGGGAGCTGCTGGCATATCCTCTGTGACAAAACGCCACCGGCTGCCCTCATGTCTGACAGAGACAATTCCAGCAAGCTCCGAGATTCACCAACTGCTGGCCAAAGCTGAGCCCATCAGCAATGCTGGTGATTATCTCTGTGTAGGTGCTTAAGAAAAGGTAAAAAACATGCTGTACAACAGCAGCTGGGAAAGAGTATGAAAATTGTGAGAGAAACAGCCCTGCAGACACCCAGATCAGTGAAGAAGGAAGGGGAGGAGGTGCTCCAGGTGCTGGAGCAGCTGACGGAGAAGACACTGATGAAACAGATTGTCCCCATGCAACCTATGTGAGACCACATTAGAGCAGATATCCACAATGCAGCTGGGTGGAGGAACCCACACTGCAGCAGGTGGATATGCCCTGAAAGAAGCTGCAGTCTGTGGAAAGCTCTCATGTTTTTGGCTGGGACAGAGTTAATTTTTTAAATTTTGTTCTGTCTGGAGAAAAGGAGGCTGAGGGAAGACCTTATCCCTCTCTAAAAGTACCTGAAAGGAGGTTGTAGCAAGGTGGATGTTGGTCTCTTCTCCCAGGTAACAAGTGATAGGACAAGAGGAAATGGCCTCAAGTTGCACCAGGGGAGGTTGAGACTGGACATTAGGAAAAATTTCTTCCCTGAAATGGTTGTAAAGCACTGGAACAGGCTGCTCAGGGAAGTACTGGAGTCACCAGATGTGGAGGTATTTAAAAGACATTTAGATGTGGTGCTTAGGGGCATGGCTTAGTGTTGGACTTGGCAGTGCTGGGCTTGATGATCTTAAAGATCTTTTCCAACCTAAATGATTCTATGGATTTTTCTTCCTATAAGCTGGTGCAGTGCTGTGTTTTGGATTTGCTATGAGAATAATAATACAATGATATTATTAATTGTTCCCAAGTAGTGCTTATCCTAAGTCAAGGATTTTTCAGCCTCTCATGCCTTGCCAGTGACAAGGCTAGAAGGGCACAAGAAGCTGTGAGGGGACACAGCCAGGGCAGCTGACCCAAACTGTCCAAAGGGATATTCCATATCAAAGAACATCATAACCAGTATATAAACTGGGGGGAGTTGGCTGATGGGCAGATTGCTGCTTAGGGACTGGCTGAGCATCAGTCCTTGGGGTGGTGAGCAATTGTATTGTGTATCACTCGGGTTTTTTGGGTTTTATTTCACTTTGTTTTAGTTATCTTCCTTTTCATTAAAATTATTATTTTAATTTTATTTCAATTAACTGTTCTTATCTCAACCCACAGGTTTTAATTGTTTTAGATTCTCCACTTCATCCTACCAGGGGGGAGGGGAGGAGTGAGTGAACAGCTGTGTGGTGCTTAGTTGCTGGCTGGGGTTAAACCACAAAAAAAGCCCACACCAGAGCAAGTTCCTGGCAGAAGCTGCATCCTATAGAAGTACCCATGCAGGAGCAGGGTTTCTGGCAGGAACTGTGGTCTATGTGTGACACAAACTGGAGCAGCCTGTTTCTGAAGGAAATCCCATGGAGAGGACCCACATTGGTGCAGGTCTTGAAGGACTGTATCCCATGGAAAGGGCTGTATCCCATGGGAAGAACCCCACACTGGAGCAGGGAACAAGTGGGTGGACAATGGAGTGGCAGAGAGGCACTGTTATGAACTGACAACCTAATCTCCCTGTCTTTTATTCCTGTTGAGAGGGAGAAAAAGAGAGAGCCACTTGGTGAGCATATAGCAGCAAGCCAAGGTTAAACCACCACACCTAGGTATTAAAGCTAGACCTTAATAGTTCTGAGGGGGTTGTGTTTGGTTGGGGTTTTTGTGTTCTGCTGGTTTGGGGATACTGTTCTGTTTGGGGTTTTTAAAGCTAAAAGCTTTAAACTAGAATTCTATTTTAGCTGATAAAAGAAGTGAAGCAGATCTGAAAGAGATGATGGTTTGTAAGTAACTTTGCAGTTTTTATAAGGAGAAGACAGTGCTCCGTCATGTTGCAGTCAGAGATGGTAGTTACATTATCTGTACCACTTTGGAGGTCTAATCCAGTTTAGAACATTGCTAACTATAATAATCTTATGCTTTTCCTTTTCCCAAGTAAAAAGGACTCAGAAGAGTACTGAGACAGTGTGACTGTCCTCAAACTAATCTACTAGATGACACCATATACTACAGTAGCTTAAGAGAAATTTTATTTAAAAGATAGGAAGAAAACTCAGATAGATGCATGCTAGAGTCGAGTCTTTTGATATCAACAATAAAAATGGAAACAGTGTACAATAATTTTCAGCATATTAATGACCCAACAGTTTTAATAGATTATTCCTACCATATCAAATCATATAATTTATAATATATTTTATATAGAGAGTGATGATTTGACAGAGGAATCAGACATGGTCTGAAACCCTTTTTTCATCATCCAGTTTTCCAGTACAAAGGCATAATTCAGACCATGGTCAAGTATCTCCTCCTAGATCCTGTGATAGTAACAAAACACAACACTGCACACTAAGGGTTACTGCTCTCCCCAGCCTACTAATAGACCTGATGGAGTTTGGCATCTTTTGGTGCATAAAGAGTCAGGCTGGTTTAAAGTTGTAACTGACAAATAGTAGTAACAAATAAAAGGTTTTTACTAACAAGCCAAGGGGTGCTGTAGCAAGCAATTAACTCTAATTTTTTTGAACAACCAAAAGGACAATGACATTCTCCAAAGAATTTCATCAGTTACTGTAACACACAGGAAGAAAGAATGCAATACAAAGGCAAGTTAACATAGCCCCAGCATTTTCTTACTACATACCATGTATATATTTGTTTTTAGTGTTCACCTTTTTTCCTCAAAAACATTTAATTACATTTTAAACTGTTCCTTAAGCATGCATAGAACGCAATTCCTTAAGTAACCTCTGAATTAATTAACATTCCCTTCATCAAGTCCCTCTGCAAGACACTTTCCTAGTCTTACAATGCAGCAAACTTTTTTTTTTTCCTAAAAGTGTTAAAGTTTGGAAGCAATAGCCTATTGCCAACACTTCCTTCCTTTTGCTTCAAGACACCTGCTTCCTGGATTGTGCTGCAATTTACTTGAGTGCTTTCATGGCTGGGAATCCTAGCTATTATACCATGGTCCATTCAAGAAAATTCAAATTCTGACCAGCAAGGTGCTAGAAGCCACTCAGTTGACCTCCTTATATGAATTGGTAAGGAAAATAATTAGTTTAACAAAAGTTTAGGAGCAGCATATTATATTATCAAAACAAGAACTACAATATTGATTAAAGGAAAAAAAATTCCCAAACTATTTTTCTGTTAATTGTCCCCCTCCCCATAAACACCCAGAGTTTTGTTAAAAGGAACGAGAACAAAAGAGACGAAAAATTTTTAAAGCTGCAGCACAGAACATTATTAACCTATACACTGTGTGATAATATAATGAAATTTCACTAATTTAAAATTATTTCTGCAGTTGATATTTGCTATACAAGTATATATTCTTCAAGTACAATACCAGTCAGCCCAAACCTATTATTTTCACAAAAGAAAAAACAGTATCTTTAAATAAACATTGTCAGAGCAATTATAATGCTACAGCACCAGATTCAGGTTAGCATTTTTGGCTAATGCTGTTCAGGTTAGGCACGTTCCTGGATGATGAGGTTCTACTGTTTATCCTGATTAAACCAGGGCTAAGAAGGACCTCTAATTCCAAATTAATTGCTCAACTAATTGACCCAATCAGCTCTAAACAGCTTTGAGATACTTGCATGTGCACTGAACAATATAGTTAGGATGGCTTCCAAGACCAAGTCATTTTTTAGTGAACAAAGTCATTTTCCTTCCTGAAGATTCTCTGAAAGAAGACCTGCTACGATAACAAATTGTCAGAAATAAAGAGTTGACATTTGGTATTTTTAATGTCATTTCCTTTCAGAATGCCTGATATTGCACTACACTCTAGAGACACAAGGAATATCTGAGAATATTAGATCTAGCATTGCTTAGGAGACAAGTTCAGATCAAGCTACCTTTCCTATTCTCACTTAAGAGCATGGGAGGATGGGGAACTGGGCAAGGGTCACCTTACATTTCCCTAAAATTACCTGAATTAGCATCACCTACCATCATCTACATCCTGCAGCTTAAAGGAAACAAAGAGGATTCAGCGGTGACTCCAGCACACCAGAGCAGCTACAGGAGCAGTTAACCAGGGACCTTCAGCCAGTTGTTCCAATTTTGACAGGGCTCACCCTTCCTCAATTGCCTGTTTGTCTCGAACCCTATGTTACCGTCTCAATTTTTTGTGAGGCTTCAGTCAGGTGCCAGCTGATTTGCCATCCTTCCTTCTAATTTAGAACATTCACTCCTACAGAACTTCATATTCTCTAGTGGTAGCAAGAAACCTGTTTTCTGGTTTCTAACTGTCATACATATTATTCACATCAAATGCAATCTACTGCCTCCAGCCCTGTAGTGCCCATTACAATGGGGCAAATGCAGGGAGGAAGAGAACCAAGAAAAATCTACTGGATTCATCTGTAAACTAATTGCAAATTTCAGTGTTTGGACCTGAGGCACTGCAAGGTTTAGTGTATACGAACCAAAAAGAAAAAACATCTCTGAAGTAGAGTATAACAATCTCCCCATGTATTGTTAGAAATAGGTATGGTTCCTCTGTAGTCTTAGCACTTACTGAATCTTCAAAAGGACAACACTGCAAGGGACAAGATAACAGCCATTAGAATGCCTTTCACTGAGAACAGTCCCATTTTACACGGGTTTATATATTCAGATTTAAGAATCCTAACAAGAATTGCGTAGTTTGCTCTCTTTTCATAATCAATTATTATGTAAGTATCTTCATTCAAAGGTATAAAACAAAGAAATCCATTGTCTATCAAGAAGGAAGAGAGGCTTGAAACTGCTTTTCCTCCTGTCTCTGTGCACTGATGCAAGCTCAGGAAGAACCTAAGCCTAGGCAGGCAGCTCACCGAGCATTACCCGCTGAGGCTACCCACCGAGTAGGTTAAGTACTTCCAATGTGACAATTTGTAACTGTAAGTGGCTAATAAGAAATACACTTTTAAAAGTGTACTTATCTGTTTGTTCTTGCTCAAGCGTTATGGTTTATTTTTTGTAAAGGATTTTTTCTTTTACATGAAGCAAGTATTTCCAGAATGCTTCAGTGGCAGGTGAAAACATATTACTTAACTTGGGAGGAGTTCCATAATCACCATCATGATTATCATGAGCATGTTAAGTGATAAGATCCCACATTTTCATCTACTCCTTCATGCCAGGATAGTTGTTTATGCACGTGGCTCTTGAGTAGGAGGACTAGAGGGGAAGACCTCCCTCCACCCTTTTTGGCAGCAGTATCCCTCAATATTAAAGTCAAGCAGCTACAGAACCTTACATTCAGACCATAGAAAATGCTGAGGAATGTTGCTTTTGCAAACTGTAGAATAAGTACAATCTTTTTCTAACACTGACTTGAGGAATCAAAGACTTAAGCTGTCTCATCAGGAATTGTTTACCAAAGACTAAAAGCCTTAAGTGGTCTTACAGGAAACTGAGGCTAAAGCTAAGTCTTAAAAGGAAGATAAAGGACAAAGGTGCTCAATTTTCAACCAAGATATGTTAATAGATGAAGGGGCAACAGTTAAGGGCTATGTAAGATGAAAAATAGTAACTTAGAAAGATACTGCATTTTGCTCAGTAAGCTCAGGAATATTATCTTTTTCACAAAGGGGAAGCAGGAAACTGCCAAACATGCAATGTGTATTACAAACTATTATGCTAGCCTCCATTTTAGAGACGTAGATCACGTAGGGAAAATCACAACACATTCTTACTCTTCACAAGTCCCACACTGCATCCACAGCAGTGCTATCTCAAACCATTCAGCAGAATAGATTCAAGGCATATACTGTATTATTTCCAACTCAGTTCTCAATTTCCTGGGAGTACATTCCAGGCTACTAAAGCATCCTCAGACAATAGGAGGAGACTGCTCTGGTCTGCCCCAGTTTCAGCTCGTTTGTGTCTTTACTGTAGAGAACAGGTTTTAGAGCCAATTTAATAAAGCCACCGGATAATCATTTGTAGATCCAAAAGGGCGTTTTTGTTTGTTGATGCAAAGCGTGCTACTAAAAAAAGCAGGGCTTAAGAGTTCCCCCCTTTCTTCAGCACAGATCTGTCAAAAAAACAATAGTTTCATGAAAGAGATCTCTCTTTATTAAATAGAGTGCTTGGAAGCAACTGGTAACTAATGTTACCTAAAATGACATAATCATTACAGAATAAATTAATTAGGCTTGCATAAAGCAATTTTCCTTGGTTTTACAGAAGTCTTGTTCTGAAATTTGTATAGTTAAAATTTCAAACAGAAAATACCAACAGTGAGTCACACACACAGTTAAAAATTTTTACAAATGGACAGGCTAGTTAACATTAATAGAAGGTATGTCAGAGATTGAAGGCAGTGCCAGCTATAAGGTTTTTAGAATAACTACACAGAAAATTGGGGCATTCAATTGTGACCTACAGAATC
This sequence comes from Brachypteracias leptosomus, assembly GCA_013401335.1. Taxonomy (NCBI): domain Eukaryota; kingdom Metazoa; phylum Chordata; class Aves; order Coraciiformes; family Brachypteraciidae; genus Brachypteracias; species Brachypteracias leptosomus. The sequence goes on from VYZX01018495.1 coordinate 181,289, forward strand.
TTTTCTTCTCATTCTGTGTATACAGACACCATTAATATTTGCAGAGTTTTTCATTAAAATGCACAGGGTTGAGGGTAAACTGCTATATTTACACAGGTCATGTTTTTCTGTTAAACACTTAGAAGACTTAATTCAAGACACGGTATCATCTGAATTAATTTTAAAAAATAATTACTGCTTTCCTCTTGTTTCTCATTAAGCCAATACTAATGCTACAAAATTGGCAACTTCTTCAAACCAGTTTGTTCCAGAAAAAGCTGCTCCTATCTAGTTCTGACAGCCTGCTGCTGCTAGTGGAAGGGAGATAGGTTAAACCAACAAGCAAGCACATCTCAAGGGGAAACTCACTGCCAAAATAGAAACATTCAAATCAACCACCAATCTAGCAGATAAATGTAGTAAAACCAAAATGGTTTATCTACCACTCTTCAAAATGTAAATAGATGAAAACCAGACAAAGAGTACAGGCTGTAATCCCCCCTCTGGAAGAGTGTTACAGGCCATTTTTTACGCTGCAGTGCATTGACTTTCTTGGGAAGCACTGCAGAGCTGAATTAAAATATTTCAGCTGCTCTGTGAAATGGTTCATTGTTTTTGATATACATGCCCATTCTTCAAACATTTCAAATATTGCTTATTAGTCTTCATAAATTTTAAATTTTGCAAAGGCTGACTCTCCAGCCACTTCTGAATACCTTAAGAAATTCTGAGAGGAGAGTTTATGTTCACATCCAATGCATTTTCTTCAACAATGCAATTATAAGAAGTGTCATAATGGTAACAAAGGGAAACACTGCTATTGTGAGATAGACAATATTTAAGTACAAGATGGTGAATAAAAAAACCTCACTGCCTTGCAACGAATGTGCTTAAGTGACAATACAGAAGATGCCAACAATTACACCAGTTGTCACTGATGAGCAATTCTTTCATCAAAACTAAACTACATTCTTTCAAGTCCTGAAATTGTCAAGTATTCCCAACTTATATGTAATGAATTCAAGCACACAAGATGCAAGGATTTTTAAGATTCAGTGATATTCTTGCATTGTTTTCTCTGAGCAGCATAGAACTTAATTTTTCAAGTTGCTAATATTTTGAAAGAAGTCTTAATGCTGTCTAGATTCATAGATTCTACTGAAATACCATTTTGCAGACATTCTAGATTCCTACCAACGTAGGTATCATCAAGTCCATTGTATCCATGTGCTTCTGGAACAAAGACATTAATATCTTTTTCCCTGAATAGCAGCATATTAGCATGTTATTATTAATATTTTTTTATAAGACCACTTGGGCTGAGAAATTCTTGTTGCCAGAATCTCTGGTAAGAAGATGGACCCTGTCTGAGTGTTGTGAGCACAACAGCACTAGTAGTAATTTCTTTGTAGCATAAAATTTCATACTCTGGCTTTCATCTTTTAGAATTCTCATCTACTACCAGATGACAGTTCTGTAGCTGCAGTCCAATGCATCTATTACCAGAAACAACAGTCATAAAAGAGTAGGTAAGCAGATTATCATTTGTGCAGTTATAGCCACTGACAACCCAAAGAACCATGCCTTTGTGGAAGACCCTGAAGGAGTTGGTTCTTTTTAACCCTTTGTTGAAAAGATGAAAACTGTACTCCAACATGTAAATGATTCTATGTGACACTCTTCACTGCTTCACCCACTTCCCCAGTTTAGCCTCAGATACCATAATGTTCCCACCAACACTGAGCAAAAGTGAAGGTAAAAAAAAAAGCCTTGAAAAATAACTTTTAAGAAGCTGAACCACGTTAATGGTTGGACTCATGATCTTATAGGTCCTTTCCAACCACAGCAATTCTGTGATTCAGACCCTTCTATCATTTAATGATGATTTTATAGTCAATGAAAGAAATCTA
>VYZX01018495.1:201293-347926 GCA_013401335.1 Brachypteracias leptosomus
CCGGGGCCGCGCCCCCCTCCCCGGTCTACGTGCGGCGACAGCTTCTCCCGCCCCTACAGGAACCGGCCCGTCCGCCGGAGGAAGCCCCGCCCCGAGGTGCCCCGCCTTCCAGAAGCCCCGCCCCGCCCCGCCTCCTTCCCCCGGCGGTTGGTGGGGTCCCTCCCGCCGCTGCCCTTCTCGGCGGTCCGGCTGTCGCTGCCCATGGAGCAGATCACCCGCCGGCCACCTCCCCAGAGCACTGCGCCCCTGACGTCCACACGCTGCTTTAAAGAGTCTCTTCTGGTCCTGCTGGAGCCCATGGTCCTCTCAGCACCTGCTCAAGTGGCCGCCCTCTCGCCTAGGTAGGAGGCCCAGCCCATGGCCAGCAGCCTGTGGGGAGCCTGGTGCTGGCTGGGTGAGAGGCCTTCACCCCTTGGAGAGGTCATAGAATCATCATAGAGACATAGAATGCCAGGTCGGAAGGGACCTCGAGGATCATCTAGTCCAACCTCATTAAAAAGGTTGTCCTCTCACACTTTGTGGGTGGTTGTAAATTTTGGCCAGCAGTTGGTGTGATGGATCACACCTAGGCTGCCATACATGGGTATGTTCACTGACTGAAGCTAATTGACAATAAGTAAAATTTTTTAAGTACGATTGAAAAGTACAATTCTGGTTTGGACACAACATTTTATTGAATCAAATGCTTTGGGTTTAGTATGCATGCAGACATGAAGCACTGTTTACACATCGGTCACAGGTCAGTTGTAAACTGATCTAAGCTGCTCAGAATATTCCAGATGTCTGCTTAAAATCCCAGAGTGGCCAGCACGTTTCCCTCTTCCTTGCAATCCCATCAAGACCCTGACATTGGGCCCATAATAAATAGGAGCATAAAAAGGCTATACATGACAAAAGACAAATTTCTTCAGCGCATAGAACAACTGCATTGTCATGATTCAGCATGTCTCACATCCATAATTTACCATGATAACAGGAGAACAATACTAAAGGTTGTTTTAGAGGGTGGAGGAGAAGCAGATTTCACTTCACAAGGAGGAATTGTTAAGAGATATGTCATTGCCTGCTTAAGAATACTAATAGAGGGGACAAGCTGTACTATCTCAACTCTTGACCTGACAACATACAGGGAAAAAAATGTCACCAGAAGCAGTTTCCTGAAGCACAGCTTCTGCCTTCTAGTCCAGCTGCCTTTCTCCCTTTGCTGAAACTCAACGAGTGGTAGGGTAGAGCCCCATCATCCCCTTTCTCTTCCAACACCCTACAGTAATGTTCTAACAATTCATTGTGATGGGAGCTAATGCGTTGAGAGCGTGTAAGTGTTAATGATGAAACGGAGGAATTAAAGCTAAGGATGACGGCACAGGTTCCATAAGGTGAAAAAGTATCAAAAATGCCATTAGAATGGGTCTGTTGGGAAGCGAGTGACAACTCAAGTATATTTGATTAGTTTTAATAGCAAAAATGATTGGAAAGTCCATGAATAATATATTTGTGAGGCATCATAGGAAGTCGTAAGATCATCAGACTACATGGTTTTTGTAACTTGCATAAGCTATTCCTGCAATAGATGTCAACACAGGAAAGTAGAGCTATTATCAAATGGTACAAAGATCACTCTGAAAAAGATCTTTGCAGATGCTTTGTTGGAAATTATGATCCCCGTGAGCCAGTATCCCAGAGATTAGTAAAATGATACAATTATGTTTTCTGCAAAGTTTGTTTGTTTGGGATGTTTGCAAAGCTCACACAAACTGTGCTGTAAAATCCATAGTTGCATGGCACGTGAACATCTGATTTAAAACAAATGAACTTGTATGATTTGAATTTGAATGTAGGGCCCTGCTCTCCTTCCTGATAGTGGTGGCATCGTATTAGGAGTGCTTAGCTAAAACAGGAAGAAGAAGTGTTAGGCAGGAACAGAAATAACCACCCCAAGATAACCAGCTGTGCAGTATAGGAAGATGAGATTGAATAAATAATCTTTTAAGTGTAACCATTGCTCAGGCAAAATTGGAAATTGTGGAAACAATTCATGAAAAGATGCTGCACCTCATTATACTCACCTGGGTGTACTGCTTTTGTACCACAGCTATGCTGCATCTGGACAATAGGGACTCCAAGGAGAGCTGGCTGGGGGCTGCTTGTAACAGGCAATGTAGATAATCCCACCATGGGGCAATACCTGCCATGCTGTCTTCAGTCTGAAAACAGCTGCCAGTTTTGTTTAGTTTTTGTCAGAAGCAGGCCATGACTTGTTGGATTCTCCAGTGCTTCACTGGGATGAGACAAACCAATGGAGAAAAATTGAGGATGGTGACAAGCTGATAGAGTCAGCTTAGGAAGCATGGAACTCATGCTGACTAGCTACAGGAAACAACCAGAAGCTGAGGTTAGTTCATCTCTCCTTCCCTCTTCTACACTCACAGAAGAGATTAAGAGCTTGCTATGCTCCTTGCTACTTCTGTTCACAAGATGTGAGTTTTATTAATTCCTCTGCTTCTTCTGAACATCCCAATTAAAGCAAATTCCAGACACAGTATTATCCTTCCAGCATTTTGCCTTCTCTTTAGATATATACTTTGTGACCACAATCTAGACCATTGCCATTTGTAATGTAGATTCCTACATCATCTCTTCAAAAAGTTACCATCCAGAAACTTCATCTGCAGAGGGAAATGGCTGCTGACTATGCAGCAGAACTTCTCAATAGAGGGCTTGTAGTTAGTTGCTCCTTGCACGCAGAATTTACTTGCTGTCTGTGATTTCTTCCTTTTCTCTCTGGTTCAGTTTGTCTCCTTCCTGTATTTCTAGATTTTCTAGTAGTTGGTCACTTGGCCTTACAAAACACAACCCTTCCCAGATTACCCCTAAACATCAGCATGGATGTTTCCTCCTCCTCAGCCAGCCATGTGACACTGAATAGTTTCTATACAAAGTTTTTCATAGACCAAAATAAAGCCATAGGGCTTGCAGTGTGACCTGGACAGCTCAGTCTTATCCTTTATGTGGCAACAGTGAAAGAAGTGGTGGAGGAGACTCAACACACTGTCTGTATCATTAAAAAATGCTTTTGCCACTGTGGTCATCCAAGAGGCGGACAGAGCAGCTTTTTGGCCAGACTCCACTACCAGCAACATGAAGCAGTCACTGGGAAGATCTGCCCCAGAATACGCAGCATTTTCTAGTCTGGTTTCTCTTGACAAATGGATGTCCTAATATATGGTTGGTTTTGCTGTTGAGCGAAATCCATAAAATATAAAAGATGTTCACTGGGGACAAGATGAGTGCATTAGAAATTCACAGTTCGGGAGATGTAATATATTAACCTTTCCAGCAACAGTGAAGAAGAACTTTACATACCAGAACAGCTGGAACAAACATAGTGCCTCCTAGCTATGATGTCTGAATTAGGAATTAATCTAGAATATGGCTTAGGCCTGTAGGCTACCTTTTTGAACTCTGTAATCAAGAACACATAAAGCTATAGCAAACTATCAACTTGTCCTCTCAGCCAGGAGAAAGTGAGAGAAACCTGGTTAGCGTAATTTTCTTAGGATTTTCAACTTTCTGTTTTCTATACTTCACTCACCCAACATATCCATACACACACAACATATTTTCTTCAAGGCTGAGGGATGGTTTCTTAGAAACCTTCTTTGTGTCCTATTATATATATGCTATTTACCCAAGTCAAATATTCCTTCAGCACCTGTCAAATAAACACTGGCACTCATCTTTCATGATCAAGAAGAGATTCGCTTGACCACCTTGTTCTCAGCTGGAAGCTCACCACAGATGAGTCTGGATCTAACACCCTAGAGTGGGCCAGCCACCTTGTGATGTTTCCAGTACTCCATCCAACATGCCTCCACTGTAAACTATGGAATAACACCACCACTGCACAGCTTCCCATTAGTTTCATGTTCAAAGAAGTCTCTGTGCTTTTACAAATTAACCCTGGGATCGTCCTATTAGATTCCCTTTCATCGAAAAGAAGCTTGCTTCAGGGAGAGGCAATGTGCCAGTTCTAAATGCCCAGTATTAGATAAAAACTGCTGAAAATGAAAATTCACAAACACTTTTTCTTCCAAAATGTATTTTATAGAGTTAACCTTCACTTCCATAGAAAATCCCACAAACACGTGGAGTCAGCGTGGCTAAACATGAACACATCCCATTTAACATCCCCTAACAATGCTCTATCCAGTTGTTTGATAAAACAGTTACAGGTCCCATCTCTAATCCCCAGTGGACTTTTGGAGACCCATGTCTCCCCTAGGGATGAGTAGGATGCTAGGGCTGCCCATGCAGAGATGTCATGGTTCAAAACTGATTCTCTTTCCCCTTCCAAGTCCCTGTGCCCCTTGGCTGTGCAGTCCCAATAGAAGTGGGGCATCCCAGGGTTACAAGTACAGCCCAGCCCACCTGTAATTTAAGAGTGCAGTTGCAAGCCAACCCCTGATGAGTTAAATTCAGACATTCATCCAAATAATCAGGCCATCAGACCATATTCCTCAATTATCACAGGGCAGCTCCAAATCCGTCACATCCAGTTTCTCTTCTGACATCCAAAAGGACAGAAATATCTTTCTGCTGCAGCACAAGTAACCCTTTTGGGTATTAGACTCATTTCAAGGAACTCGGGAATTACCCATTGAGGGCCAGAGCTTCTGTTATTAAATCTCAGGAATCTCAGGAATTATAAGGTAGGAGGTATAGCTGTAGCACCTGTGGATTTGAAATTCAGTAATAATTGAGCGCTTAGCTCCCTACCTGCCTAAGCACTTCCCTTGCCCCTATCTCTTTATCTGATGAGGGTTTCCTACTTGGGTTCTTGTTAGCGTTAGTGATGTTGTTAGAAAAAATGAGGCATTACGAACTCCTGTTAATGTATGTTTCTGGGAAGTCTAAATTCTCTTTAGACCTACAGAACAGTGTTTCTCAAGTCACCTGGCTTTCGGGAGACTATAAGCCACTTGGATAAGATTCTGCCCTGACTTCATCCCTGAAAAGAGACTTCCTAAACTTCTTTTTCAGGGAGGAAAAAAAAATTGCTTTTTTAACAGTCACTTTCAGCACCAGTAGCGAGGGTAGTAGGTGAATGCACATGGAAAGGAAGCCCCGTATGACATCTTTACTCACTTCCCTAATGTGTCATTAGCTGTAAGGAGAATCAAAATTTCATTTAAGAAAAGATTCTCTGGTTTCAGAATGTGCTTTCATTCAGATTAGAAAAAAGTTTCCCCAGTTTTAAAATACTTTGCAAACAAAAGCTTTTGAGACAGTGTGGATTTGATTAAAAACTATGTTTTCAGTAAAAATATTTTGTTTGGATTTTGGTTTTCTGTTTATTACTCTGTAAAATAAATGTCATACTGCAACATAAAGTATTTGGAATCTTTTTTTTTCCTCAGAAACATCTAAAAGACATTTACCAAGTTACCAGAACTTTTACTTCAACTTCACAATTTTCCAAAGCATTTTTATTAAAAAAACAAACCCGGAAAAAATAATAATAAAAAAAGCCCCAAACCTCTGCAAACTGCAATGGAAAATGGTTATTATCTCCTTACTGGTATTCTTACTGTCAACTTACTTGCTGACCTCACCTGGTTTTCAGTAACGCCTTCACAGTCTGTACCATTTTTTGCCCACAGGTCTTTGGCTGAATACCCACAGTAAGGTACATTTTGTTCTCTCCTTATTCTTGTTGAGTGTCAGAGGTTTGTTTTCCCTCTTGTTGACAACAGATCACATTAAATTACTAAGAACAGTCCAGGACCAAAAGTACATTCATTTTCACTTCTGTTCTGAAAAGTAACCATAAAATGGAGTTATGCAATTGCATATTTATCTTACCCAATGATTTTAAGGTCAGATATGCTCAGTTTAAATGTAATGGATGTTTTTTAAAAAGTATTAATCTATCTGTTAAGCTTCTGCAACTTACAATCTAAAGGCCATGATATTACTTCACAATCAACAGTACTCTTAATGAATCCTTATTTTTGACCAGAAAGTCCCTTTCTTTCAACTTAGGCTTTCAGGGGCATCTGTATGAATCACATTAAGGAATCAACTGGAAATAATAGAATCTCTCTCTTCCACTTCATTTTAAATATTGTGTATATTCAGAAATGCCCTACTTTGCACACAGGCATTACATCTGTATGAGGGATTTGCATCACTGTGACTAAATTGATTTTGCTGCATCATTGCACATTTGCTTAATGTAAACAAGGCCTTTACTGTTGGCTATGCTGAATTAACAGAAAAAAAAACTAGCCACAAAACCTTTCTCTAAGGTTTTTTGGAGATAGGATTCTGAACACACATACAGGGAAAATAAGAAGGGTTGCTTTGCTTTTACATATTGCTACTTTTACAGAGTTGGTTTTCAATGAAGAAAAGCTTATTAGAAAAATCAGAATCCATCCATTTAAGCCAAAGGAGCATGCTACAAATTTCATAGCAGAAAAATATATCTAACCTTATCTTGGTTACTGAAAATTTTATTTGCAGTAGCAATTAGCTAGTAAATAAAACATTCGCCTCTTAAAAAGCCTCTGAGCTGTTCAGACTTTCCCTCTCGTGTCCCAAGTCTCATCCACACAACTAAACCAAAGTCACAGTGAACAACAGGCACCAGGACAAGCTGGAGCCAAATCAACTCCTCTATTTTATTATGCAACTTCTCTGAACAGCCATGAATAGAGAGTGGGACAATAAAATAGAGGATAAACAAGTCACAGCCCCAGTGGATAGACACAGGACAGCGTTACCTGGAATAATATCTTCTGAGTCCTTCAGTCACCTGTGTCTAGATAGACATCAAAACTCTTGCACAAAAAGTTCAAGGATCTGACCTGGCCTCTTGGCTCTGGAAACCTTCTTTGTGATGGGAGACACAGCACCCTGACTTGTTTAAGCCCCAAGACTTAAGGGCTGAGATATCCCAAGCCTCTCTCCAACTTTTTTGTTTTCTTGTCACTATTTATAATATTAATTCTTAGGGTATCATATGGTAGTAGAATTAAAGGGAAGAGATTATATTTATATAGGAACTTTGGATAGACAATATCTAAACCCCACATATTTTACTCTCAAATAGCACAGGCATTTATGGATGTAGGCAAATACTGAACATCCAAGAGCATTTCCTTCTCAAAGTCTTTGTGTTTGGTTAGCGTCTGGTGGAGAAGGGTGGGAGATAGACAAAATTCATTTTGCCTTTGCTTTTTCACATGCATTTCCAGCTGTAGAGAAATGCCTTCCTGGGGTTATGATTTGACATACAGCTCTTTTAACAAGAGTGCCCGTGATTAAGTGGTGCCACCTTAGCTGCTCAAAAGTTCAGTCATGGCCTATAAGAACACAGCATTGCTGAATAACAAATAAGACATTTTTGTGTTCCAGTTTTTGGTGGGACAGGGGGTTATCATCCTTCTGTTGACTGCTCTAAATAAAACCTTTAAAAGTCAATGACTATGCCAGTGGCAACTCTACTGTTACATCACAGCAGATTCGTAGAGTGTTGACCATACCCTAATCTATGTTTCACCTTCCCAGGCATAGTCTCTTGCTTTAAAATAAAGGGGTGATTCTTGATTACATTTATGACCAGAAATAGTATTTTACAGACTAAAAAAGAATACACAAGGTGACAGAAATATTCCTCAAATTATTATGAGCTGAGATACACACCTGTGGCTGTTGTTTCCATCCAATCTCTCTCTCATTAAATATCCCAACAGGGTGGCCATTGCTGGAGGGACTCTGCAGTGTCTCAGCCAAGTCCTTTAGTGCCAACAAGTTAAAGAAGAATTATCTGTAGGATCACAGGCCTGTGGTGCACATGGCTCAATGGATGACTATTGATTTAGGGTGTTAATGACTTTGGGGCAGGCTATTCTCTATGTCCCTCTGGCAGATTTCAGAGGAAAGTTTACATGCTAAAATTTTTACTTTCTTCTCCTTTACACAGGTGTAGAAAGCAGTAGGACTTAAGGTTTGCATAATCCAAAATACTGCATGCTGGCATACAGGCAAAATTGAAGAAATTAAGACTGATATCAGCTTTTGTACCTATTGCCTTGCCTTATGTAAAATTTATAATATTAATAGAGACAAAATGAGGCTTCGACTGCATTGGTATGAACCTTCAGAAGTACTAGTAAAGAAAGAAAATCAGCTGGTTATCAGGATTCACTTCTATTTTGTATGAAACCATGCAAGTGCTATTACATCTTTCAGAAATGTTCCTACTAAATGCTGTCATATTCTGCCCCTCTTAGATTAGAACCTTAGTAAATATTTTTGTTTATATTTGGGGAAGTGTCAGCAGTGTGCCGCCATATAATACTGTGACACAACCTGCTCCTTCGCTCATAGGTGTATTTCCAGTCTAAATCAAACATGAGTAAAGCAAGCAGAGTTTGACCTTAAATTAGAGAGCTTCATAAACAGAAGCTATGTACTACATTCATAGAAATCTAACCTCCAGATCTGTTGAGCTGCATATTTATGATTTTCTAATGCTTGAATAGATTTTAAAATAAACCAGTCTGTAAATATGAGGGAAAATCTAACTGCAGCATTATGAAGTTGTGCAATACTGCACTCCAGATTTGTTTTCTTCACAACTCTGTAGAACTGTGGGCAATTTGTAACTAACTAAATGCCTCATTTATTTCTTTTTGCTTTTTCTCAAACAAGTTATTCACCCCAAGGAATATCTTAGTGATCTACAATATTGTGAATTTTAATATATTTTCTGAAGGCATCATTTGGCTTTTCTGCTAGGATCAAGGGTGATGAGTCATTCATTAGAGACATACTCTGGGATTAAAGATAACTGGTTTGACTTTTTTATATATATATCATATACTTCCCTGGGCAAATTACTGAGTCTATAACTGTGTTTGCATTTGAACAAAAATAGCACTTTCCCGTCCCAGGGGCATGTTGTGAGAGACCTCAAAGTCTGAGATGTTTCACATATTGTTGTAATTGGAAGTCATATAAAATGTGCAGCAGGCAGATATCCTAAATGTTAAAATGAAGTTTGAACTCAGAAGTAATTTCTGATTTGTCATTATTGTCATCCAGTAGAAGATTAAAACAAGGAGAACATTGCAGGTTTTTTTTTGGTCTCAAGAGATAACTGGGTGCATTTTTGTCTTGGGAAACAACTCACAGCTATTGACATAATTTTCATTTCAGTTATTCCAAGTTATTGCTCTTACAGAGATTATACTGTATTAAAAAGAACATAATGAGGATACTCAAAATTCAGATTATCAGCAAATACGTCTCAGCATAACTCCACTGAAGTAGCTAGAACTACATCAAGTTGGACTTCCTGACAGTCTGTCCTAGGTCCCTACTCACAGTTTTGCAGTGACTGAAATCTTAGTTCACCTTTACAAAAGACATAATTTTATTTCTTAGCTTCTGCTTGATTAATCACAGATGAGTGACAAACTGAGAAGTATTAATATAAAACTGGACCTGTATAGTATAAGTATTAAGCAATGAACATGACAACTCTTTTTCCCTTGAGAAAATGAAACAACCAAAATAGGAGTGGTTAAAAAGAATTTACATTAGCTTGATAAAACTGCATAACAGCACAGTCAGTTGTTCACTGAATTGCAGAAGACAAGATAGAAGTGCTTTAAATTATTTATGGTTATCCAATAGGGCAGTGCAGAATTTTTCCATTCTGTAATTTTCTACAGATAGGAATGCTAAGTAACTCAAGTTAACAATTCCCACTCTTGCCACTGGAATATGATGCCACAGTCCAACACCTTTCACAGTTTCAGGTGCTTTTTTTACTGTTTTTCTTTCATTTTCCTACCTCATTTTTCCTACATACATTCTTCTCTATCAAAAAAGAAAAAAAAATCTCTTCTCATTGTCAGTATTTGCATTTTTAGAATCTGCAGACAGTAGGAGTCTATTTACTGTTAACATTCCACTTCAGTCTTTTTGTTCCTTTACTCATGTTTTGCCACACTTGACTGCTTTCTTCCCAATTTTGCTGCATTTCTGTTGCAGTCTGTATGTTTTCCTGCCAGTGCTGTGCCAGCTCCATGCTGACCGCAATATAGCAATCACATCCCAACAGCATTATGATGAGATCGTGTCAGATCAGAGTCATGCAGTAGTCACGTCAGATATGCCACATTCTTCTTATACAATTACCTATGATGCACTGTAGCTGAGGCACAGGATTATATTAAGAAAACTGCCTAAGGACTTAGAGAGGAAATATAAGAAGAAAACCAATGTTTTGTATAAAAGGGAAAGGCCTCTTCCACTTCAACAAGGTAGAGGAAAAAAGAAACTCTGTTAGTGATATTGCCAGCCACTAAAAAAAGAGCGATTCAGACTTAGAAGCAACCAATGATTCCCTCTCCTATGTCGGTCTTGATGAAAGCAGTGCTTCAGTCCTTCCCTCTTCAGGCTGCAGTCCTATGGCCATCACCAGCTTGGCAGAGCCTGGAAATGCTGTAATCAGTCAGTGTAAGGGAAATGAGGAGGATGTGCACCTACGCTTTGGGTGCTGTAAGAGCTGGTGTGTTGGAATCGAAGAGTACTGAGAACTTTTGGTCTCTCTCTGTAATCTGCTCAGCAAAGGACGTCGATGTATGTCAGATTACAAGTGCTTCTTCTGGAGTTGCATGGGGAGCATGGTTTAGCTTAATGGGGAGCAGAGGGAAAGGAAATATTAGCCCAGGAAGTAATACTTCAGTCTGTGTGGCCAGACCAGGAGCCTGGAGTCTAAAACGGTTGGACACATTTCAGGCAGATTTCCCTGAAATGGGGAAAGAATTGGTGTATGGCTTAAGGTAATGGGCTTTTTTGCCCAGATTCTAATGTTTAACACAAAATGGGGGAGAAGGAAGCAAAAAAAAATAAAAGGCTTGTTTGGTCAACCCTTAATTCTCTTTCAATGGACTTAAAATGTTTAGGTGAAAAAAGTGGTTCGCTCCAGCACATCCTTAAACAGCTGATTTAACTGGTTTGCTTATTAATAAGTATATATAAATATAAAAAATTAAAAAAAATACACAATAAAATCTACACACAAGAGTATATAACAAGAGGGAAGAGTAAACCATGTTGGTTGGACAATATGGAATAATTGGAGAATAAGATGTTTCCATATTTTTCTTATTTGCAATCATATGGAGACACCTTTCAAACATGGAAGATACCCTGTCTTTTAGATTTTGTTCCAGGGCTTGTCATTATAGAACAGTTTCCCAAATATCAAGTAAAAACAAGCTAAAAAAACCCAGGTTACTTCATGCTATTCGTTCAAGAATTTTGCTTAATAAAATGAGAGGAGGCTGCCATGACCTTACACAGAAATATTACCTCAGCCAGGGAGAAAGAGTGTCATTAGACATAGTAGTTAATACATCGTCTGTTGTTCTAATACTCACTGAGCATCCCATAGAAATTAAGCACATTTCTGTGAAGCCATCACAATTTCTTTTTCCAGTCATCCGCAATAGTGCTAACTGGCATGTTAGAGCAGGAGTTGATTATGCGGCTTAGGAGGTGAATTGGTTTGTATCCAGACATAAAATGAGTTGTTTTTCAGAATGATATAAGGGGATTTAACTTGAAATTTGCTGAATCAAATTTCAGTAAAATAAATAGACCCAGAGGGTCAAATGTATTAAAGGTATTGCGTCGCTATAACAAAACTATATTACTACATGTGTTTTGGGATGAGGTTTGAGGTTTCAGATACATAAATCTTAGCTTGTTTATTCCTGTGGCAATAGGAACCATACCAAATCTTTTAAATCCTCCACTAAAGATAGAAAAAATAAGGGGAAAAATGAATAAAATCTTTGGAATGTAGGGAAGTAAGGCTTTAATTTAAAAAACCCCCTAATTTCCATTCACTGTTAAGAATTTATATGAGGAAAACACCATTGTTTAACAGGCTTAAAGAGATAGCAAGAAAGACAATTTCTTGTTGTTTTTCTTTTAGAGAAACAAATTATTCAGTTCACTGAAATGGGCTGGAACTGCTATGGGAGCAGTTGTCAGAGCCCAGTCCTTCCCTGGAGAGGCAGGCAATACGAACAAGGGACAAAGTCAGCACAAGAGCTGCAGGGGAAGGGAACTCAGCCTCTCACTCTGATGGTGGCTCTGAATAGCAAATTCCTTGCTAGAAAAACTCCAGCACAGCATATTATCTGTTGGTCACACGGAAACATGGAAATTGCAGCAGTGCCCTGCTGTCTCTAACACAGCCTTTTGGAAGCTATTAACAGCATTGCACCAGCTCCCCAAAGGACATAGCTTTAACATCTCAAGCAGATTCTTCTTAAACAGAAAACAAAGGGAAACATACGTGAAAAAAGAAGGAACAAGGAAGGGAAGGAAAAGCATGAACCAGTGAGTTGTGACGGTCTCATTCCAGGTGGTGTTAGGATTTAGCCAATGCAAGTGGAGGTGCAAGGCTGACTGGATTCTTCCTTCTGGCCCAGTCCTGTTTGTACACCTTCCATGTTGATCATAAATGCCCAGTGCAAAAGAGCCATAGTGGACTGGCTGCAGGGAATGGGGCAAATGCCTACAACAATGCTGGGCTATGTTCCCACTGTCTACCTATCTTCCTACAGTTTGAGTCAAATTAAGCATCCTTGCAGCTAATTCATGTGGTTAGGGGCACCGGAGGCAGAATAGCCCATCCACTCATGATTTTGTTCATCAGCAAGGCTTAATCTACAGCATTTCAATTTTGTCCCATTCAATCCAGTCTCATACTTTTCTTTTTTACTGGACATGATTTCAGCATAGTCCTTGGGGCTTAGCACTGAGTCTTTTTTTCTTGAAAAGACTGTCATTTTGTCTTTAATTTTTACTGACCTTTGCAAATTATTTTATGTAACAGGCTGAGCTGTACACTAGTCACCTTGAACTATTTAGAACATAGGCCTTGGCACAGCAGTATCTAATTTTTCTTATTTGCAAGGACATTCCTTATCTTCTCTAAGGAATGAAAGTCTGTATAGTGGTCATTAAAGATATTAGAATGCTTTTTATGAAATTAAATGTTATCAGCCCCGTTGTCCTATCTAAACAATATGAAATTGTATCATTCAAGACCTTTTACTTGACATATATTCTCAAGGGGAACTACTGTAAAACAATTCAGACATGTCTGACGTGTCTGACAGGCTGTAGGGGAAAATGTGCTGTGCTTAAAAATTCCAGTGACTTCTGTGACAAAGCCTACATCTCTCAACTTTGGTGCAAGGACTTAAAATATGATGGAAGGCAGCATTTGTGTCAGGGATGTGTTGGTTTTGTCCTCATGAAGTGTATGAAAAGTTATGGTGCATGTTTAATGAAGATGACTTTGATTTTAACAGCAACCTTTCCCAAAGATCATATTTGCCACGGGTAGGTATCTGCTACTGTGAGCCTAAAGATGTCTAGGCACCCAAATGGAAAGCAGGGGTCTGCTTTCCTCTGACCTCAGTAGCCCTGTTGTTCAAATCAACAGTACAGAAGATGGAGTTGTTCAATTGTGCTGCTGAAGAAATCTCAAGACAGATACACTGTATCCCAGAGCTGTGCTAGATGAGGAACCAGGTGAGGAGGAGAGATCAAGGAGTTAGGGCAGTCCAGTCAAGTAGATTGGGAGCAAAGAATGTCACACTGGAAGTGAGCAAATTGATAATCAGATTGGGAGATCTGGAGCTGGGATCCTCTGTGACTTGCTGTAGGAGGAGACTGGGTCTGAGATGAAGTGGAAAAGGCAAAGGACAAGGATGATGAGAAGACACAGCAGGTTAGCTTATATCTGGAGTATACATCTTCCTGATTACTTGTCACCTCCGTCGAGAAGCAAATCCTTGGTTCATGTTTCTCACCAGTGCCCATCAGCAATCCTCTTCTAGGAGTGCTTTACTTAGAGGATGACAACCTGTGACTGGTAGTGGCACTCCATTAGATCAAGTAGCAGAAATCAGTGCTAATTTTGCAGTTCTCAGTCTGCTGAGGAAAATGAGGTATCATGATGAAATAATCTCCTTCCAGCTTGTCTTTGTTTTTCTATCTTAGTTTCTGTTTAAGAAAATAAATAAAGAATTTGTTAATGAACATTACTGAGATTGCTAAGTCAAGTAACTGAAATAGGAAATAGCAGATTCCAATAAATTATATTTATTCTGTTTAAGTAATTTTTCCTAATGTGGTATTAGGAGCTTATCTCCCCCTCTTATCCCTATGTGGCCAGGTAAGTAATTAGCCCAAACTCATTTAGAGCAAAGAATATGATAAAACGATATAAATATTTCTTACAGAATGCCTTTTTTCATATGTCTTTGCTACACAGGCTCATTTTGTGCTCTCTGTGAGTTAGTACAGTGGAAAAACAAGAATGCAACTATGCAGTCATCCTGATTTATCTGTTTTGTACATTGTGCCTGCTGCCCTCACATTTAATCTTGGTTGTTTCTAGGCTGTGCGTTCTGGTCACAGACTGTCTTTCCATCATGGTATCTAGAATATTTTGAAAGTGACTTATGGAACAATAATGCCAAGGTAATTTCCCCAAATATCTACAAAACATAAAGGACTTTTTGCTCACTCAGGGGAGTAGCCTAACGCTGCCTAAGAGAAAAATGAAAAGCTAATCATATTTTTCAAAGGAAAATAGGGGCCTATGCTTGTGTCTTGGCTCACATTCTCTCACTTTGAAATGAGCCCTAATGTTCCAGCTTATGTGAGCTATGAACCTGCCAGATCAGCCTAGAGAGACAAGGTCTTGTATCAGAAGTCATTTTTTTCACAGAGATGAAATTAATCCAATATTAATCCAAGAAAATTACTGAAATTGTTGACGAGTCTTAGCTGTTCCTAAGGCTTGCAACTGCTCCACCCAACTGATAGACTGCACAAGAGCAGAGCTGCAGCCAGAATCTGAAGGAGAGATCATTTATTAGCAGATAATAACAAAAAGCATACATCTCCCCATTGTTTGCTGCCACGGGGGCTCTCAGTGCGAAGCCGGATGTTGTGGCTGTAGGACCAGGGCATGAAAGCGGCCATGGCAGGTGTGATGGATGCACTTGACCCCTCTTTAGCCAAACTTACAGTAGTTTGGAACAGGCTCCAGAGGAGGTAAGGGCCTGAGCTATAGCCAGGCTAAGAACTCCTTTAGGAAACCCACAGGGAAGCAGAGTGACCCAGTGAGCACCGATGCATATGAGATGTTTGGATCAGGGATCATGCGATTAACACATGAATAACGGGTAGTTTTTCCAAGAGTCATTTATCAAGGAGCAAAGTTAGTTGTGGGTACAAGGAGTCTCATGCATACCTTTCTCATTGTATGCAATTTGACTATGAGCCAACCACCTTATCCTATAATATAACAGCCTAAGTGAGCTGCCTTTGAGCTCTCCTTCTAGGCAGTGTGGCTGCATGGCGGTGATTTGCCCTTGAGCTAGGACACCTCTCAAGGTTGCTCCTTGAGGCAGAGAGACCTTTTACCACAGACAGATAGTTGGATGAGTCCAGTTTGAGTGATTCCTGAATTGCAACTGGATTGCGTGCCAAGTGACTCTCCTTTTGAGCAGGGACACCTCTCAAGGTTTGGGATTCCTTACCTGGGACTAACAGATCCTCCCTTACCCAAGGTGGAGAGACCCATGATTCACAACAGATCCTTGGTAAGTGACTGACAGCATGCTGAATTAATACTAGTGAAATCCATATAACTAATTCCAGTAGACATACACCATTGTAAAAGTCTGGGATTAAGTGTTGAACCAGTCGTACCTAGACTCCTCTCTGAAAAGTTTAGAAAGCAAGTAGGTCCTTTTTGACCCTTGAGACTCAACGGAAGGCTTTTGTTACACTTTGTATCTCTTCCATTAGGCATAAACCATTGTCCAAGTCTGTGACTGATTGGATTTAGCTGCACTTAGGCTCCATCAGGAGTTTAGAAAGTAAGGGAGACCATACCGAACTTCATGGCTCGACAGGAGGGTCTCCCTTACCCTTTTGCTTCTCTGGTCTCTGTGTAAACCATTCTAAATTGATTCTAACTCAATTGTCCTTTGTATGTTTCTTTCATATAGTTAGTGATGGAGTGAGCCTTGCCATTGAACATTGTTAAGTTACACTTTTAGTAAATCACATAAAAATCACTTTTGCTAATACCTTGGACAGTGATTCTTGAAGTGGTCGAAATGACTCACCCACAACACCACGGCAGGGCAATATGCCACCTGTTTAATTTTGTCTCCAGTCAGTGCTGGGATCTTGTCTCCATCTCTCATTGCTGCCTGGCCTGTTAGGGAATTAACCCAACCTCATTTACAGCAGAGAATATTCTAATACAGTGTAAGTATGTCCTCCAGTCTATAACTGAATGCTCTAATTATATAACAAAATTGAATGTCATAATGTAGATACTGCTTTGTCATGGCTGTGTTCTGGGACCCATAGCCTTTATCTTAATGCTTCCACTGCATAAAGGCAGGTTATTTTACAGCATGATCTCATCCAAGGAACTGCTGTATTGTACATGCAACATTTACATACATTGTACATTCAATGTGTACAGTGAGTGCTTACATTACTGGTGAGGCAAGTGTGAGCTATGGTTTATATCCCCTTGCTGCTGTCAGCCTTGCAAGCAGCAAGTGATTCAAGCAGTGACATTTCAGTCAAGGTTTTGATTCCAGAAAACAAGTGTGTTCTTCAATGCACTCCCATTCAGAAAAGTGTTTGAATGCACATCAAACTTATCTTCAGTATGTGTCTAAAAAGAAGGCACACATTTAAGATCTTCTTCCGAATGAGGCTCTTTACTTCAACTGCTAGATACATATAAATACATATGGGCTTTGGTGGGCAGACTTCAAAATTAAAAAAAAAATAAATATATTTAGTTGTTTAACTTGGAGAACAAGAACAACCTCATTTTGGTAATGAGGTTAAACCTCTGCGAAAATACTGAGCAAATTCTCATTATGAATACATATAAGAAATACTGATGTTCCTTTATGGAGGCAGATATCTAAAATAACAGCAGTCTGTACTCAAAACACAGACCCATGCTGCTGCTCAGGACACAGGAATATATATAGCACAAGAAGGTGGAAAAAAATCACCAGATACCATTGAGGAATCTGGGCTATGTGTGGGCCTGATTTTATGAGAAAAGTAGAAGAAAGCTGAGAACAGACTGCAGAGTTTTACTTTTTAAAAAAGCATAGAAATAGTGGTTTTGTGTTAAAACTTGGCTAAGAAAATAGCTGGGAGTTGTAGCAGAGATGATACATCCTGAATGTATTCAGTGTTAACAGGAGTCTGTGTGCCCTCTTACATTAATGGCATCATCTCAAAAAACATGATCAGATCTAAGCTCAAATTTAACAAGCTGAAGCTGAAACAACCTGGTAGATCACTCAAAAAAGAGACTACTTATTTTACAGATATTAGTAACCTTGCAGATCAACACCAGATTGCACACCCAAATATTTATAGTTAAACAGCAGAACTGCAAGACGGTTTGATTAAAGATCTCTCATTCAGTCTAGGTAATAAAAAATAAACCATCATTGCTTATGATGCCAGTAGGCTCCATATACCTTTGAAGATACATGAAAGGCAAAATTCCTTTAATCAGGAATCATGTAATCCTCACTGTGGCATGACTACCTGAGTCCCACTCCTGCCAACTCTTCTTGGCATGGACTTTCTCCCTAGTATATCATGACTGCAGCAATCACACGGCAGTGCCTTGACAACAGGCCTCCGGCTCCTTGAAGCATTTGGCATTGTGCTTTAATCTGGACATCAGCTACTCTCTGCATCTCTGGAGCAAGAGCTTTATTTTCTCCCCTTCAGAAAGGTTCACAACCATTACCTCCAGTGGTGGCTAATAAAACAGGCCAGCAAGTGCAACTTTCACTTTACAGAGAAAAGAAAGCAATTGTGGGGAATATATTTCATTCTCTAGTAGTCCTTATGTAATTTTTACTGTCTTCTTCCTATAACAAGGCTGGAACATGCAGTGGAAGCTAGTGCCTTCAATTCCACTCTGTCATCTGTTGGTGTTTCTAGTGGACATGGTTGAGATTAACCACTGTTGTTCCTGTGAGGTGGGTCTTCTTAAGATCTCTAATGATCATCTTCTCCTCCATGCACACTGATCTCCACTGGATCATTTTGGGGGGGATTCTTTGGGGCTGCCAGTCAGAGAAGACACACCAAATACATCCTGTGCTCCCTGCTGACTCTGGTGGAAAATGAGCTGGTGGGTTGCTCAACTCTATGCTGAGGAGAGAGCCCAATGTTCGGACTTTTTTGGAGACACTTTTTCTTTCAAGGCATCTAGTTTTCTAGCACCTTTGATGTTTCTACTATCTAGGATCTATTTTAGCATTGTAATTACAGGTAAATAATAATTTTTAAAGTCTTGTTTTTATTCTGGGACTGAATATCTTGAATTTCCATATGCTGAAACGAGTATGAATGGTGGAAGACTCTCCTATCCTTGCTGTCAGCTCCTTCCTAATTACTTAGAAGCAGGATATGGACAGGGCAGGCAAGTTGTTCTACTTTCCCAGAATTGTGTTTTCTAACGTGACTTTGATGCTTGGTATTAAGCTTTCAGGGATGTTTGCTTTGATCACTGATTTTGAATCCTGTTTGGCTTACTTTTTTTGCTAGGTTATGTATCTTCACAGTTTTTTTCAGGTCTATGGCTCAGTAACACAATTCTACTAGCATAATTTACACTTCCTAGATATGTGGTATCCACCCTATGGTATGCTGCTGCTTGTGCTGCCTACACAGTAGCTAGGTATGATAATGCAAAACAGCAACAAAAAGCAAGCATACCCCTGTTTTACATCAGTGTTCAAAGTGAACCAGTCTATTACTCAGATGCACTTCCAGATGCAGACACCCATCCCTCTCTATAAGGCCATGATGATGGAGGATGAGCTAAGTCCTGTAGTTTCACAAGGCGTTCCTGAGGCCACTGTCAAATAACCTTAAAAAAACCAATGAAACTGGGTATGACCAAAGTCTGTCATTGCATGTGTTCTTTCAGGATGCTCTTTTGTGTGAATATCCAGTTTCCTGGGCCAGAGTCCAGAGACTGTTCTCCTCCAATTCTGCATCCATCATCTGTGTCATCTTTTGCAGCATTCTGCTCCAAATGACCTCCTCTATAGTGTAGGGCAGAGAGACAATTTCCCAGTATCATTTCTAAATATTTTAACAACTCCTCATCAAAAGTTGGGGGTTTTCCCAGATTTTATTCAACAACTTTTTAGATTTTACATCTGCAGTGAAATTGTGGACTCTTAACATTTCTACTATGATCAAATTGTCTTTCATCGCATTATTGCTGCTACCTACTGGACTACAGCTTGCTTTTCTGATATCACTACTGAGCCTGTGGCAATCTCCTGTTGTTTGAAGTCACATCATCTTGTGTCACAGAATCTCAGCTCTCAAAGTAGAGCTAAGTTTTTGCTGCTGACTTCTTTAAAATGCTTTGCCCTTCTATTTTATCTCTGTAGTATGCATTTCCCTATCTTTGCTTCTGATCAGCCCATTTCCTGTTTAAACTAGCCACACAGGATTTTTGTAACTTGGTAAACAAGATCTGTGGTTTCTTACCATGTCAGGTGCTTCAGTTTCAAGTGTTAGGTCTTTAACATATCTTTGTTCATCTTTCCTTGAACTTCTTTTTTCACTGATTTGTCTGCTTTCATGTTCCTTTTTGTAACTCCACACTTTTCATCAGTCTTAGCATTAAAAAAATCATAATTTCTGAGTTTTTCTTTTCTTTATGATGTATCTTTTTTGGGCTTACCCAGTTTGTTGTTTTGCCCATATTGAAGCTGCTGCAGATATATCACATTGTTTCATGAGGCAGCAAGGCAAATTTAATGGCCCTTCCCAACCTTAACTCCTTCCAATCTCAGCCACATGTTCCCACCTCCTCCCCATGCTGTGGTGCTCATCTGTCTCTAAGTGAAATAATTCAGCTAACTAAATCAGCAGAAAGCCAATCAGTTTAAAAAAACTAATCAGCTTCTGCGAGGTTGGTGAGCTGAAACAGCTCACAGAGATGTTGGACAGGGGCCAGTGCTAGCTCAAGAGAGAGACTAGAAACACCAAGACAGGACCTCAAAAGAGACAAGATCACCTTCCACAAATGGCAGCAGCTAAGTTTTATAGAGACACAGTTATACTGGGATCCATCATACTGAACATTCCCCCTTTGTAACACCATTTCTCCGCCTCACCTACCCTTGGGTTCAACAGAAACTTAAATCACAGAATCATCAAAGGATCCAAGCTAGAAGGGGACTCAGGAGGTCCATAGTCCATCCACCTCACTCAGTGCAGGTCAACACTGAGCTCAGACCGGCTCAGGTTGCTCAGGGTTTTATCCAGTCATGCCTGGAAAACCTCCAAGGATGGAGACTGCCAAACCTCTGAGCAACCTATGCCAGTGATTAATTATCCTCATAGAGAATTTTATTTTTTTTTTATAAATCTGTGTGTGGTCAAAGTCATGCAGCACAGTTTCATTTTCAGCTTCGTATCACTGATTTCTAAATCATTTTCCCTTTGAAGTCCATCCTTCCCAGACTTTTCTGCTTGGCATTACAAAGACTATCATACCACCAGTTATATAGCACAACTGACCCCAGGTAGTGTTCAGTATCTATCATCTAGTATCTATTTCTCAGAGTCTTTTTGCCATCTGGCAAGGTCCACGTTTTTAAGCCAGCAAGGTGCTTAGAAATATATCAGACAACAAGCACAGATCGATATCTCTCCCACCATTTTGACAGATCTTTCACACACTCTTACTCTTTGAGCACAAGGCCTAGCTTGGCCATATGACCTCAGCTCTGCTTTACTGAAAAAAAAAATGTTGCTAAGCTATGAGTAAGAGTACATAAACTTAAGCCAAGCAAACAAAAACCAAAACAGAAATGAGGACAGAAGTGAAATTGAGTCGATAGCAGTCACTCGGGGACTAAAGGAAAAAGTATTAACTGAAAAAGCTCTAAAACCCTGAGGAAAAAAAAAAAAAAATAGAAGATAGCAACTCTGTAAAGCTGAGGAACGGCTTATAGCAAGGAGCAATGAAGACTGGTACTCCCCCAAGTGATTACCATCTGCCTGACCAGCAGAAACGCAGTGGCTATCTGAATCAGAAGCAGTGAGGACATTAGTGCTTAGGCTAATAGCACCTTAGTCCCAGCCATTTATTGTGTGTACAGTCCAACAAATAGCATAATTGTTGCATACTCATAAATTCTGTTTCTGATCCTGCTTTCAAGCCTCTATGGACAGGAAAAGACACCCAAATAAAAGTGACCAAAAATGCTGAGAGGGTCATACTATACCGCTGCTCTATCCATTTATTTATTGATTTTTAAGTTCACTTTTGGTATTAAAGTGGTCCATGAAAAATAATAGGCAGAATTTTGGTATTTTTTGAATTCCTATTTTGATTACCATTTTGGAAACACATGCTCATGCTGTTCTCCACATTCCTCTGTCATAGCACAGCCTTGTGCAATATCAATTTTAGCATGTGGGGTGCAATGCATTGCTCAGATCACCTGTTTTGCTGGCACACTTCCTTCTTCTCTCTCCTAATTGCCAGATGACAGTATATGTTCCTGAGGTGACTCAGCCTGCAAGCTGGCCAGCTCACCCGTCATTCCCCCCGTCATCTGCACAAGGATGTGTGTCAGAGCAGGATATGGGTGGAGATGGAAGCGCAGCCCAATTACAGAATCAAAACTGAAAGAGGGAATGTGTGAAATTAATATTTGTAGAGTGCAAACACTGGTTTTCTTCCTAAAATATTAAAATCTACTCACCTCTTAGGATAGCTTCCAGTAGAGCCAGAGAATTGGGCTGGTGCTGCAATCTAGGAAAACAATATTTGCAGATATGTTGTAGATTCAGGCAATTCACTGTATCATCCATTATCCAAAGAAGCTAGTCACTGAAGCTGATGAAAAAAAAAAAAAAGAACTAGGAACAAATGTAAAAAAATGTTATTTTTTGAAGTTAAAATAAACTATCACTTTATTTCAGATAAACAAGATTATTAAAAAAAAAATTAAACAGTGGTGGGAATGTCAAGGTTTGGAAGAAGATGCTGAGGAAGATGAAAGGATGAGAAAAAGTGGCAATTTGGCTTATGAAGCCCCATGCTGTCCTGTAGCTAGGTCAGCTGTAATCCTACAGACTCATCAAGGAGATAGTTCTCTTGAGTTTGAGAAAGAAGGGTGAGTCTGTTGTCCCATACATTTTTGCTGTGTAAGCAGGTGGTAATCAGAGCAGTAGCCCTCAATGATGGGCTAACACCTGATCTGCCCAGCAACAAGACCCCAGCAGCTTGCCAGCACTTGGTGATTTCATCCAACAGCAGCTCTGAAAAATCACTTTTTCCACTGGTGGATCCATACAGATGTGTGGCCTCACAAGGTTCAATGCAGTCAACAAAATTTTTTTGGCACATGTGCAGTTGCTTATCAAGGCATGCAAACATGCAGTGCCGCTATTGCCTCAGATCAGCAGAGTTAATTTTAACATATGTTGAAGTTTTCTGGAAGCCAAAGGAAATCAAGTTCCAGTTGAAAATTGGGCATATGGTAAATGTCTGCCCAAATGCAGCCCGTATACATGACCTGATGCTTGATGTTATGTTTTCTAGTTTACAAATGTTAAAAAAGTTCTTTAGATCTGAAACTACCTAAACTGTCTTGTAACACAAATGGGACCTTTTTCTTCTCAGATGTAAAGAAAAATACTTGAAAGAAAATGCATGTTATGGATAGGTGACTACATATAGCTATTCAGAAAAGATGACTTCTCCATACTCATCATTAATTAAATTTAAGTAGCCTCATTAGTCATTTATGCAAATGAGCACACACCTAATGGAGAGCAAAACCCAAATCACTGTTGGAGCTGAGGGAATGACCAGTGTAGCTCACCTTCTTCTCCAGCCTGAGAGTTGTCTGGACATCAAGCAGCTAACATTGTCCCATTGACCACAAGTCCATGAGCAGCCCAGACAACCTGCCCTTTCTCCTGCCAAACTGGCTGGAGCTTGAGAAGGAACTGAGACTACCAAGAGGATGTTGTAGACACAAAGCATGAACACAAGGAGAGCATGGTCCACTATGAATAAATCTGTAGACTATCAGTGGTGTCACCTGATGGGACCATGTCAAAAGAACACTTAAGAAACAGAAATAATTTAATCACAAGCTAGTGAATCCTACTGGCATCTTATATAGAGTTTTAGAACACATTTTGAAGGAAGTAATAATTGATAGCTGGATAAACAGAAAAAGGGATTAAAATGTATTGATGGCTTGAAAAGAATAGATCATTCTATAAATCATTTTCTTCAATAAAAATGGAAACAAAGATGCTTTCAGGTTGCTGGGAAAAAAATAGCATTTGGTATAAATCAAGCCTCAACGAAAGTATTCAGTGATGCTGGTATAAATATGCCACACTGGACATGCTGTGCATGCAATACAGGCTATGGTGATATGCAACATCATTTAGGAATGCATAACATAGATAATCAGCAAAAAATAGAGCAGTGAGTAAGGGCAATCATGATCCCTCTTCCTGCTTACACCCTCAAGTCTTTAGAACACATTGTTTGAGTATGATAAGTTATACAGCTAAATTTCACAGATAAATTGTGATTAGGGTGTGTGGTACATAGAAAGTCAAATACGATGGGACTCCATAAGCCTGTGAAAAATATAGGGCCAGTAAAGTTGTGGGCTCTGGAGAGAGAACACCTGAGAACCTAGGATATGACCCCAGGAAATGAGTGAAGGATATAAAAGAGAAAAGCAGAATGTTCCTACTAAAGGAACTGGAAAGAGAATTTCAAAATGAGAAAAAAGCTATGATGTAGGGCCCCGCAGCAAGGAGCTCAAGTGCTCTAGTTCATCATCATCATCACAGCCCTAGTGATAATATGGCAGTTCCAAGAGAATTTCACTAAATGGTGACAATTGTCACTAAATTGAGCAGCCACTCAGTTGCACACTGTCTTGTATGTAAGAGGAAGGGAGTGTTACATCCTTTGATAAGAACAGAACGATTTGTGGCTTGTGCAGTACATCCCCACTTCAGAGATATGGAGTGAAAACTGAAAACCATCCTTTCAGCCCTAAGAGATTACCATTGTAGGAAGACACATGTACCCATTTTTCTGGACAGCTGTCCCCAGGCTTCTTCCTCCCATGTCCTTTCTGAAACCTCCAAAATACCAGGAAATGCAATGCAGATTCGGTGCATTGTATTCCTTCTTCTGAACAATGCTAGCCCATCTGGTTACCTGTTTCTGTAGGTGATAATCCAATGGCTGTCACTGGTACTTTCTGGGATTATGCAGCTGGGTTTTTCCACAATGCTTCTGTCAACTCATGCTCTTTCTCTTGAGAAAAAAAGAAAGTTCTAGATTTAGATTAAACTGTACTGATACAAATGAACAGTTGCCCCCAGCATGGTTCTGTGAACTGAATAGGCTGAACTGAGACATGTTTTCCTCATTAAATTATATCAGTGCGGTAAGAGCACTCCACTGATCTCTTTAGGAAGAAATAATTAGAAAGGAAATAGGTATTGAAAGAGCCTGAGCAAAATGGGCAAAAATAAGATAAAGAGAAGGAGGTGGCTGGAGAAGGGAAGTAGCTACAAAAGAGTAATAAACAATGAGCTAACCAAGGGTAGAGAGTATGCTTTTCATTATTTTATACAACATCATTGCCAAAATATGTCAATACCAGTTGTGCAGACTCCTGGCTGGATCTGTGGCACTCCCATAGCTCCTTCCTTCCAGTCAATGGCAAGGGAGTTGCTGCACATAGCCAGCTTCATTTCACTTGCTTGGCGAGGAGCAGCATTGTGGGGCCCTTGTTCAAGTCCTAGAGCAGCTTAAGCAGCTTAAACTGCTTTATAAGCTTAAAGTGTCTAAGTCTTCAAAGCTGCTTAAAGCTATTTAAGCTGCTTAAGACACTTTAGGCTGTTAGCTTGTACCATGGGGTTGTATGCAACATTCTGGCCTACAAACCAAACAGTCCACTTTTGGGTTTATGGGTCTCAGCAACAAAACCACCTCACCAAGGCTGCCCTCAGCAAGCTCAGCTGAGCTGATATTTGTTCACTTGGCTCTAATTGTCCCTGATTAAGGCTGTCCTTGACACCAGACAGGTTTGTCCTGGGTTCTTTGAACTTCTGCAAGTTTTTTTACTGTTATTCAACGAGGGTAGTGTGTCTAATGGTAGACCCGAAACTAGCCAGATTCATTAAGTCAATATTCATCAATTTGCACACCAAAATTCACAGGTTCTGGTGTTTGTTTTATAAGCAAGAAGGTTCTCATGCAGTATGAAATCATTATTCTGGTGTGTAAAAGTAATGTATATTTGTAAAAAAATTGAAAGGACCAGCAGACATTCATTGAAGTATGGCCTAATCAATAGACACCAAACCGAAACATTTCTGAATTTCTGGAAAGTCATACTTGGTCCAGACCCTGGTCTTGTCTTTGAGGCTTCTGACCATCTTTTACTAGACTAAAATAACAATGGTGGCTGAAAACACTGGAAATTGTTTGGGTCAACACCAATACTGCACTGTGATGAGCACAGATTTGTCTGGAAAACATTTTTTAAACAGTTTTTTTTTATGTTAAGTAGTGACTAGAGTTTGTTAGAAGTTTTACACAGGTTTGAATATCTAACAAAGAGCACATTTTCTGAAAAACTTAGTTTTTCTCAGTTTTCCTTTGGGAGTTTTAAAAAGATTTATTTTCAGCTAACACAAAAAATATCATATTGCAGAACACTGCTTTATTTGTACTGTAATTCTGGTTGGCATTTTCTTGTGTATATTAGGCTCCCTGGAGGACTGTGGCTCCTATAATGTTCACTGAGCTCCCCTACCTAAGATACATATGTGGTACACCATGACTGCAAGATTTTGATGTTCAGTTGTAATTCAAGCCCTCAAAACTTCCCAACCTTCCCAAAACACTTAGATTTTTTTCCCATTCTTACCTCCCATTCCCATTTTTCCAAATTAGAAAAAATCCTAACATTTTGGATAAAAACAACTACTAAAATTCATAATTTCTCACAGATTGAGAAGTCCTGACTTGCTGGATTTACTGAGGTCTATGCTGCTGTTTTGCAGGCCCACTGGCATGAAAACAAGATTTGGTCCTTTTCCATTGGCAAAGATTATTTGATCTGTGTTTGTTTTGGATATGTTTGTTTAATTCCTCATTTAAGCACTATCATAAATGATTAGGTCATTACTGCCCTGGGAAGAGAACTAGTTTAATAATTAACTTGTGCTTGCAAAGCTCTTCAATGGCTCAGGAAAAATACTGTAGATTGCACATGAATCATAGAAATGTAGACTTGGAAGGGATCTCAAGGGCCTATGTAGTCTGTTATTCCTCAATATTTTTAATCAAAGCTCTTCCTGAGGTAAAATAAAAACAAATCAAAACCAACCACAACACAAAATCAAAGGAAAACAAGTTTTTTTAAAAAAGAAGTCAAGAGAACAACCTATACAATCTTCCATAATGGCTAATCAACATGCCCAGGACCACACGTGGAATTTTCAAATGCTTTCTTACTGAAAACCTGTAATGGATTACCTTGTAATAACTTGTACACTCTGTCCTGGTTTCAGGAATCTCAGCCACCTACTATAAAACATTCATCTGGTCCATCTCCTAGCCTTGAAGAAAGACCACAATTGTCTTGATAATTGTAGATGACGGTCTCTCTGATTTGTATCTAAAAACATTAATGACAGGGATTATACAACCTTCTTCGGTAATATATCCCAGTGATAATCTTTTCTTCTAATTACAACATGTTACTGTAATACCATTATAGTATAGCTAAAAAAGTTTCCTTCGCATTCTGCTCATATCTTTAGCAAGCATAAAAAAACATATCGCTACCCTGTTTATAATAACCTTTTATGTACTTGAAGACCGTTGAACCCCATATAACCTGATGTTTCCAGATTAAAACCTTGCTTTATGTAACCAATTGTCCAAACTTCTTGTCCTTGTTGATCTGCTCTGGATTGTTTCCAGCTTATCTACATCTTTCTTAAATTATGGTGCTTCAGAGTAAAATACAGCATTTTAGCTGAGGCCTCAGCAGTGCCAAGAAGAGCACGCTAATTTTCTCTTGTCTTACATATACTGTTTCAAACAGACAATTCAAGAGAATCTAGAATTACGTTTCTCTCTTTTCCTCAACAGCATCACACTGTTGACTCATTCATAGCCCTCCTTTATCTGCGGTGGTATTTTGCATCTGAGCTTTCAATTTTGTCCTCCCAAATGCAGTCCTTGGCAATTGTCTTTGTTCAAATTTTTGACACTGGATTCCAGAACATTTCAGAACCTATCAAGATACTTTTGAATTCTAATTCTGTCCTTGAGCACATTTTGCAGATCTTTACATGGTGTCATCTATCAAGCTTATAAGTATATAATTCTTTCTAACTCTGCAATCTAAGTCTTTACTGAGACATTGAACAGAAGCCTATCCATTAGGAACTGTGCAAGACTCCTCTTCAACATCCTTCCTGGTACAACTACCAACAAGCATGTGTTAAGTTTACATTTAACAGTAGATTGAATTAGGAGTAATTTTTAAATAGGATAGCTTTCTTCAGTTAATTTATGCACATACAGGACAGTGTCAAATGCCTTACTTAAGTCAAGATACATCGTGGGTCAATATACAGTCATTTTTACTTCTTTCCTTTATCTATTGGACTAGTTGCCTTGTTCAAGAAGGAAATTTGATTAGTTTGACAAATTCATGTTGGCCGTTTCTTATCACCTTATTATTCTCATGGCATGTATGCCTTTACTTCTCAATAACTTGTTCCACTATCTTTCTTAGTACGAGAAGTTAGGCAGAGTGCCCTGTAGTTCCCTAGGTTCTTCATTTCCCATTTTTAAAAGCAAAAATGGCTATAAACCTGCAAGCCAGGGCTGCAGCCAACAACTTCTTAATAGTGCCCAAATCTGAGCCTGCTATGAATGTCATATTTAAGAAATATTATTAAATTGTTCTCTCTTCTCTTCTTTCTCTTCTCTTCCTTCCATGTACCATGATGGCAAGAATTAAAGAAGGTTAAGTCTTTAAACAGACCGGGTGCTTTGTTTAAAATAATTTGCAAAATGTATATTGTAATGTCAGATCTCTGATGATTATCAAAATTGTGACCCTGACTTTATCTCTAGCTTAGGATACGCAGTTCCTGCAAACCCTAGTGACTTATCCACTCTTCCAGGAAGTCTTAGAGATAAGTTGAGAGCCCGATATGTATTAAGTAAGTTTCAGAGACTTGCATACATCTAATTTATTAAAATATTTTTTTACTTGTTTTTTCCCTATTCTGGCGTATGTCCTTCCTCTTGTTAAAAAACAAAAAAAAAAGAAAAAGTGTTGTTATCTATCATTAATGTTTATGTACATGTGAAGAATGTAGCAAAATAAATAATACAACATTTCACTCTACTCTGGGTATCTGTCATTTGTGTCTCTGCCCTTCTCTTCCTCTAACTTCTTGGTATTTATAGAACCTCCTTTTCTTCCATTTTACACTCCAGGAAAGCTGTAACTCATTTTGTGACTTAGTCTCCCTAGTTTTATCCCTAGATGTTTATGCTATTTCTTTATTACTCATCTCACTTATATGTCCTTGCTTTCACTCTTTGTAGGATTTCCTTTTTGCTATTCAGGTCACTGGAGAATTCCTGATGCAGCTATACTGGTCTCTTACTACTTGTCTGTCTTCCACATCAGGATGGTTTGCTGGTGCACATACAGCAGTGTTCCATTTACTTACAGGTTCCTTTTCCTTATAATTTCTTAGCATGGGACAATTCCTACCAGCACTCCAAATTGCAGTGGCATATAGTGGTCATTTTAAAAAACTAGCTTCATTAAAAAACAAAACAAAACTGGTATGTTTCATCTGACATTTTTCACATTCGGAAAATAACAGGTTTAAAATAGATACTATGTGGCTCTAAGCAACTTGATTATATCCCATTTTAAAGAACTACTTTGCCAATGAAAAAAGGCATGTCAGGATTTCAGCGTGATGATTTATGACTCTGTCATAGTGACAGATGTTCTTCATGTGTCTCTGACATTGTAATCTGGAATCAATGTGCTTTTTTTCATGTTTGCTGGTAAAAATAAATGCACTATGTAAATACCTTGTTATTTGTCTTCAAAGCCTTGCCCTGCAATAGCTTGGAAAAATGGTCTGGTTTTGAGATGAATTCTGTAGTAATGTTCTAATATTCTGTAGTAAGTGAAGTTCACATTAGTCATGACACTGTACCACAAAACCAGCACTGCAGACTCAGTTGGGCCCCTTTACTGGATGCTTACCAGACTGATATGCTCAAATTCAGTGTGGATCCGGCATGTTGCTTCACTCCTCTGAATCTTGGCAGGCTTCAGCCATCATCTCAATCTTCAGCTTCTCAATTCATCCTGTGGGCTGGTATTCCTGTTCTTAAGCACCCCTTGTCTACATTCAGGATTTATTACCTATACCTCTTGGCTTCTGAGATGCAGAATTTAAGCCTAGTGGGAGAGAGAATCACTGAACCACAATCAGTGCATGACTGAAGTGCATTGACTCATGGAGAAAAAGAGGCTTTGAACTGTACCAATGAGGAGCTTCTTTATGCCACTCACTGTCTCACTCACTGCAGTTCAATAATCCTCCATCTCTAGCCCTTTCTTAGGTACAAGAATTTTTCTTGTCACCCATGTTTCTGCTTAAAGGACTGCTGAGAGAAGCTGAAAGACCAAGAATTTAGTTCAATAAAGTGGTGGAGTGACACAGATACATGAATATCTATATACATCTTTCTTGAGGTTTTGCTGATGCAGTGGAATTACAGTAACGGTTTCCACCAGCACAGCTCTATCAACCAGGGATTGTACTTCTTCACAGCACAACCATGTTTGTGACAGCTTGTGGGATAAACATAACCAAGGTTCAAAGGTTCCCCAGATCACATCTCATCTTGCTGTAACAGGGAGCTTCCTAACAAAAGTTCTGCTCCTATCGATTTCTTATTATAAGGGCATTGCTCTGCAGTCCAGATCTCTGCTACAGTTATGTTTACTGGTTAGTCTCATTCAGCTCTGAATTCTCAGAAGAAGGTGCACGCAACTGCCATACCACAAAAGGAAGCAGCTATAGGAAAACTTCTTTTGCCAAATACAACTCCATAACCTACCTTCACAAGGAAAAAAAAGTGTGAATAGCTATAGATTCACCCATAGAAACGTAGAGAAATATTGCAACAAAGAATATTTAACAGTGAACCTTCCAGATTGACACTATTTTTTAGGAACATTTTGATGAGCTAGGCTTATAATTTTGATAAACTAGGCTAGAGTAAGATTCAAATAGAGAGTCTGAGGGAACTGAGGGAGAAAATATGTTAATGCATCTTTCTTATCTCTAGTTTCTATGAATGAGCTAGCATATAGGTGCAATCAGCATTAGGCAATCCAAATTCTGAGTTTAAAGATTGGCTTCCTAATTATTATTAACAGAGAATGGCATGCTACAGTCTGGGGTTTCCTGAATACTGCATCACAGATTGAACACCAAGTCTACCCTGCTTATTTCTACCGCATGACTAATAGCAAGATGCCTGATAAGTAAAAGGAGATCTTCTAATGTAGAAGATGTCTGAAAACTTCATGAAGATGGAGTTTCATTAACAAAAGGCACAGCAGCATGTATAGGGGCCCAACAGCTGTATGTGCTCAAGGATGCTGGGATTCAAGCCAGTCTGGGAGCTACAGGGGCACAACAATGGCTCTCCACCACTGCTGATAATCCCTGACCCTAATCCAAAACAGTCACACAGCTTCCAGACTACAGGTGGTACACAGGACAGGAGTGCAGAGCAAGAGTGGAGGAATTTGGTTCTAGCCATAACTGTCCATGTGGCCATGGTTTGAGATACTCAAGCACAAGCTAAACTTGGCAAAAGTAGAACATGAAACAAAACTGCTTACATGAAAGCTACCAAAGGACTTATTTTTAAGATGGTAGAGTTTATCAATGTCAGTTCTGCAGAGCTTCAGACATCTGGAAAGTTGAAGGCTAGATTCTATTCTTTGGGGTTTAGGAAATCAACAGAAGTTAACCTTTAAGCAATAGACATGCAAATAATTCACTATTGTGGTGCAAATACAGAAATCAAGTTTCACAGATGGGTACTATTTCCTCACTTCCTCAGGGCTGCAGATCTTTTAATTTATTTGGTCTTTTTGAAAAAAAAAATGCAAGTGACATTGTTCAAAGATTTACACTTGCAAAATTAATATATCTCTCAGTTACTGCACAAACTTATTTGGAGTTGAAATATTTACAACATGGCAGAAAAGCAAAATATGAGTGGAGTTCTTCGTTATTGCAAAGCTGTCCTGTTCACAAAATGTTCTTTTTATTTTTCTCCTTTTGCAGAAAGCCAGAAACAATATGCAATAATCATGTAATTTCTTTTTAAACATATGCCTTTAAATAGAGCTCTTAAAGGAAAAAAAATAAGACTGCATCTGATAAAAATTCTTGATTGTGGTCATGAATAGACATATTCACATAGTTTTAAGTCATAACCATTCTGTCTACCTTAATAATTTGGCTCACAGCAATAGGGTAGCTTTGAAGCAAATCCCCAGACTGTTCCCACTTGTCATATATTAGTTAGTTTCTCAAAGTGGTGCTGGTGTGCACAAAATAGATTCCTGTTTGATGAAACCAAACCAGGAGCTCTGCTCCACAGAACATTCTATGGAGTAATGGGTCCTAAGTCCTTGTGTGGACTTACCACTACAGGGACCTCCAGCATGTAGCTTACTAAGGTACATGCATTCCCAGAAGGTTCTTGGGCCATTCAGTGTCCTCAAAGCCTGAAGGAAGCTGCAGAGTCAAGTACTGCATGTATCTTCCTATTTACTGTCAACTGCCAGACTTTAACCGCTTCGTCAGTGTCTGCCTATCTGCTGTTTTATCGTCGTTCAGCCAGACTTCATATCTGAAACCATTCCCTTTTCATTTTTCCTGCCTTCTGTTGTTGAACCACCTTGCTGAACCTGTCTTTCATTATCCTCCTTTTGTATTATCTCTTCTCCACACTTCTACTCTCCTCTACCACACTGAAAGCCAAAAAATTCAGATAACTGCAGCCTGCAGCCATGAAGATAGGACATTTCCCATGAACCTGTGCCATGAGAGAAGGAGGAGTTTCTCAAGGAGCAAGATAACCCAGTGGCAATTTCAGAAGGTTGGGAAACTCCCGCCAGCTGTCACCAATGAGAGAAGTGGTGAACAAGGCTGCCTTAGAAAGTTAAAGATGAAGATAGTCTTCCTGCAGGCCAGTAACTATAATCAGCAGTCAGTATTATGCACAGTACAGGGAGATTGAGAATGTCTTTTGGAGACAGCATCCGCCTTGGATTTCCACACCATGAATCTCATTGTCCCCATGTAGGAAAGTCAAAGAATATGAGCCCTTGGACATCACTCTTTGCACCCTGGCCCTGATTCCCACAGCAGACTTCTGGGAGGGCACATCCAGGGACACTTCTTCAGCCTCCTCCCCTACAGAGCAGAATGCCAGCAACCTCCTCTGCCATCAGCCCCGGTTCTGACTCCAGCAGGTGTGTGTCCCTTTTCTACAATGTCTCTAAAGTAGAGGAATGGGGGATCTGTAAGGTTTCTCGTGGGATTACAACACTGGTCTCAAAGCTGTTCAGAAGGGATGAATTTTGCCAGGCTGCTCATGGGGACTATCGTGCTTTAAAATGCACTGGAGCATAAGCTCTAGGAAGAGTCTCCTGAAGAGGAACTACATGCATCAGAAACCTCATGGCCCAGCCCCATCCTGTACAAGTGGGCACATTGTCAGGGCCGGGTGAGCTGCACATGAAAATATGTCATAATAACACAGTTATCTGGGGTCAGTCGGTGAGCCCCTGCTCCACTCCTCCTCCTCACTGAGCAGAGCTGGCTGTGGGCTTGTGATAGTCACATGTTTTGTCATTTCAGTACTTTTGCCAGTCTGTCCCTGTTAGCTGTGCCTCTTCTTCTCATACCTAACCTGAGCCTTTCCCTCAAGCCTTGCCTGGTGTCTACTTTGCACCTGTACCCTTTGGGCAGGGAGCAGGGCCCATGAACACTAATGGTTCATTGCAAGGAGGGAGCAAGGAGCGAGAGAAGCTCTTGCCCCTTGAAACAGAAATGGAGGGAAGGGTAAGGAGGAGAGAAGTTACCTTGCTGAAAGACTCCTTTCCCTTCCTCCAGAACCTTAAGCAACCCAGCTCTGTTTCCTTATCAAGCACAGTTCTGCTTTCACAGGCTTTACTGAGCTTCCCCACCCCTGTCACCTTTCCTCCCCACTGCTTCTTGCAGATCTGTGAGCAGCCAAACTCTCCACCCTGTCACCCTTCCTGCTGGGCTGTAGCTGCTGCCCGGCTCTCCCCAGTAGGATGGCAAAGGAGGCAGTGCGATGACTTACTGAAAGCCACAAAGGTCCATGTCACCAGAGGAGGGGCAAAAAGTGTAGAGAAGGTCAGAGACCACATAATAACAGTAAACTGAAGGGACAGTGCATGTCCCTGAGGAGTGAGTGGACAAAACAGGCCAGCCTTGTGGGGCGCACCAGGTGTGTTTAGATGAAATCTCTATACCCTCTTTTCCCATGGTGAACCTGCTCACCCCAAAGGGATTAGTGGCCAAGGAGTAATGGTCAGAGGCTGTGAGACTCTGTCAGCTACTCATTTGGACATGGCTATGGCCTCTGAAATCTCATATGAGGATGGTGAAAGTATGGTGCTAACTCACAGAAGAGGGCCTTGATGATGCCCTTCATCATCCAAAAGTCTTGCACCTACCAGTGGTTATCCTGTCTATCCACCACATAATCCCATTTGCTAAATTTATTTTAAGATCAACATCCTAATTTAGAAAACTCTGCAATATTTGAGCCTCACCAATGCATTATGGAAGGACAGTGGCATTTTTATACTCCTCCAGACAGGATATCCTACGGCTCAAACAGGATCTTCTCAGTACATTGCAAACTATCCTGGAAAAAACAGAGCTTAAAACATTGCCATTACAATACTGGCTTAGACCCTTGACTGATCTAGTCCAATAGGGAATCTTAGGTGGAGAGTAATACCAAATATCCATGAGTAAGTCTTGTGACTCAACTGTTACTTGAATAATTGTCGATGGCTGATATACATTATTGGCCATTTGTCAGGCACCGGTGATCTTTTAGCACATCTCCAAAAAGTCGTTAGCTCTGACACAATTAAAAATGTTAACCATGTTACATCAAATCATTCTTTCAACTACAACAGCTCAAATCTGTTACTTCACTGAAGTCCCACTGTCTTCCTTTTTAATTACATGTTTAACCTATCAACAGCTTACTGATAACAAAAATTGAGAAAAAAGCTAAAAGTAATATCTATCTCTTTTTTTTTTTTTTTAATCTTTTGAACTCAGAGGATGCTAACTTAAGAAGATAGCAACCAGCAGCTTACCTGCTGTCTTCTTTGATCACTTCTATGTTTGCTTGTTGTATGGAGAAGTGGATGTAAACACTCATTGGAAATGCTACAACCTGCTCTAAGAGAATCTTCCAGTATGACTTTGCTGCAATTGCATACAATCCAGACAGAAGATGTGTAACTGTGAGGCAATATTATGCTTTTGCTTCACTTTGGGTTGCTGAAAAATCAGGTGCCTTTTATTTTCAGTTATACCTAAATGTGAGATATGAGAAAAGGGAAAAATGTTACAATTTCTGTCATTTTAAGAATATTAAAATGGGCCTCAGCTCACCTTCATCATTTTGTTATTGTGAAGAACAGCTCATCACGTACTAGTGGAAATATAAACACTTCATTTTGAGATAATTGGTGCCATTTTCCAGACTGACTTCCTTTTCAGGTCTCTTCATTCCCCCATTAGCCACAGCCAGCCTCTGCACGTCCTGTGCCCCTCATCAAAATGCATTTTTTTCGTGCCTACAACCCCGCAACTACAGCGCATTCGCCCTTAGATCAGGGTATTATGCTTTGCCTCAGCAACCTCTTCTGTATGCACTGCCCATATCTACACCAAGTCCCTGCTCCCTCTCTACCCTTTTCTTTCTCATCTTTTGTTGAAGCCTGGATTTGTTTTCAAAGACTCCTCTACTCAGCCTTTTATGTACTGTGCTTTAAACCCTTTTATTCCCCTTAGTATTCCCAGCTATCCATTCTTTCCCTGAGAGGGAGGTGGATCTTCCTTGAAGTCATTATTCAGGAAAAGGAGACTAGGCCCCATTATTTGATTGATTTCACAAGTCATTTAAATGAATGGTATGTATGTGCAACTAGCAAATGCTTGTTAAAATGGTTAATTTGATCATTTCTTTTCAGTGATAATGGGAGAGCATAAAAATCATAAAATGAGGAACAAAGCAAAATGGCAAGAATTATGTTTTGTCCTGCTTTCTTTGAAATAATATTAAATGACAACATAAATCCTATAGAAATACTTATGGGGTATTACTATATCTACCAAGAGTTCATTATGTCTTACGTTATTAGAATGAAAGGCAAAGAAATGAGTGATTAGATTATGGTGTTAAAGCTGCACCGTTTTTATTTAAGCAATTGCATTACTCACAGTGCAGTGTGCCAGAAAAATGACTGGTATAGTGACAGATCTCCTTTTCTATTACAAAGCCCCTTTTAAAGTAATTAGCAACAGGACAGAAAGCAAGATACAAAATATCTTTAAATGTAGGAAAAATTAGAAATTATTCTGATTATATAACTGAGCCTAAAGCACTTACTTTTATGACAAGATCACTGCAATAATTTGCCTAACTTAGTGGTCTTCATGCAGGAGAGATTGAACACTTAAATAGGGTAGTGATTAGGACAGAAAGGACAGTGACAAAGCTCTTCAAACAAAATGCATTACTTGCATTGGCTATGCATTGCTTCAGTCCATACCAAAAATTCTATACATTACTGAGGGAAAAATAAAAAAGTTTTTTCTTAAAAATAAAACTACTATCAGCCTTCAACTTCTTAAAAACATAAACAGCAACTTCCTAATTATAATTAATAAAAAGACCTTGGAAAAATGCTACACTGGCTTCAAGTGAACAGGCTGAGTGTCTGTTGCCCAACATTTGGATATGATTTCCACTGGCTTTATCAGGAATTGCACCTGCAATCAGTTAATAGGAATAAAAATATGGCTATGAAAATAAAGATTCCAAAGTCACGTCTGACAATATCTCCAAATAAGCCTGTGGCAATTGCTGGAAGTATGGTTGGAAACCATACCACTAAATTTTACCAGGCAAATATACTGATGACAGGCATCCTGTTTGGAGACCTCATTTAGGCATCAATATAGCACTTAATAGCAGACCCTTAGTCTTAATGCTGGCATTTCCTCAGCATTTGTTAACCTCCATCTGTGGTCCCAAGCTTGCCTCCCTTGACTCAAATAAAGGAAAGGAGCTCTGCAGTGACTCACCAGTTTGCTCTGGCCAAGGACTTCTCTCCAGCACATCCCCCAGAAGCATTACAGCCAGCACAATGCCAAACCCTTTGCCATCACCTTTTGCAACTCCAGTCCTAGGGGTGTCTCAGGGACAGCTTCTTTGCAGAGATCCCCTGCTGCCAAAAGGCACCTAGAAACCTTGAGTAGAAGGTACAATGTTAGTTTAAGGACTGAATTAAAATATTTCTGCAATCATATTGCAGTTGGCCATCAGACTAAGTTACCATAAGGCAGTCCCTTTACTAGTGTAAACTTGATTTCATGAGGGGCAGTTTCTCCTTGGTGGTTATCCTCAATTGTGTATTCTCATGTCAATAACTTTATTACACTCTTAACAAGAACAGAATCATATTTAATGCATCTCTTTCTAGCAGTGATTAGGAAGCACCTGGAAACTCATTATTCAGTCTTACCTATGCTTATGTGCAGCTTTCTAACACTTCCCAGACCAGACATCAATGACCCTTTGTTCCACATTAAGCCTTGAGCTTGTCAGAGCTGTGGCAGTGTGTCCATCTTTATCAGAGAGGTGTTTGTTTCTTGGTTGAAATTCCTTAGGTTTTTCTGAAGTCAACTGTAAACGGAGTCTGAAATGAAACGTCACTCTAACTGAAGTCTATGCAAAGCAGTGATTCCAGCAAAGCAAGTATCCTTCAGGATATATAGTGCCTTCCATAAACTGAAAAACCCAGTCTCCTTTATGCATGCAGAGATATACTTGCATAGCTTGTATTATTTATGCTCTAGACTTCATCAGTTTTCCATATGAAAATGTGATGATTTCATATTCACTCTGTGGCAGCATATGCTTATGATCCTGGAAAATATTAATCATTTTTTTACAGTTTCAATTCTACAGAGTCATTGTTCTGCTATTTCTATCTTCACACTGGATGAAGGCTTACCCACTGGTGTCGTAAGATGATAGGCTGTTACCAAGTCCTTACTAGAGGCATAAAGCATGTGTTTAAAGAATTAAGTTAATAAAGAAATAGGAACTCAATGGCAGGAAATAATATTATAGACTTTAGAACACCAGGAGCATGATTAGTACTGTGGCATAATGATGAAAGAAGGCAATAAAATAATTTTACTTCATTCTGTAATTCTTAGAGCAATGCAAATTAACTTGTCAGCAGGGAAGGGTTTGTTTCTTTTCTTTAAATTTCATCTGTGTGCTGTCTTAATGCTGTTTTCTTTTTAAAGGATTTTGCAGAACACAGTAGATAATGTACAACTGAATTTTGAATTCACATGGTACATGGATGATAGTCCCTTTTCAGGTTGAAAATCTCAGCTTCAACACAATTAGGAGAGTTTGTAGTGGCTAGAGAACCAATGCTTCTCTGGTCCCAGGAAAAAGTGAAGGATATGAGCTTTTGATCTGTAAACCCTACAAAGCCATAGAAACTCAGGAGATAATATCATCACTGTGCCAGCCTTAGTCGAAGCAAAGAGAAATCATGTTAGTGGCAATTTGAAAAATTCAGTGGTGAGAAGATGAGACACCTGAATCAGTTAGGTTAATGGTTGGACTTGTTGGTCTTGAAGGTCTTTTCCAACTTAAATGATTCGATGATTCTAAGAACCAACATGCTTGATTATTTAAATTTCGTGGAAAACATAACCAAATATTATTTCATAAAATAATGGTAGAGAAAAGTTGTAAAGCGATAAACCATTAGTACAATTAGAGTAAAAGCATATTAGAAGCAGAAACACAAAGTAAATGACACCAAACACCATCTCCACTTTCTGCTGATGCCCACATCAAAACTTCCCCTGAAATACTTGTTATTTCTATCCTATATTAAAAAGTGATTATTTAAAGTACTGATCAGAGAGATGATTGTTACACTGTTTATTCCAAATCCTTACTGTTTTTGCTTCACAGACAGAACATGTTGGGCGAAACTCAGCTGATACATGTTAAACAACTGCAGAGGCACTGAAGTCAGTACTCTTCTAGTATCAGTACTGCATTTGTTCTGTAACCATTTTACTGTTGACTGTGTTTATAACACATTTGCAATACAAACCTGAAACATATTAATTTTATTTTGTTTTAATTTCTGGATGATAATTGAATGTGATCCAGTTCTCTGGTTTTTGTTTACCTTTACTATTTTCAGCAAGGCTTTGGAATTCAGATTTCATTAGAAAGAGAACAGCCAGTCTGAGTTTCCATATATAGTAAGTCAGTTTGCTGCTATTTCATTAAAACTTAATTTAGACTGAACTAAACTCTTCTCTGAACTAATTAATCTGACATGGAAAACTTCAGAATACTAAATCACTAATGGTCTCATTTTATATTAATAAATGTAGGCAGATGTGGTGACATCTTATAGATTTGTGTCTATAAGGTATAAAAACACAGAAGAAAAGAGAAGAAAAGGCAAGACCTGACAGGAACATAAGTCTAATGGAGCCAAACTTGATCACAAAATGAGACTGGGTTCTTTTATGAGAAAGGTGGACAGGAATTATAGGCCCAGAAAATGAGATTTGGTGATGGGATTTAAGGCAACTCAGGAAGCCATTTAGTTTGTTCCAGATGGCAAATGCACCATGGGAGAGGAGCTCTGTGCCAACTGTGGTGAGACAAGAAGGGGAAACAACATTTAAATTATTTCTATTGAATTACGTAAAAAGCCTACATTAAAAGTGTTAGGGTTGCAAAGTTGGGTATTCAATGGATAGGAAATGCCTGATTTAAAGTTTCCCAGACAAATTAAACTTGTAACTCTTATATGCACTGTAAAATCTTTAATTACAGGATAACATACACCTTTTTACACAGGACCTTTGGCCTTTCTGTGAACACAGAGGGCATGCATTTAATGAGCAACGATTCATTAGCTTGTTTTATCCTCATTGTTAAGTGCATGGCCTCATACCTTATTTACTATATCCTATTCAAACTCTGCCCTGAATGCACAACTAGTAATATCCTCATAGGATCTCCCATGTAATTTATTGCTATAGTACTTAATGCTTCACAAACATTAATTAATGTCTGCAGCTTCCTTGTAAGAACAGGTCATTTCTCTTATTTTTTATGGTTGGGAATAGTGTGAGATGAAAAAGGACTGATTATTTTCAGGAATCTTGCTCTCCTATGTCTCTTCTTGAAGAGACAACTGATCACCATTTTCTTCTTCCATCCTGATGTAAAGCTGGAGCCCCTTCCCCTCCTCCTGCAATACTACTGTACCAGCCATTTGACAAGACAGTGAATATCAGCACTTGACTGTTTTGGGGCAACTCTACCTCACTAGGCCATCTGCAGCCTGAGCTATGACCAGATATTTCCTTGGGCAGCAGGGTGAGAAAGTGAAAAACAGCCTGTCTGAAATGACTGCTTGAGTGAGAGAAGATCACTATGTAACCAGTCAGAGAAGCGGTCCTTCAAAATGAACCAGCAGCCCTGTGGGAGATGCTGCTCCCACAGCTCCTCACATGTTAGTGCTAGGGGTGTACAATGAGGGTTTGAGTGGCTGCTCCACTTGGCTGCAGCACACAACAGGGGAGCAGTGACACTGTCCAGAGCTGACAGGTGCCACCAGAGGATACCTAACTTCCTACCTTGCCCCATGTGATGACAGCAGTACAGCCATTATATAAAGGACCAGCATTTCTAGCTTGTCATGCTGTGGTCTTGCTTGCTTGGAGCATACCACCATCCCATGCATCCAACCTGGTGTATCTGCTCCTCCCATAGCTATGGCATCCCATTGGGCTCTGTCTCCTTGCTGTTAGGGACAGACCCTCTCCTCTGTGCCAGCCAAAACATGTCCCTTGAGTAGGGCCTTTTTACTGTAGCTCTCCTGGGTTCATAGCCCAATACCACTCTCCTGACAAAGTGGGTTCCCATGCTGATATCACAGAATCACAGAATGTTAGGGATTGGAAGGGAACTCAAAAGATCATCTAGTCCAATCCCCCCGCCGGAGCAGGATCACCTAGACCAAGTTGCACAGGAACACGTCCAGGCGGGCTTTAAACATCTCCAGAGAAGGAAACTCCATAACCTCCCTGGGCAGCCTGTTCCACTGCTCTGTCACCCTCACTGTGAAGAAGTTTCTTCTCATATTTAGGTGGAACCTCCTATGTTCCAGCTTACACCCATTTCCCCTTGTCATATCATTGAATGCCACCGAGAAAAGCCTGGCTCCATCCTTTTGACACTCTTTCTTAACATATTTATAAACATTAATAAGGTCACCCCTCAGTCTCTTTTTTTCCAAGCTAAAGAAGCCCAGCTCCCTCAGCCTTTCTTCATAAGGGAGATGTTCCACTCCCTTAATCATCTTTGTGGCTCTGAGCTGGACTATCTCCAGCAGTTCCCTGTCCTTCTTGAACTGAGGGGCCCAGAACTGGACACAATATTCCAGATGTGGTCTCACCAGGGAAGAGTAGAGAGGGAAGAGAACCTCTCTCGACCTACTAACCACACCCCTTCTGATACACCCCAGTATGCTATTGGCCTTCTTGGCCACATTGCTGGCTCATGGTCATCCTGCTGTCCACCAGAACCCCCAGGTCTCTTTCTCCTACGCTGCTCTCCAACAGCTCAGTGCCCAACCTATACTGGTACCTGGGGTTGTTCTTGCCCAGGTGCAAGACTCTACACTTGCCCTTGTTGTATTTCATTAAATTTCTCCCCGCCCAACTCTCCAGCCTGTCCAGGTCTTGCTGGATGGCAGCACAGCCTTCTGGTGTGTC
Source organism: Brachypteracias leptosomus (assembly GCA_013401335.1). NCBI lineage: Eukaryota > Metazoa > Chordata > Aves > Coraciiformes > Brachypteraciidae > Brachypteracias > Brachypteracias leptosomus. The sequence goes on from VYZX01018495.1 coordinate 242,775, forward strand.
AGCCACTCCTCCCAGCTTTGTGTCATCAGCAGACTTGCTGACAGTGCACTCTAATCCTCATCCAAATCATTGATGAATGTATTGAATAGTACTGGTCCCAGTACTGATCCTTGGGGGACTCCACTAGATACAGGCCTTCAACTAGATTCTGCCCCATTGACCACTATTGGTCGTTGGGACATTTCTCCTGGACTGGGGGAGATATAGGTGCTCCAGCTGATTCCCCCAAACTTCTAGAAAAATGGGTAGCTGTACAGTGGGCAGAGTTTGGCCTTGTACAGAAAATCCTCGCTGCTAGAAGGTCAGTGTTCACAAAGGAGACAGAGAAGCCTTAGTTAACTTTATTCGAATAAAGGGAGAGTCCACAGGAGCATCCCAATGGGGTCTCTCAAAGTTCCTGGGGGACACAGCCCCCTTTTTATCCTAATTTCCTGGCCGCAGGTATCCCTTTCTCCTTTCCCCATTGGCTGAGGTACTCAGAGAGTACAGACTTCCCGATACGCCTACTACATACATCCCCCTAATATGTACCCCCCTTTACATTATGCATTGTATGTCTTATTAATTCCACTTTATGTTTCCCCTCCCTGGGAGGAGAAGTTAATATGTAAAAGTTTCTACAGTCTACACAACTGAAGGCCAGGTGCTGGTTCCATTCAGTCTATCACTTCTTAAGTATCAGTGCCCTTATCTTTTTGCAAGGCTAATTCCTAATCACCTTGAGACTCCCCGAATGGTGAAAAGAACCTGTTCTCTTTTGTTATTCCACAACCTACCTCTTATCCTAAGCATCCCTTGATTGTTAAGGCGTAAAGGCATACTTCTTCTAGGTATCCCTTCTTTTTAAAGGCGTATTTCTTCTCCTAGGCCTCCCTAGTTTGTAAAGACGTATTCCATTTCGTTTTTCTCTCAGCCTCATCCATGCCTCCTGCCTTAAGACCCATGGCCACCCCAGTGCCTCTAGATATTAGCTCATAGGAGTTATAAAGCTGCACTGGATCTTAGGGAAGCCTACACCTCCAAAGTTGCTCTGGTGGACTCCTTTCTACAAATCCCAGCAAGATCACCCTAAAAGACACAGGTATGCTGAGCTTCTCTTATCATGGTCCTGCTCATTCACGTTGATGACATTGTTTGAAGATTGGCTGACACTGTTTACCATAAGACCACTATTGGTCGTTGGGACATTTCTCCTGGACTGGGGGAGATATAGGTGCTCCAGCTGATTCCCCCAAACTTCTAGAAAAATGGGTAGCTGTACAGTGGGCAGAGTTTGGCCTTGTACAGAAAATCCTCGCTGCTAGAAGGTCAGTGTTCACAAAGGAGACAGAGAAGCCTTAGTTAACTTTATTCGAATAAAGGGAGAGTCCACAGGAGCATCCCAATGGGGTCTCTCAAAGTTCCTGGGGGACACAGCCCCCTTTTTATCCTAATTTCCTGGCCGCAGGTATCCCTTTCTCCTTTCCCCATTGGCTGAGGTACTCAGAGAGTACAGACTTCCCGATACGCCTACTACATACATCCCCCTAATATGTACCCCCCTTTACATTATGCATTGTATGTCTTATTAATTCCACTTTATGTTTCCCCTCCCTGGGAGGAGAAGTTAATATGTAAAAGTTTCTACAGTCTACACAACTGAAGGCCAGGTGCTGGTTCCATTCAGTCTATCACTTCTTAAGTATCGCTGCCCTTATCTATTTGCAAGGCTAATTCCTTATCACCTTGAGACTCCCCGAATGGTGAAAAGAACCTGTTCTCTTTTGTTATTCCACAACCTACCTCTTATCTTATCCTAAGCATCCCTTGATTGTTAAGGTGTAAAGGCATACTTCTTCTAGGTATCCCTTCTTTTTAAAGGCGTATTTCTTCCCCTAGGCCTCCCTAGTTTGTAAAGACGTATTCCATTTCGTTTTTCTCTCAGCCTCATCCATGCCTCCTGCCTTAAGACCCATGGCCACCCCAGTGCCTCTAGATATTAGCTCATAGGAGTTATAAAGCTGCACTGGATCTTAGGGAAGCCTACACCTCCAAAGTTGCTCTGGTGGACTCCTTTCTACAAATCCCAGCAAGATCACCCTAAAAGACACAGGTATGCTGAGCTTCTCTTATCATGGTCCTGCTCATTCACGTTGATGACATTGTTTGAAGATTGGCTGACACTGTTTACCATAAGATAAGGCAATCTCAGAAGGAAGATGGCTGCAAAAGATAAGAGGAATGGATGCTTAAGGAAGGATAAAAGAATCCTCTCAGCTCCCCCAGACATACATCCTTGAGAATAAGCATCTTTGGAAGAGTCAGCAAGTCCCCAAACTCTTGGGGTGCCCTGAGGTTGAACTATCTCATTATAATATCATTATAATGTGAAAACCACATCTCCTAGCTAGAAAAAGCCCCCTACCCAAATAAGAGCCTTACCCTCTGAGCATGCATAGTACATTTAAAGTGTACTGTGCCTTTAAATCGAGTTGAGCAGATAATCGTCCAATAACTTCCAAGTAGGAGTGTACTAATGAAATGAGTTCATACGTTTGAATTAAGTGTGTTGCAATTTCTCTAAGTACCCAGATTGAAGAAAACAAAGGACAACCTAAATACAACAACCTACACCCAGAAAGAGAGACAAAAGAACAATGAGCTAATCAGCAATTTTGTCTAATGACTCACAGAGGTGGAACAGCAGGAGAGACAAACAGACCCGCCTGGATGTGTCCCTGTGTGACCTGATCTAGGTGATCCTGCTCTAGCAGGCGGATTGGACTAGATGATCTTTTGAGGTCCCTTCCAAGTCCTAACGTTCTGTGATTCTGTGATTCACAGTCACTGTCAACTTTTAAAAGGTGTAAAAGACACATTCAAAAACCAACCACGTGGTTGCCAATAATAAGAACAACCCAGGAGACAGGATGAGAACTAAATAACTGGCTTCCCTCATCTTCTGTCACCTCAAATAATCCTGCACAGACCATGCGCAGGCACATTTCAAGCTTCTGAGTACAAAAGAATGAGCAAGTAAAGTCTATGAGAGAATGACTATGCACGCGTTGTACCTGGTTTGTACAAAATAAGATGACCTTTCCATCTTATGCTGTCTCTTGTTAAGGGTTTGCTCCATTAGTTGAGCTTTGCAGAACCGTTCTGGATGCTGAACACATCTTGTTGGCTTCTCTCCCACCAGGTGAGTGAAGCCACTCATGCCAGGACTCTGCATCAGCTTGGCCTCAATGTGTAAATCGGCTGCACTGGCTAAGCAGCAGCACATGCTGCTATCCTGGTGTGATATCCTGGTGGAAATCAGATTCTATTTGAGCCTCAGGTCAGATGATGAGGAAGAACCAACACATGGCAAAAGGCTTTGGGTGGGCACAGGCGTATGGCTCTGGCTTTTGTGCAGGGACAGAGAGTACTTGGCTTCCCACAAGCCAGCATCTGAGTATTGCACCAGGAGTACTACACAGATTGCAAAAGAGGATCTCACTTGTCCACCATCACTTCATGGCCCTTCATTAGGTCCTCTCTAGACACTGACAAGCTGTGTCAGTTACCTCTACTGAATGATAAAAGACAATATCCATCTCCACTCCCAAATACCTGCCTATTGCAACAGTTTTAGGTCACCAGTTGACTGAGGCACCCACTAAACTTCATAGGCTGGGGAGTGGATCTTAAATACCAAAGCCTACACGGCCTTTAGGAGCAAGTCACTCCTCCCTTGCCTATTAATAGCTTTGCAAACTCCTGTAGCGTGTATCTAGAGTACACATCTTTAAATATTTTATGAGCTTGCGATAGTCACCCATTCATCATTTATGGTTGAGCACAAAAATATTTTGCAGGCAACTGTATCTAACACTAGAAAGTGTTATTAAATATCAGTCACAGTGAAAATTATGACTTTCTTATATGCAATAAAGTTGTGACCTCAACCTAATTAACATTTTAATTTTCAAAGCACTTTAAACAAGAATAAATCCATACAGGATCCTTGTGACAGAGGTAGGCACTGGAGAAAAATTCAAACAATCTAATTTCCATGCAGCACTGGGAATGTGATCCTGGGTTACAGTCTTACGTATGCCATTGGGGCTGGAAGCTCTGCTTACTTGAGCTTTTCATTTGGGCTCCATGAAGTTATTGTTGAACAGGCTGCACTCAGACACAGCAGCATTTTGGATATTGCCAGGAAAAAATAAACTGCTTCAGTGTGTGGCACTGATCCTTTGTTATAAACCAGATCCACGCCATCATAGGTAAACAAAATAACAGTAAAGTAAATAATAAAGGACTAGTTTGTTTTCTCTGCATCACTTCAGTGGTGCAAAGGGACACCGGTGAGAATGCTGATCACGGCCAAAGCCATTGCAAAGCACAACTGTAAAATTAGTCTAATAGTGTGAGGCAACAGCTACACAATAGGTTCAGTGCTCCTTAAATAGTTATTTTCCAACCTAATCAACTCCCTAATCTGGTTCATCGCACAGGTAACCGTGCTGGCACAGAGAGCAGAAAAGAGCAGCAGAAAAGAGGGTGGCAAAAGAGCTAAAGGGTGAAGTGCTTCACTGCCAGCAGGTGAAGATGATCAGAGCTACAGCCTTAATGGTCCCATAGAGTTCATCATCATGTCTTTTAGGGTCGCAGTTTAGTAATGGTTTTGGCAGTGATAGGTTTTCAGTTGGAATCAATGATCTTACAGGTCTTTTCCAACCTAAAGGATTCTATGATCTTTCCATAGTAGCTTGTGGTGTCCTTCTTTGTGGTCATTAGGATGCAATATTTTTAGAACAAAGCAGTTGGGGACCTATGGTAGTATGTTCGGGAGAAAGTCCGATCTTACGAAATGGTTAACAAAACGTAAACATTAGGTGACAGCTGATCAAATAATGAGTCTACACAAATCTAGCGGCAATTCAGCTGCAATGTGATAAAACTGTACTGCTATAAAGCTGTTTTTGTACTTAGTCACAGCAATCAACTAATTTCTACAGATGTATAATAAATGCATGCAAAACCCCCAAATTGCTCATGTTATTCAGACCTGAAGTGAAAACTCTGAGCTATTCTTTTTCCAGTCATGGACGTGGCTATAGTAGCAATGACTTCAAAAAGGAGTTTGGTCTGATCAGGTATTGCAAAATGGTGGCTATCATCTCCCCAGACAGAATTTTGGTGTGGCTGCAAGGAAAGGAATTATCCTATTTGCTTTCAAAACCAGCTGAAACCCAGCTGACCCTGGGTTTCTCAGAGTTTGGGCCTCCTCAATCTGATGATTCCTGACAAAGTTTAATATTAATGGTTGTGACTCAACTCCTGCTCAGATTTTTGGCTAACACAGCTGATGCTAAGGCCTGAGGTATGTTGAGAGCAGTGCCACTTGGCCAATGGAAGAGCATCACATAGGCCAAACAGGAGGGACAGGAAGAGATAAAGCACCTTTATGAAGCTATTAACACCTACAGATTGCTGTCTCCTATCACCTACAGATTGCTGTCTCCTGCAGCCATCATCTTTGCACGTTGATTGTCTGAATCATCAGAATCCACTGACTCAGAAATCGCACAGGCTAAACTTTCATGCTGAAAGATATAAAAACATCAGCTTAACCAAAAAGCTTTGGAAGCTGATCCAACAACAGCTGGAGGCTTCTGCACTTCCCCATGTGATGCAGAAGATGACCACACCATGACGGAGGGGGAAGGAAGAGCACTCTCACCACCATTTTGCTCATAGGCGTATGAATTGAGTTACAAGTTACGAATTAGAGGACTTGCAAGTGAGAAACCTCATGATTTACGTGGCAAATTAGTGGATTCACATCATAAACTAGTCTGTGTGAAAGGGACTGAGCCCGTGATTTTTTCTTTCTTAATAAACTCATTAAGTTTAATTTACAGAGCACGTTGTCCCGTAAATTTGAGAGATCCAAATGGATCATGTCAACAATCCTCAAAAACTGAGTTTCTTTCAATATGGCTTGGTCTCTTTCAGCATAGAAGAGTGACTGAAAAGTTGAATTAATTTACTTCAACTTACTTTGAAAAAGTAAATTAAAAAACCCAGCCCCACAGATGAGGCCTGATACTTATGATGGTTTGCCCATGGATAGCCAGGTGGGTGAGCCTAGGAAGCCATACTCACTATTTTGATTGCATAAGATGCATAAGGATACAGATCTCAAATAAACCTATTTAAAAACACATTGGACTAGCTATCTGGTTTTCTTACAATCTACTACACAACTGCCTTTGAAGTCTGGAATTTAATGATTTCTGCTTTAAGTTTCACTATAGGATTTCCTACATGACATTAGCAAACGTGTCATGTGTTTCTAGAGATGTCAAAACTTCATACAATGTAGTGCTGATGCTTGCAGAGACTTTGAATTTAATTATACCACTTTGCACTTTACATGATTTAACCAGGGTGAACCATCTTGATTAACCTCTTCATCAGCCTTTCTAAACTGCTTCATTTGTCTGTAACAGCTTCCCTTATGATTGCAATAATTATCATTGCAACACCCTAGGAGTGCTTTTTTAAGGAGAATTGGTGATTTATTTACAAGCATGGTCTCATGCCAGGAATTTGTAGATAATTGTATGGTCTCTGTTTAAGCATATAGCCTGTGAGTATTACTAACTCCCTGTAAAATGCTTAAGAAAAAAAACAACTGAGTTTGAGCCACTTCAGTGAATTTTTACTGACATGGTAAAGAAAAGGGAGGAAACAAAAGTAGGATCTGCCTGACTGCTACTCTGTCACAGAAGAGACAACTTTTACAGCAAATAGTCCCTGAATGCTACCAGAGAGTGTGTGGATGCTGGGTTAGTATGCTTTTCTTTTCAACACCGTGACAATATCACTGATTGTTTATGACATGCCTTGTGACAGTTCTTGTCAGTGGACCAATATAGTAGGTGCTGTGTTGTCAGAGGAGAAAAAGGTCCTGCCTCTCAAAGCTTCCTGTATCCCTATGCAGTGCGGACAGGTTGAGATGGAAATCCTGGCCAGGCACACTGGTGCCAGTAGCTACAGCCACAGACATGGATCTGTGGCTTGAATGTTGGTGGTCTGCTGTGCACCCAGTTTGCCTTGGGATTGATGAAAAGTGTCAGGCCTGGTGAAGTAAGACAGCTAAGGAAGTGGAAGCTAATGTGGTGTTTTATGGCATAGGGAACAGTCCTTCTTTCCTGGCCAAGGGATGGAGCCATGGCACAGAGGCAATGGCTCACACAGAAGGTGCCAGGGATGGCAACTGCACTGTTTGCAGACACTCTGCCTGGTTGCACATAAATGGAGCTGAAGAAATGTGGCAAGAGAAAACTAAACAGAAGGTCTATCACATGGCTTCTAATAAATGATCATGCTGTATAACTCCATCCCAGGCCTCCTTGTGGGCAACAGAAGCAAATAGTCACTGGCAAGGTAAGGCAGACATGAACAGACTGACACACCAAAGGGGGAGCAGAAGCAGCTCCCTATCTATAGCTAGTAATGACTTTTTCCCAGGATAGACAAGAAGAAAATCCATGCATATTCACACACGCACATTGCCATGCCCACAATCTTATGATCCTCCATCTCTGAAAACAGCCTTGTTATTGTGCTGACTTTTGTTTAGAACAGGCAACCTAAACACAGCCTGCTGACCAAGCACACACGCTCTTGTTTAGATAGGACGTGCCATGCCACTCACCCAGAGCAACGCTCAGAGATGGGACCTGTGGGTTTCCCAGCATCACCACAGATGAGGCTGGCCAACACTTGTCTTCTCACACTTCTCCTAGATTATTTCCTGCTCTGCAGAGTAATATAAGATCTCCTTTAGTTATAGTAGTATTTTTATAGCGGTTCTGCAGGTAAATTTCCTGTTTGGGAGAGTATGGCAAGTTTTGTATTTCCAAGACAGCAAGTCAACAGACAGTGTTGCCTCCTCAGAAAAAAGTCACTCACCAGGCATCCCTAGCTCTCAGTGACTATTGTGTTTTTTCTTGCTGTAATATTCTTTCCTCTGTTGCAGCATTTATTACTACATTCTCTACTGTAGGTACTCTACATACCCCTAGCAGCCAAAAATCAAAGGATGCATTTCTCAAATAGGTGGCAGGTCTTGTGCATCTGTTGGGACTGACTTCATTCCTCACCAGAGAAAATTAGTCCCAATTTATGTTCTTTGAGCAAAGTCTCACATCACCATAAAATCCCAAAGCAATTTGTGTAACAACTGTCTGCGGTATCCAGCTTTTACTACTGTCAGGCTTGCAACCTTTGGAGGAAGAGGTTTCTGAAATGTGTAGTAGGAGGGCTCTTTCCACATCCCCCAGGCAACACAAAGCCTCTGCCACAGACATAGCTGGGACCTCTTTCTCTGTAGTGGGCCTCTGGCACCTCAGGGGCCAGAATTTACTGAACAGCTTATGACAAAGTTCCACTTAATTCTAGCTCTAATCTGCATTCAGTCCTGGTCAAATTGTTCCTTTCCAAAATTTCCCACTTCCCAAAGCTTTTTCAAATTTCATGTAATCCCCAGTAATCCATGTCAAACCTTGGTCAGGGCATTACTCTGATCCTTCAAACCAAAAAAGCTGCACAACTCGCCCAACACCCCTGGTTGCAGAGGAGCATCCACTGCCATTTTCATGAAAGGCCCACTGCACCCAGCTGGCACTTTCCCTGCCTCCTGCAGTCTTTTAATTGCCCTCATCCCTCCTTACATTGCCACTCCTGAGCCCCGCAGATCAGGATCTGCCACTTTCAGGCTATGGATTTGTTCTGGTTGGCATCCACCCCAACACTCTGCACCGCTGATACGTGAGCAGCTCTGCATAGCCAGGGGGTTCAGCCAGCCCATCCCATATGGCTGTTTATATCCCTGGACAAGCTTTTGCTGCTAATCAGGCTGACCTGATTCCCATGGTCTCCACTTCTCCGGTGGTGTTTCTGCCTAAGGCTAATTGCCAAGGCTGGGAGAGCTCACACTGCAAAGCCAGTGCACCTATTAGGGTACTCTAATCCATTGGCACACACAAGCCTGAAATCCCTCCCTTTGAAGGGCAATAGCCCAAAAATCTGCCTTCTCTGAAAGACTCCTTTTCACAGCTTAATAATAGTCCATTATCTAGGAGCTTCTACTCCCTCAACCACTAAAAGCATTTCAGGTGTAGAAAGAGAGCAGAGAGGTCTGCAGCTTCGCCATCCCTGGATCTTGTAGCAGATCAGTGCATTCAGATGCAGGCCCATGCTCAGCTTGGCATGTAGATGGTGCTGGTGGAAGTGCAAATAAAGGCAGTCAAGCAGCCAGCTCCCAGAGACACCAGCTTTCTCCAGGTGTGAAAAGTTTCCCTGGGCCCAAGTAAAGACTGAGTTACAATAGCCCATCCTGAGCTCTCTCTGGCTGTGAAAACACCCATCTGTCAAATCTGAAGTCTACAGAAGTAGCCAAGTGGAAATAATTATTTTAAAAGAAAACATCCCCAGCAGCAGCGGGGGTTTGGAGGTGGGCTCAAGTCTCAGTATCACATCAATATCCAGTCATGGCCACCAGAATGACATGCCAGCCATGACTTCCTGCTGCCTTTCAGAAGAGCAGAGCAACCAGAAATAGGATTGGTGGGGACGATCTCCCCATCAGGACGAAACCATTAGCCACAGAACTGAGGAATGAACCTATAAAAGAATCTCGCTATCGAGAGACCCATCTGGCTCTCACTTATGAGTATTTGCATGGCTCCCAAGCATTTAAAAGTAGAATTAATAAGAATCTTTTTTCTTTCATCAGTTCTAGGCAGTAGGAGGAACAGTTGATGAGTTTGCTTGTTAAAGTGTTATTGACATACCATACTGTAGTTTTCAAACAATCAGATCTTGATTGATTTTGATCATGAAAATAAAATTCTTATGAGATTATTTTCAAGCCTATTTAAGTCTATATATAATTGCAGCATTATTTTCAAACCTCAACTTCCCTTGTCCCAAAAAACTAAAGAGTATGATTTCATTCACATGGCACAGGAAATGAAGAGGTTTTATGGGAATATTTAAAACTCACTTTTGCAGACAAAGCAGATTTAGAAAACCTCATTGAAAAGGGTCACTTTCTCAAGGTTGGAGGGGGCAAATTATGAGCCTTGGAAACAGCATTCATGCTCCTAAAGTAATTTAATTTTAATCCCACTGTTTACTGAACACTTATAATGAACATGCAGAAGATTAAAGGTGCATGGGTGGATGGAAGGGTATCAATTGTGCAGAACTTGAGAAATAACCCCAGATTCCAGCTTTGGAGAGAAGTTCATTGGAAATTCTTGCTAAGCATTCTTATTTCCATAATAAAACCAGAAAACAGACATATTCCAAAGGCACTGGATGCACTACAGTGGCCTATGCCCACAAGTACATGTATTTTGGAAAAAGCCCAGATTACCAAGCTTCTGGGCCAAGGAACAAACAAACAGCAACAGAAATGTTTCTGGGCAGAGATGGACTCTTGTCTGGAGGACTGTGGGCTTCCCTGGCAGAGCCAAGTATCCTCAAGGAGAGATGTGTTTCAAGAAAATGCAACATGCCAATCTAAATATAAGTCTTTGATTCATCTCTCCTTGCACAGTTTCACACTTGTGCTTTACCTTCGTGTTCCTTAAAGAAAAGAGAAAGGCTGGGGGAAAAGAAATAAAGAAAGAAAAAAAGAAAAGAAAAATCAAACAAGTCTACAAGGAAAGTGTATTGACAGCAACATCCACTCTACAAAGACACAGAGAGAATTTGCCTCACTCCCTGTTGGCCTGTAATTCTATTACAGAATAAGCAGTGGAGGGCCAAGGCACAGCTAATGAATGATCTTAACAGTGCCACAGAGCAAATGGCAGGAACTTCTAGATCATCAGGGAACAAAACTGAAATGTTCTTCATCAGGAAAAAACAAAGTCAAAAAAACCTCTGCAAAAGTAGGAGAATATCTCACTGATAGGGCAGGAGGAAAATTCAAGAATCAGTTCAATAGCAAGAGGAAAACTTCTGGGGGATGTTTTTCCACAAGCAGTGAATTTGACCAAAAAAAAAGGAAACAATGGAGTAAATTCAGGTTGAATTCAGCTAAATTCTTGGCTGAAAGGTGAATACAGGAATAGATTTTTGGAGATGGTAAATCCTTCCATTCCAGCAGTTTGTAACTAAAATTTTGCAGCTTATTCATTCAAACTGGCATTCAATTAAAAAAAAAAAAAGAAAGAAAGAAAGAAAAAAAAAGACAAGAATAAGCAGTACAAAAAACATCCTATTTTGATGGAATGAAACACTTTGGTTCATTCAAGGTTTTGGCATGATGGAATTTTTTGGTTTCATTTTGCCAAGGCAAACTTTGGAAAATTCTGATCCAATGCATTTTTTTCCTGCTTTTTCAGTTTGGCCTCTGAACAAAAAAAATCCCAAAGCAGTATTTGCCCAGATCTATTAGAGTCATTGTATGAAATGATGCCAAGGTAACATCATTTTATCGTAGCAAAATGGAGATGCTAAAGTATCAGATTAATCCAAAGCAGCTGTGTGCTGGTATTTTGCTTGCTGGCTGCTGAAGGAAATACAAAAGAAAATATGCAATGCTACATGTGAGGAATTCTGGAATATGATCTGTGTGTCTAGAACCCAAAGATGGTGGAAACTCTCTCTCTCTCTTTCCTTTGCTTTTTCTCCCTTGGCTTCTGGTCACACATACCAATGATATACCACCAGTGAGGCGGTCAGATACTCTCCAAAACTTTTTCTTAAATGGCCTTCACTGACAAACAGCAGCTGACTTTTGCTAGCACAAGAATTGTCTTGGCCTTCACAGGTTATTTATCAGGGCAATACTGTAACATACTTAATTTCAAAAGACATAAGTCATTTTAGCTATAAAGTTATCTGAAGTCCTTTCAATTTCTGTGTGCCCTCACTTTTAATGCTGAATGTTCGCCGGTAGGCAAGATGTGATGGTTCATGAGACAGGGACAGCCTCCTGCTGCTGTCCCTGCTCCCATTTGTGCAGCCCCTATGGCCATTCCTACCACCACTGAGGGCCACCTCTGGGATCAGTGAACTGCTGCCAGCATCAGGAAGAGCAGCACAAATGGAAACATATTTCATGTGTATTTGGCAAACCTAAATTTTTAGAACTCATTTCTCAGAGAAAAAAAAAATCCCATATTGTCTTCACCAGAAAAAAAATATATACACACGATAGCTCCCCTGACCTTTTAAATATGGTTATACTATAAACCTTTCTTTAAATTTAAATATAAGTTAGATTTAAACATTTAAGTATAAGTGGAAGCATTCTCACTTTGTTTTTACCATAGGTCTGCTTTCTCAGGCCCGGCTCACAGGTAGGTGATAGATAAGGGAAACTGTTGCTTTGAACTAAGCTGGGAAAGTAATTGCTTTGAACTGTAAATTTTGAGAACTGTTAATTGCTAAAATATTCCAGGATGAGGGAGGTGAGATCTTCTTGTAATGGCCTGACCTAGCAGGAGACATGGAGACATAACAGCCCTGTGAACGATGGAACGAGATATATCTTCACAAACAAATGCCAAGTTTAAGGATGAAGAATCACGAGTTGGAGGTTGAAGTAGCAACCACCGCTGCGCAAGCACAAGGGACATTTCAATGAGTTCCAAGAGATACCACCTTTCATGTTAATTATCTTGGGAATGGGAAGCATCTGAGGGTTTTAAACAGGGGCTGAAAATGGTTCTCCGGGTGGAGAGTGCTTAGGAGGAATTATCCCCCCTGCTCACCCTGGCACCAATAAGGGAATGTTACTTTCAGAAACTTAGAAAACTTACTTTCTGTAAGTTTTTTTCTCCTGCTGACTTTTATGGTATCACAGAGAGCACAGATAAAAGATAATTAATGGGAGCCAACAGAGCCGTTATTAATACAGGATTCCTTCTCACAGCGCTCTGCTTCCAGCAGGAATGACCTGTCCCTATCTTGATGATGGTCTGTGTCTGGGCCCGGGACTGAGAGCAGGGTTTGCTGCCAGGTAAAGCTGTTACATGCCCCTTTCATGCTCCCAGCTATGATTCCATCAGCGAATGGCTCTATCTTATGTAGAAATAAATTAGTTAATGAAGTGAGCACCAATAAAAGAGATCTCTTTGAAAAGCACACAAATCTGCCAGTTGTTTCATGAAAACATCAGTGAAATGCAGTATTTCCTACAGCCAAAACAGAAATAGTCTTCCTGACACAACAGTAAGCAACAGAGCAATAATAAAAATGGTTAATTAAAGACAAGGAGCATACCATTGTGATACTCATGCAAGAGCATTCATTGGGTTTGTACTGGTATGAAAACTGCAAGTAGAGTAATATAATAAGATGTGATATTTTCAGTGATTATTAGCCTATTGGACAACACATATGACAGGCAAGCACTTTGACAATGATATTAAGACCATCTGGGAGGGGATAAAGTGATTTAGAACATTTTATGGTCTGGTGAAGCTCAAATTAGTATGCTACAGTTTGCTAGAAAGGTCCAAAGATGAAGCAGGGAGGAAGAGGACTTAATAGGGAAACATCTGCTTTTAAATATTTAGGATGGTGGCAGAATAACTTCCAAACATGTAATGGTACATATTGCAAATCTATGCTTAGTCATATTTTATAAAAATATTCCATGTAAGCCAGTATTAAAGCAGAAATACTCCTGTCAAAAGGCAAAAACACTTTAGCCGTTGACTAAAACATGGACAGAGGACAACAAGTTTCTGGAAAGAAGATTTTACAGCAATCTAGGTAACGTGTACACATAGGCATCCTTGTGCTCATTTCCACACCTCTGTAAGCACATATTCCCCAAAAGAACAAGTTCAGATTTAGAAACATAATGTTATGTCAATTTATTATTCAGCACATGGCACACAACAGATGAGGGTTTCACTTCATGTGTTTCAAGTTTATAATGAAAATATAAGTCAAAACTCTATAGCCAGGCTGTATCTTGGATTCACCCACTGTGAGCCTGGTATCACGGGCAGCTGCTTTGCAACAGATTCTACATAAAGGATAGAAAAGTATTTTTATACTTATTGAACTTTTCTCTTTTGAAACTAAGGAGTCACAGGTAACATCCTTGATATGGTACTGAAAAAGAAAAACCTGTTCAGAGAACATAATATCTGAATATCTATTTTTGAAGATACATAGATTACTAGCAAGTGATAAGACGAGAGGAAATGGCCTCAGGTTGCACCAGGAGAGGTTTAAATTAGACATGAGGAAAAACTTCACTGAAAGTGTTGTTAAGCAGTGGAGCAGGCTGCCCAGGGAAGTGGTGGAGTCACTATCCCTGGAGGCATTTAAAAGATGTGTAGATGTGGTGCCTAAGGACATGGTTTAGCGGTGGACTTGGCAGCTAGGTTAATGGTTGGGCTCAAAGATCTCAAAGGTCTTTCCCAATCACAACTTTCTTTGATTTATGATAGTCTTTCATAATGAACATGGATTAAAGTCTTAAGGACCCTCTCACCAGTACTATCATCTGTTCCTAGTGTTACCAAGAGTGAAACAGCAGGAGACCCAATTTCAGAGACCCTCCCTTTAGACAGTGGGTTTGCCAAGACTAAATTACCTCTGCATCCTTCAATCTGGAATCAATTTTTTTTTGTCTCCCAGATACACTTTTTCCATGGTATTTGTCCCACATAGCTCACACAATGCCACTGCAATGGGAATGCTGCTTCTTAGTGCACAGAGCATGCAACTTCACCCCAAGGATTTTCCTCTTTATCTGGTTATGCTTACTACTAGGAGCCCATTTTGAAGTGCTACAACAATGGTCTACATTTAAACTGCAACTTACAGAAGTCTCTGAAAATAGGCACAAGGGCAATTGATATTCCTATTCACGTTCCTGGTTACTTGTGCCAGGCAGACCAGACTGCCTTGGGGCTTCCTCACTGCATCCCTTAAGGACAGGTGAGACCCGCAGTCTTGGGCTTCATTTAGGTAGGCAAGAAGTCAAGCATGCATTGCTGGAGTTACAGAGTGATATGGCCTTCAAGGTGCTGCATGACCAATGAGGCAGAGCAGATATTGCCCAAGTTAACCATGTGAATTGGTATGTGCAGTGCTAAGACCAGATTTTAGGCTCTTTGGTCCAGGAAAAGCACCTTCCCCTTTGTAGAGCTGAGGTAATAAAGCTACAGCTTCCAAACATGACAAAAATCTCTATTATAAATTATACATTAGCTTTCTGTGCAGTCTTTCAGGTGACAGAGAAGCAGATGGTTTTTGAGTCGTGTGTATATATGTTTCTCAGCACAAGAGATTCCTATGGAAGCTTCTAGGCACAAAGAACACAGAAAAGATCAGATAAAATCCTTTCAAAGAAGAGGAGGAAAAGATGTCATTTCAGCAACAACTTAAAAAAAAATAAAATCAAATACTGAAAGAGATACTTCAGCATATATTTAAAGCTGAGTAGAAGTTTCTGGATTGAGACACAAATGAATTTATGAGGCTTGGTGTCTGCTTTTCTTTTTAGTGGTTTTTGAGCAGGTTGTCACAGGGCCCCCTGAGAATACATCAATAGGATGATAAAAGAGGCCTTGAAAGTACAGGCACGGGACAAGTCCAGAGGTAAAAGCACAAAGACAAATGGTCAAGGATGGTCAGCAAAGGAATGCGACTCTGAGAGCTGGGCAAGGTATAACAAAGCCATAAAAAAAGAGAACAAGGAACTTATATTGGATAGATATAAAACATCTCCTATGTGGTGCAAATGTGAAGGAGGAAAAAAAGGAGGAATTAAAAAACCACTCTACAAGATTGGGAACACAGAAAGAGTGAGAGGAGGTGCCCCTGCACTGTGCCATCCCCTCACCAGGGGCATGGGGATCATGACCAGCCAACACTTATCCACAACGAGTCCTCTGTCCCCTTCTGTGGAGAAGGAGGGCTGTCCAACTGAAACTGAACAACTACCCATCAGGTGTTATCTTTTTGTCTATAGGTTTAATAAACTAGAATTATGAAGAGCTATGTACACTTGTATATATGCATTTGTTAATGATACATGTGTGGTTTTTTTGCTCCAGCCTTCCCACAGAGAACACAGCACCAAGTTGGACTAAAGGTAGATACAACCCAGTTGGGTTTTAATGAATTAATTTAAAATGTAGAATAGTTAAAAAAAAAATCCACAAAATCTCTAAGTACTTAAAGATTTATAAAATGGTGCAAAACTTCAGATAATGAATAAATTATTAATTACACAAATAATTCCTAAAGACGCATTTTCTTGCTCGAGGAATTACCGAAACGAAGCTTGGCAAATGCAATGAACCTCTGAAAAGAACAGCATTAATTCCAGAAGGTTCTGAATTTAACAGGTTGCTACCTTAACAGGAGATGGGAATCATTATTCTGTCACTCTTTCTGGAATGATATTAAGATTCAGACACTGAGTGTGGCAATGGAGTAAGGTGGCTTGCTGTACACCGAGCAGCTCCTCGCTGCACCTGTTTACGATCGATTGCCTCATTATCATTTTGCACAGCAGGAGAGAACACAGCTAAGTTTGCCTTCCGAGAAAACTGAAAATTCACCAGGCTCATTAATGTCCCTTTCATCTGTGGCCCCACATGCTGCTTCCTGAGGGCCGGGCAGTGCCACGCAGCTGTAACGGGGAGCTTTATGGCCCAGCGTTGGGTGGCAAAGAATTGAATCCAAGCTGCAGGGACAAAGAGTGGACATGATAGAGCAGAGAAATAAGAAGCTATGACCATACAATGAGGCTTTTTCTTTCTTTTCCCCACCCTCAAAAGGATAAATCTAACCAAGAGCAAGAATGGAGTACTATGTGGAGAGAAAGGAAGCAGGAAAATCATTGTGTTTTTCATAGAATCATAGAATTGTCAGGGTTGGAAGGGACCTTAAAGATCATCTAGTTCCAACCCCCCTGCCATGGGCAGGGACACCTCCCACTAGATTAGGTTGCTCTGAGCCCCATCCAGCCTGGCCTTAAAAATTTCCAGGGAGGGAGCTTCCACCACCTTCTTGGGCAACCTGTTCCAGTGTCTCATCACCCTCATGGTGAAGAGCTTCTTCCTAACATCTCATCTGAATCTACCCACCTCTAGTTTTGATCCATTCCCCCTAGTCCTACCACTAGCCAACATCCTAAAAAGTCCCTCAGCAGCTTGCTTGTAGGCCCCCTTAAGATATCAGAAAGCCACAATAAGGCCTCCTCGAAGCCTTCTCTTCTCCAGACTGAATAACCCGAACTCTCTCAGCCTGTTTTCATAAATCATAATAAGACACCATAATAAAACATTTTCATAAATCATAATAAAACACCATCCCTGACTATTCTCATCCCTGCAGCCAGGTGGGCTCCATCATGTGGCGCAGAGAACCAGAGCTTGGGCTTTGCAGCACAGCTTTTAACTTCCTGGACTAGCAAGGGCTGAAGACCCAGTGCTGCTTGGCTGCTCACTGCCTTAGAGCTGCCAGGAGGGCTTCAGGCACCCATCCAGGCACTCCCCAAAGGCAACTTGGGGAGTAACTTTGATGAGTAGCTTCCTATCCTCTTGGAAATGCAGTTATTACAACTGCAACACCCTAAGACAAAATAAATTGTGTAGATATGTGTTTCATTGGTACTGACATTTCTCCTAACAATATTTGCAAGCCCCTATCTCTGTTTGGTATTTGAATGCACACGGCTGAAAGTAAAATTTATTTGCACATAGGGAAAGCTTGGCAAATAGTCAAATATATTCAGCCGAAAGAGCCACATGTAAGAATTGTGCATGCAGAGACTGGTAACCATCATATAGAAACAGGTGACCAACCACAAGCCCCAAAATAACAAATACTCAGTGAAATGGTTGTAGCACTGGAATATGTTTGCATAAATTATTCACAGGATAATTCTGAATATTGGATATGTACCATGCTAAGGCAATCTGGGAGACTGCAGACATGCATTTTTGTGGTTATCACTTGTCTTGCTAGTCCCCTTAGTTCCCTCTCTCCTCACAGCCTTTGCAGACAAAGATGTAGCTAAGCATCCCTCTCCAAGAGCAGCCCTCGCAAGTTAGTCTGACCAACTCTGGACACTAAGGGCAAAGGCTAATATGAGCAAAATGTTTAAATCAGGATTCCTTCATTACAACAACTGCTCATCTGTTAATAGCAGATCCTATTTGCTTGATGCTGAAAATGCTTACGGAAGAGTGAATGCTGAGAATTTACTTGTTTTATTTGCCACCTGTGCTTTGCACTGGCTTTTGGTTACCCAGATCCTGTGCTGACCAGTCTGTAGCTATCTGTCACTTGCCCAAAAACTGCTCACATCTGTAAGGTGAGATAAAGTACCAAAGAGAGACGGTTTGACACCCCTATTTATTTCCTGTAATTGATTCAGCACAATGCAAGTGGTACCGCGCAACAATTTCACTTCTCTTCTAGTCTGAAAGTACACAAGAAAAATAAATACTCCTTTCTTAAAATTCACAGAAGGCAAGGTTGAGGGTTTTCTTGATTCATCATGACCAGAGCATTTAATTCTTTTCTGACAAGTACATTAATTTAAGTCAATGCATCTTGGGTGGAAAAGGTATGAATCAACCAATTTATTTTTATTTATATTCAGTATTAAAGATAAATTTTTTAAAATGTAGGGGAAAAATATAGTATACCACTTTTCCTCTACTGATTCTCTAGCAGCAAGTGAAGCATGAGAAGTGTTTTGTGCAGGGTTGCAAACTCTCCTACTAGTGTTGTTCCCTGTGGTACTTGTGCACAGTGAAATGAAGAGGAAGCAATGCTAGTTTGTGCCTGAAAGGAGAAGAGGCAGAAAATTAACATCTGACAGGCAGAAGAGGACAACCAAAGAAGGTGGCAAACAGCAAAGATCAAATGAAAATAAAACAATCAACAACTTCTGAGAGGTTTCAGAGGCAGAAACCCTCAATTTTTCAGTCAGTAAAGCCCTAAACAGAAAGTGATTAGCTTGTAGCCATGTGCAATCCTTATTTTCAACACTGAACTTTGTCTGGTGTTTCAGGATACATCTTCATGGCACAATATCAGGCCACAAAGAGACCCTGAATGAACTTGCCCAAAAAGCTAAGGCAGCTAAAGCCTTCCTGAGAAGTGTATTAAGAGCATCGCTTTATTCTGGCTAGACTGCGTCTAGTCCTGAGAGGATGACTGAATATAAATCTCTCAAGCTCTAGAGAAAAATGTAGCCATTGGGTGCTTGTGTGCCATCTGCATGATACAGTATTTTTCCATCTAGACAAACTCATCATTTTCTTGACTGATACCAAATGTTTCTTTTGTGTGACTAACTTACAGACCTAGTGATGTAGGTATTATTTAGATATTATGGGAAAATAAGCATAAAGAAGAATAAAATCCCTTAAAGAGTAAGTGGATCCACAGAGGTCAATAATAAAATTTACTGCTGATCTCAATATTACAAGAAGTTCATCTTTACAGCCAAAAACGTCCTTTCAAATATGATGGAAAGGTCAAATTAGCATCAGGAACTATTGGCAGTAAATTTATGACTTCTAGACCTATTAAGTATGACATCTTCACAGTTGTTAGTACATTTATCAAGCATATGAATCACCCCATCTCCAATTTACAGGTATAAACTCAAATGCCCCTCAGAGAATATGAAGATACTTAGCACCTAACCTTAACCAATTTCCATGGAAAACAAATAGGTACTATACCTTGAAGAATCTGACACTAAATTATTCCTCTGAGGTCTTATAAGTAATCAACTGCAAAAGAGAAAACTGAATCCAATTTCCCAAGTTCAAGGCTGGCAACCTAACCTCTGGACAAGTTCCATTTCCTGTGTGTTAAAGGAGTAGCCTGGAAAAGGAAACATGTGCTGCGTATTGGTCGAGTCTGACCTTGCTATGGTACAAAGGGTCAGTGGGACTTCTTGGGCAGGGCTATGGGAAGAGGGCTTTCTTTATGAAGTTAGCATTTTCTACAGGAGCTTCCTGGCCAGAGTCACTTGTGTGGGTATTTATTGCTACAGGAATTATCAAGAATCCACTTGATTTTTTTGTTTTTGTTTTTAATTCTCTTCCACTGTACAAGTGTTAGGGAACTCAATGGTAGCACAGCTCTGCCAGGAGCCACAGTGGAAACTCCCCAATATGGTGCAGAGCACATTTTTTGCATCACAAGCACGTGCTGGTGCATTACCACATGCTTTGCGCTGTTGCTGCCACGAACAAGTGTGTGACCTGCGCTAGATTCTATGGTCCTGCTCTGGTAGGTACATTGGACTTGACAATCTCCAGAGGTCCTTTCCAACCCCTAACATTCTGTGATTCTGTGAACTGTTGAGACCCTCAAAGGAGAAGGGGACTGCACAAGAAAAGTAGACTTCTTGAGCATACAAGACCTACAAGGCAGAGGCAGATAAATCGTAGTCTTTCTGGCATGTCTGTATTCTAAGGAATCTCATATTTTAATCTCCAGGGGCTCCAGAAAACTCTTGTTCCCCACCTCCAACTCGCAAGAGAGTCCTAAGTAGAAAAATATTTCAAGGTGAATGTTGAAGTGTTTTCTAGGCCTCCTGACCCACTTCTGCAGGCTTTACTTGGGAGAGTGGTGTACAACAGCCAGTTAGGGAGAGCTCCTGTAATCACTGAGATTTACATGTGAAAATCCAATCCTGATTAGCTCTGTCTTCCTCATCTCTAAAGCAAATATATGGGACTTTGGCTTTGTGGACTCCAGGAATTTCTTTAAATTATCAAAGCCTGTTTATTCAGTGTGAAAAAGAAATCTGTTCCTCAGTGAGTTTATAGTCAAACACAATCCTTAATCTTCAATTTACTGTTCCTCACCACAACAGATTTAAATCTAATTAGTTTGTTTATTTTTAATTGAATTATTCTTTTACAAAAGATGCAAAATCTGAATGATAGCTTCACAGTGGATTCAGACATAAAGAAGGTCTTGATCTCAAGACTACTGAAATAAATATTTTCAATGAGTTCTGGATCAAGCACTGGATCAAATTTTTTATAAATATCTAAACACATTCTGTTGTGTAGGAGGAGTCTAGAAAAGGTCCCATCTTGTATACAGTCATTGCCTTAAGTTCCCTTGTCGCTTCCTCAAAAAGATTTGGAAGATGTTTTATTTGGAAACAATTTTATCAACATGCCTGGTACATAGTATACTTTCCCCATCATTCTGTTTCAATTACTACTAGTATTATTATTAATAAATCACAATTGTTTGCTATGGATATAATTAAGTCTGCAAATAAAAGATTATGACTGAGCTTCCAAGGCAAATAAACAGTAAGTATCAGGAACAGATTAACTCTAAAATAGCAATGAGTTTATTTCCATGTAAATTGTGTAATAATAAAAAAAAAGAAGCATAGAAAGAATAAAAACCAAAACATCAAAACCCCACTCCAAAACAACTAAATATTTCTCCATATCCAGCATTTTCTGATGTCTTCTGGTAGACATCATGTCTGTGAGAATGTTTCATTCAAAATCTGAATGTTTATTAAATTACATTATAGCTACCGCAAAAGGCTGGACACTGACACCTTATCACACCAATGTGTTTACCACTGGCAGCCATGCCAGTCAAAAACTACCCACTAAATATGCAGAGTCCACACACAGCTTTGTCCATCTACTTATTTGAAATGGGATTGCAGAGTTAAAGGCAAGCATACACTTTAGCATTGATACAAATGTAAGTTTCAGCATGTGAAAAAATCTTTTGGCCTTGAGCTATGAGTGTAACAATACCATGTGGACAAGAGTATTTTGCTTACAGTAAATTGGGGGTTTCTTTCTAGTTAAGGAGGGCTGCTGACAGAGCCTCTTTATCATCTAGGCAGAAGATAGTTTCACCTAGCCATGCCCAAAAACATAAGTACTTCTGAAAGTGAGGTGGCAGATGGGAGAAAAACCCTTGGGAAAAGATTGAAATCAACATTTTGATTAAATTACATTCTAAATGGAACCACAGAGAATAAATTAGGTGTAAACGTTATACCCAGAAAGGATTCCAAGCAAGAAATTTGGTTAAGTGTTTTTCACTGCACAGAGAAAAGCTTCTTTGAGTTCATTTAAATATGGGTGGATAAAAGAACAGTTTTCTTCTTAGTTCTATCTCTCAATTCATTGTAATTGCATTGCCGACATTTGTGCTATGTAAACAAATTCTCATTTACTTTCATCTTTACCGCTGTTAAGTGTGATTTCACCAGAGCTAGAAAGCAACGAGGTTTGAATGTAGTAAACCTTAAAACTCTCCATGATGGCCACTGCAATGCCACCCCTGGGGCCTCCAGAAGAAAAAAACTGTGCTTTCCTGGAAACCAGAGGGGTCAGGGCCAGTGCTGGCCACTCATGGTGTTTGCACAACAAAAATGTCCTTCCACACCCCGGATTAGGAGGGGTTTTCCCCAGTAGCAGAACACCGGTGAAGACTGCCTTACAGCCTTAGAGTGAGTTTCTAATAGTGGCCCTCCTTCCTCACTAAGTTTAAGGAAAACACTCGTCCCCATTAACTCTCTCTCCAAAGATGTTAACCATCTGTCATTCCCATTCCCCTCCTTCCCAGCTTTCATAATAACTGTAAATGCAATAAAGTACAGACTCTCTCTCTCCTTCACAAGGTTGACTGCAGGTGGTCACGGTCAGAGTCTCATGTAATAGCACTTCAATAGCGATTCCTGCTCTGCTAGTTAGATGACGTTCTCAGCACTTCATGAAAAAAGAGAAGGAATTTTGAAGTAATAAAGTCAACATCTAAGATATGACAGAGAAAACTGCTAAGCAAATCAGAGATTTTGCAGTTCAAAGTAATAGTGAAAACCTTAACACGCAAAGGCTTGAAGACAATTCTGTGGAAAGGGAGCCCTTTTCTTTCTCCATAGTTTGGCTGATGCATCACTCCAAGCTGAAGATTGTTTTGACTTTCCAGTTAATGTATATGATGTATAACTACAACAGCCTTGATTTTTAAAAAGTGTCCAATACCCACAACTTCAGTTAAACTCAATAGCACCTGGATTTGCCCAGCTCCTCTGAAAAGCCACCCCTGTATTACTTCTCTTCCCTGAGCAACCTTTGCAGCATACACCAGATAGAACAAGTAGATATTTACAGCAATACTGCTTTCAAAAAATTCTGAACAAGACATCAAATAAAGTATGATGTTCAGGCTGATTGCAAAAATACATCTTTTCTTTAAACAAAGTAAGTCTGCAACAGACCTTTTACCCCAAAATGGGAATATTTTTTTAATTATGGCATTTCCTGAAAAAAAAGAAAAAGGAACTTCTGGTTCCTGCCCAGCTCTGCTCTCTCCGGCCTTGTTCCTGCTCAATCATGAAACCTAGGAAACCCAGTCATTGCCACACTCTTCCTTTGCATCTCACTGTCTTGCCAGGTGCCTTCAGCTGTGTTTTGTGCTGCAAAAAAAGAGGCTCAGCGGCTTCTATTGCTGAGCACAAAGACTGATAGTTTAGCACATTCAGCTGCGTTACAGATTTATGGTTGTCTTGGTATAGGCTCCCTATTCATGGGCCATTAAGCTTCCTCTTTTATATCTAGAGTAGACAGGAATTTTGTATCGCCACATGAAAAAGTAAATTTGAAAGCTCCCAAAACATGTACGACCTTGGGAGCAGTGCACCTTCACATTTTAGTTTGTTAAAAGCTACGTAAAAGTTTTCATCTTACTCTGAACATCAGTCTGTAGTTACCTGAACTTCCACGGTTCCTTGTGAGAAACGTTGTTCAGACAGTTGAAGTGTGTTCCTTGCCACAAGCTGAGCTCTTTAGCCAAACAAGCTTCTGTGATGAACTATTACTTAGGACAAAAGTGATGTTAAAATACTGGAAGTCCTCTAAAGATGAAATTCCTTCTCCCCAACCCTACCATCTAGCTCTGCTTGGAAAGTTTTACTCTTTGCTTAGCTTTGTTTTCAACAGTTGTTTTCAAACCGTATGCCCAAGCAGGTTTGGTGGACGTTGGATAACATCTGCTTAGAGTCTCCAGCATCATCTCTCTAGACTGAGATTTCTTGAGTACACTAGCAAGCCATGTTTTCCATAGATTTAGCTGGAAAACCCCTGAAAAATAAATTCTGAGACTTTCACAAGCCTACCTGGAGCACAGCCAACCACAACAGTGAACAATGAAAACTCTACCATGCCCTAGCACAAACAAATAGCAGCCATGATGCACTCAGGCAGTTTGAAGAAAAGACCTTGATGTTTGAAGCTGAGGAAGAAATTTCTACATTGAAGTATAATTCAGTGTAAATATTTGTTTTCTACTCTAAGGGTAAAAGAGTACCATCTGATGGTACTATCCTGTCCTAGTTTGAGTTAGAACCAAACCAATTCTGTTCAGTGATTTTACTTTTCAGCTGAGTCTCTGCTAACTAACTGCACTTTCTGAAGCTAACAGCATGTTTTCACAGACTATGTCTGCTTCTAGCAGTGATAACATTCAACATTTAGAGTTACTACCAAGGATCGGTGTACAGACCAAGGTAGATCTTGTGTGCCACATCGGGGGGTGCGGAAAGTGAAAGGCCTCACCTTCAGGGAGGAGCAGCCAGGTCAGGTGACCCTAAACTGACCAACGAGGTATTCCTTCCACATACATCATATTCAGTATAAAGCTGAGGAATCATGAGGGTCTCAACCCTTCCCTCTCCCTTCTTGGCCCTTCCCTTCGGACTTCCCTTCTCGGTTCTTCTTGTGTCTTCTCTCACTTCTCAAAAAAGACTGGCATCCGAGAAGAATTCCATACATTCTACTTTTGGTCCCAATTTGTGTGTTCCTNCTGTAGGTTCCACCAAGAACAACCTCTCCATATTCTCACATTATTTACTGTTCCCACTTCTTGGGGAAGAGTGGCTGGAGAGTTGCCTGGAAGAAAAGGTTTTGGGGTGCTGGTGGACAGCCAGCTGAACATGAGCCAGCAGTGTGCTCAGGTGGCCAAGAAGATCAAAGGCATCCCGGCTTGTATAAAAAATAGTGTGTCCAGCAGGAGTAGGGAAGTGATCATGCCCCNCTTTCATCCCCTTCCTCTCCCTTTCGGGAGGGGGCCAACAGTGATCTGTAAGTCTCTCTCCCTTAACCTCTTTCTCTTCCTCTATTTGGGAGGGGAAAGAGAGGTTAACCTAGAGCGACTGTTGTAGGTCTGATGGACTGACCCCAAATCTCAACACATCCCATCTAGATTGTTATCTTGTCTGAATTTAGCTGCCTAAAATCTAAAGAAAACTCAGTCTTGAATGAGATTTGCATCCATTTAGTACTGATAATAAGAGTATGCTGAATCTTGACTTAGCTTCTAGTCTCTCCCTTGATGTTTCCAGAGAGACATAAGCATTTCTGGGAGTGATTCAGTCCACCTATTTGGGATACCTAAAAACAATATCATAATTCTTGGTAGCTAACGTTAGGTCAAGTGAGTCTGGTCTGAGGTAAATCTCCATCAGGCTTACTCAAATCAGGGTAACTTTTATAATTTATGTAGGGCCTTAGTCTGTTTCTTTCCACTCTGTCATGACCACACAAGTGTCAGAGCCTTGAAGTCACTGACAGGCTTTAATCACCCTGATCAGTTGGTAACCATATTTCTCTGTAATCCTCCTACCTCTGCAACCTTTTCCCTCTGGGATTTGGCTGTCTGTGTTCAAGGTCAGCTCTGATACATATGGCAGTAGTGGTTTAGCTGTGAGCCCTTGACATGAAGATGACTAATCAGGTACCAAACTGTAGCCAGTAGCTGAAACAAATTTATCTTCTTTCCTTCTATTCAGCACTCGTGAGACCACCTGTGGAATACCATGTCCAGTTTGGGGATCTCCATCAGATGAAAGATATTGACAAACTGGAATGAGTCCAGCAGAGGGCCACCTGCATAGGACAACTGGAGGGCTGTCTCACACGAGTATAAAGAGAGGCTGAGAAACTGGGCTTTTTCAGCCACAAGAGGAGGAAAACCCTCAGAGGGAGTCTTACAGCTGTCTTACAACCTAATGGTAGATTTCAGCATAGACATGGAAACCTGCTTGCACGTACACAGCAAAAGCACAAGGGGCAAAATTGTGCAACAGGCAACAGACACAAGTTGCAACAAGGGAAATTTCAGTTGGATAGTAACAAAAACTTTCATCAAACATGGTCAATTACTGGAATAAGTGCTCAGAGAAGCTGCAAAGTGTCTATATCTTTGAGCTCAAAACTCAACTGGACAAGACCATGACAACTTGACCCAGCTCACAATACCATTAGCAGGAGGTGGGGCTGGATGACATCCCAAGGTTCTCTCCACAAGTCTCTGTGCACCTCAGGGTTCACTCAGCTCCTGCTAAGTCAGTTTCAGACATCCACCAACTTGAGTATGTGTTTTCTATCCATATTATTCTATTAAACTTGGAAAATAAGTATAAAACTCTTGCTGAAAATGGGACAAAATATATATTTAAATATATATATTTAAAATATCAGAAATGGAAAAATATCTTATATTCAAATTTCCCAGCCAAAACATTTTATTTTTATTAGTCCAATTCTAGCTGTGAACCCCCCAATATTTCTAACCTCCATAGCACATGAATGTCTGTAGGTAAAATTATTAATAGTAAAGATTTAGATCTAAGAAATTATCTTTACTAAAAAAGATGTTCCTTTTGACTAAAAGTTGACAGTCTGTAATTGTGTCCAACTCTCCATTTCTGACCTAAGATAATACTGGGTGTGCCACNTAGAACTGCAGCAGGTAACAAGATACTTAAGTAGTCCCTCCCTTCAAGGGATGGATACCTGGCTTTGCTAACATTAAACTGATTTCCTCACATCTTTCATTTTTTTATGAAACAGTATATAGGTTGGGCCTCTGCAATCACTTGGCAAGGAACAGGGGCAGTGGGGTAGATGCTGTCTCTTACTATGATTGTACTTAAATAAAGCTTCTGTCTGACCTGTCCTAAATTATACTTGCATAATTATGCACTTGATGTCCCCAGAGTCTCTGACGCGTGCAAATAAAAAAGAAATAAATTGGAAGTGCTTAAACCTGTACAACTTTTGTACTTCATAAGGGTTTTCACAGCTCGCCAAAATACAAAATAAACAAAACAAAGGTGAAAAAAACCAGCTGGTCCCCCATAATCACAGGGCTAGAAAAACATGGGAAACTTAAAGGCAGTTTTCCTCTCTACAACAGCTCCCAGCAAAGGCAGTAAGGGGAGAGGAGAAAATCTGATAGAATCTATTTTTCATTCAGAGGCATAAAGCAGAATTACTGAACAAGAAGAGAGAGGGAGAGAAAGGGAAGTGAATAGGCTGGACAGCGTTCAAGGCAGTAATGGTTGTGAACGCTAATATTCTTGCTTCAATTCCCAAGTAAGCCAATTTAATGTGATGACAAACAGCAATAAAACAACGCTGCATCATGCTCTTACCATAACATCATGACACAACACGTTACAATTTAAAGATAATTAACTTACTTTATCATGAGACTTTGCCATGGTGCCTGGCCTTAAAGTTTACCAAGAAGATAAGGATATTCTGCACCAAAACAGAACTGGAGACTCATAGCAGTTTCTCTTTCGGGGTGTGATAAAATAGTATGTGTTTCCCTGTTTAGCATTGTTGAATAAATTGCTTTCTTTGTGGCCTTTATTGCAGCACCCCTTTCATTAATTGAAGAAGAAAATATATTTAATCTCTAGCAGTTGCTTAGGTTATTAAATCTACTCTCTATAGAATCTGAATCCTACCACCACAGAGATGCAGACGTTACAAAGGGTTTTGTCCCAATTTTTCTTGCTTTGTAGTGATAGCTCACCTGACCTTTTAAATATAGTCATACTATAAAATCTTTCTTTGAATTTAAATATAAGTTAGATTTAAATATTTAAGTATTACTTAGGCCTAGAAGGCCTGGTTTGCCGTTTGCTTGGCCTGTTTTGTGGAGTATTCTCACTTTGTTTTATGGTAGGTCTGCTTTGTCTGCTTTCTCAGGCCCAGCAGCTGCATCTTGGCACGTAGGTGATAGATAAGGGAAACTGTTACTTTGAACTAAGCTGGGAAAGTAATTGCTTTGAACGGTAAATTTTGAGAACAGCTAATTGCTAAGACATTCCAGGATAAGGGAGGCACAGGGTCGCCTTGGAAGAGCCCCGACATGAAAGAGAGATATCACCTTGTGAACCGCAGAAAATCTTCACAAACAAGTACCAGGTGTGAAGAGTCACGAGATGAAGGAGGATGAAGTAACGACCACTATGCAAGCACAAGGGACATTTTAATATTTTAATGAGTTCCAAAAGATACCACCTTTGATGTTAATTATCCTGGGAATGGGAGGGATCTGAGGGTTTTAAATAGGGGCTGAAAATGGTTCTTGGGGCTGGGGGGGGGAGAGCTTAGGAGAAACTATCCTTCTGCTCACCCTGGCTCCAATAAAATAATGCTACTTTCAGAAACTTAAAACTTAGTCTCTGGAAGTTTTGTTCTCCAGCCGACTTTTACGGTATCAGTAGAAAAACAGCACAACCTACTCACTAGTGAAATAAATACTCCTTTCTTCAGAACATGGAGCTGTCCTATGGCATCTGAGCAACTCTCAGTCTTGTTCAGATTCTATCCACTTAAGCAGGACAATGAGATCAGTTCCTGAAATTTGCAGAGCTTGGGTAAGGCTCAAAGCTCTCTGAATTTCTTCAGAAATGTTCTTTCCTAAGTAAGTTTGATTAAAATCTGGCTGTTTCATGCAAGATTCTATGAAGAACTCAGTTAAAGAAACTCCTTTGTAAACCCATGGATAAGATGCTTGCTTTCTATGACTACATGAATGGGAGAAAGCATATAGTTTCTGAATCAGGATCAAGAGTCAGGTAAGGTCGATTGACTTCCAGTTTGTTTAAATCTATCAGCTTGTTTTCTTTCTTTTATGCATTATTTTCCAGCTCAGCTGGATTGGTGGTTTTAATGTATTTTCTTTGGAATAAAAGTACTCCTATCTTGGAACAAGCTCCTGATATTAATTCTTTTATCACTGTCCAAAACATTTTGAAGATGAACCTCTCAATCATCGATTTATCACTTGGAAGACTGTTGAAGATAGGTAATGTATCTCAGATGGCTAACACAGGCTGAATTTTCTGCTGTCATCTCTTTGCTTTTGCAGTTTAACCATGCCAGAATAAAATTGGTTTGCAGATTTTTCTAAATCTGCTGTGGCTATGTTTCCAGACTCTGCTGGTTTTGGCTGGAATAGAGTTAATTTTCTTTATAGCAGATAGTATGGGACAATGTTTTAGATTTGTGCTGAAAACAGTGTTGATAACATAGAGATGTTTTCTTCGCTGCTCATACAGCATCAAGACCTTTTCTACTTCTCACCCCATCAGTGAGTAGGCTAGAGGTGCACAAGAATTTGAGAGAGGACACAGTCAGGACAGCTGACCCCAGCTGACCAAAGAGATATTCTATACCATATGATGTCATGCTCAGCATATAAAGCTGGAAGAAGAAAAAAGAAGTGAGGGGGAAACTCAGAGTGATGATGTGATGAAGCCTGGCTTTCCTGGAGGTGGCTGAACACCTGCCTGCTGATGGGAAGCAGGGAATGAATTCCTTGTTTTGTTTTGCTTTGTGCAAGCAGCTTTTGCTTTACTTTTTAAACAGTCTTTATCTCAACCCATGAGTTGAGATAAATTCTACTTTTACTCTTCCAATTCTCTCCACCATCCCACTGTGGAGTGGCTGCATTGGCCTTATTTGCCAGTTGGGGTTAAACCACGACTCAAACACAGAGTACTCATTCTCTGAAAGCTCTGCAATCTTCACCTTTTTATCCATGCAGTTGAAGGAATACAATTAATGCTGCATCACAATAGCATAAATGTAGTAAATTTCACTTCAAGACTGTATAGAAGGGGAAGATGAAGCAGGATTGATTTCACCATTTCACCCACTGACACTGTCATACCTACAAGGACTAAGATGTACACGCCCAAGTGCATTTGAGAACCAGGCTTGCATGCCTCTAAGACAGCTGGCCATAATTACTTGCTGTGGAGCAGGAAAACTGTTCATTTACCAAATCCTCATTGTCTCTTTAGGGCTCTTCTCAGATTGGTTTTAGATATATGTACCCTTCAGGAACAGAGATTGTGATTCTCCCTCTCTTCATCCTATCTTATCTCTGTGAGTCATTTTCACAAAGCTCTTTTTTTCTCCTTAAGAAACATAGGGATTTCCTAAGACATCTAGGAGTGTCTTATCTCCAAGTCCTGTTATCTTCCCACTATATTTCTTAATGACTGCAGGATGGCCTTTGTTTCAGGGATGTCCAGAAAAAATGCATGTAGGTGGGTTGGGACCTTGAAGATCTGTTGATCTACATACTGTTGACATACCTCTTGTAAATCTCCCATTTGGTTGTTTCTGATGATGATCCCATACTCATTTACACAAGGGTGATCCTTGGCCCATGAACAGGCCCTGCCACATCTTCCTCTAGGTAAGCCCAGATATAAGGCAGCTGTAATCTTGGATCAGGCCGGGTGGAAACAGCTAAACTGTGAGGAGATGCGAGAAGCCTCAGTATGAGCTTTCATCCTGGATTTGTTGCTGCACTTATGGCTTGGTCCTTGCCTAGAGTGATCCTTATGCTGTGGATTCTCCTGCCCAGCCCAGGACCTTGCTTGCCCAGCACCTCTCACCTCACCCATAGGATGCCTCAGCATCACCCCTGCCCAGCCACTCAACTAAGCCTAATTATCATTGCCATAAACTGCTGGCCCTCACCCCCCCACAGGCCATACCAGCACTAACATTTGCTTCAGGTCTCCAAACCCTGATCACATTAATTAAAAATATATTGTTAACAAGATGAATGCAGATTTTCTAGTACCACTTTTTATTCTGAATTCTGCTAAGAACATCCATCAATCACTGTTCAGCTTCTTGTCTGATTTTGCTTTCCATGTACAAAACTCTTGAAGTTAATTTGATTATGAGTGTTTAAATTCACTTTTCTTATATACTAATAACTGATTTTTGTTTCAGTTAAATTTAATCTACCCTAGCCTCAAGCACTGGAAAGCGTATCCCAAATTTTGTTCTACACAGAATTATTAAAATATTTCAAATATTTCCATTAATAAAATACAACTTTTCTATTGTTAAAGCACTTTCCCACTTCTGTAAGAAATTTAACATCATCTCACTAATATTGCTTAAAGCATTGTAGGAATGTTCCTCAAATTAGATTAATTCAGTTGGATTCACTTTTTAACATAATGAATAAAGCTTTACATACTGCTTTTCACTGAACATTATAAACCTCATAAAAGATCTGTTGTCATCCTGAATCTCACTAAATCCCCCATACTCACTTTTGGATCATTACAGTTTTATAAAATGATGGAAATTTTAGGCAGTTATTCTTTATTACACAGCTTGAGGAAAACCCCTCAGTGATTCATTTCTTACTAGGGATTGGTTTGGGGGTTGTTGTTGCTCATTTTACAAGGTTATCCCTCATATCTTGAATGTAATGCCATGGATTTAGTTTGCTTAAAGATAGGAGAAAAACTTCTATTTTCACTCTGTTTACATGAGCTAGTTTCTCTATGGGCTGGAATCAGAAATGATCATCACAACACATAGGAAATTACTGTTTTAATTACAGAATTTTTTCAAGATGTGACATTCCTGTCACTTCTAAAATAAAATACATTAAAGGTCCCTGAGAAGTATTAATTTTGTGGTTGACATACTTCCCCTTGCACTGATTTATCATTACAATTTAAGTCCCCATGAAATTTGCAGTCCTTTTGAATTGTCTAGATTGGGATCCATAAAATTTGACACACAAAACCCCAACAACCAACCAACCAACCAAATAAAAACCAACAACAAAACCCCCCACAAAAAAAAAACCAAAACAAAATAAAACAAAAGAACCCAAACATCACAAAAGGGTGAAAGACATACTATTCTTTACCAGAACTTCGTTGGGTTTGAATGATCAGACAGAGCTCTTTTCTTTTTATAGAATTTACTCTTTTCTCAAAAAAACAGCTAAAGATTCCAAGTTGGCAAATAAAACTGTAAGCTAATTACTAAAAAAGAGACAACATATTAATTTAAACCTTAAAAGTCATTCTGACAGTACCTAACATGGGCCTTGAGTGTAATTCTCATACCGAACTTGCTATTGACTTCTCAAACAGAGATGGATACTGCCATCTCTAAACAAAACTAAATAAAATTGCATATTCTGCAGCCACAATTAACCACCTCAGTTTATCACACTACAAATCTAGATACACAGTCCTAAATTCTACCCCCTAAACTTGATTTCGCTGACATAGTTTCTATTCAAAAAGTTATTAAAAGATTTTAAATAATTCATAGCTACACCTTAGAATACTGAGGAACTGAAGAAAGAACTCTTTGGTAAAGTAACTCAGAGATGTCTGGTTAAAATTAACATACACAAATATTTGCAAATGCAAATCCTTATTTATCCAACCTGGCTCTATGATCACATAATATTCCATAGTATAGAATATGCACATCGCACATGAATTGCATCAATCGTATCAATGCTTAACTCAAAACAATCCTTGAAATAGATGAAAATGCTCGAAGGTACTTTATACGTTCTTCCCCCTCCCCCCCCCCAAATATGTTGATAAGTATGTAAGAGTTTTGTTTTGAATATGCACATACAGTCATATACCAATGGTGTATAAACAGGATTTGCATGCTAATTTTTCCTTTCAATTAAATATATACTCAGAAGTTTCTGGAAGCAGTTTTACCTGGTGCTAATTTCTCTTGAACTGTGTGAATTTATATGAAATATTTGTTCTGTGTCTATCAAGGATCCAGAATATTCAGATATGTCCTGTTATTGCATTAAGCTTTTTAGTACTTCTTTTTCCGCAACTGTTTTTCTGCTTTATCCATTACCTCATAAATTATAACTGGATTTTCTCCCTGTTCAACTTGACAAGCTTGCCTACTTTCTTCCTTTGTTCATTTACTCTCCTTTTATGAACTTATGATGCTTTTCTTTCCATTTTGGGTGGTACTCTGTGGTTTTATTTAAGGCGCTGACCTCAATGGCATGATATATATTATAAAGCCAAGTGAATACAGGACTCAATCCTTTGTTCCCAAGTTCTTCAGAGTTTGTACATTTCATTACATATGAACAATCTTCCTTAATCTTGATTTTATTATTTTTTTTAATAAACAACTACTGAATGTTGCTGAAGTATTTTCTCCTTTCTGGGGATAAATCACAAAGAATCAGTTTTCAATTATTCATTGGAACATGTTTCCATAGGAAAATAGTATCAAAAAATCCGATTATGTATATTTACTTTCTGTTGGGTTTTTTTTCTGATGTATTTATTCATACTATTATGTTCTATCCAAAATGTCCTTTATACTGCATGTCATACAACTATCCTTCCACCTGCTCCGATTTCTCACTTATGCTAAAAATCCTTTATTTTCATTGTCTTTTTCCTAGATTGTCTTTTACCAAGGAAAATTACATTTATGTGTTTTTTTAAGCTCTCCTACAATGGGCTGCCATTTCTCATCTATGCATGCAAACAGATGTTTAAACCAAACAGCCATAAATTCATGTTAAATGAGTTGCAAGTAAAACCACCAAAAATCACTTTTATTCTATTTGAGCTACTCTTGTCATAGGTGTTGGTGAAAATCAGCAGCAGACACAGGAAATAGCTATATGTGCATCACAACCCCAAATTTATTTGCCTCTCAGTTAAGCATCTTTTAGGAAGAAAGCAGTTAAATCAAATGAGAGCTCTTAAAAATGTTTTGCTGTTTTTACCTTATGTCTGTTAATAAAATTTCCCCAAAATCACAACTGCAATTTCGCAAGATACAAATCTAGGCAAAACATCACCAAAACAAAACTAAACACAAGGAAGGTGAGAGAGATTGTGACCTGAACAGTTCACTTCAATGGAATTTTCACTTTTCTTCATCATCCCTCATTCTTCCAACTGCTAATTAATCAAGGACTACCAAAAAGTTGCTTCTATCTTTCCCTGTATCTGCTCCAGGGAAGGAGGAGAGAGGAAAAACCACAATACTGAAAAGAAGCCAGTCTTCTTTTAACAAAATACTTCAGCACATGCTTGATGCTAAGCCCACACGTGATTCATCTTGTCTACACACAAGAATTACTGGATAATATGCTATGGTCTGTTCCTCATACCTTAACATCTGCAAAGCTTTTCCCATGATCCTTATCAGCAGCATCCATCATTTTTGCCTTGTGACCTGTTTTTCAAGATCTTCAGATACCATCGTTGGCTAATTTTAGCACTCTGCTGACTTATTTTGATGTCTCTACATGTAGAGGGCCACCCACTGAGGAGATTCACCTCTTTCCTCAATTTTATTAACACATTTTCACCATCTTAGGACCACAGATGCCAAAAGTTTCCTGCAAGTCTGGACTAAAATGGAGATTTCTCACTTGAGCTAGTACAAACAACAGTGATAACCCTTCGGAAAGGTTGGGATCAAGTTGCCAGTAGTCCTGGCTATCCTCTGCATGCTCACAGTGAAGCTTATGGTCTTGTGGAAATAAATTGTTTCTTTCAGTTTTTCTTTTCTTGCTTTGTTGGCAGGTTCCATCAATGACTTTTATTTTAAAAAAAAAAAAGAGCAGGAATTAAGACATCATATTCTTGACTGCCAAGACATGTCTCTGCTTAACAGGAGGCTCTCTACTGACTGTCTCCAAAGGCAGATGCTTTGAGCATGATTCACAGTGGAAACAAGAGCAGCAGTGCAGTTATTCCAGAGTATAGACAGATGTTAGCAACTAAAGCACTGCAACAGACGTTAGAAATGGTCATTTTGGGCCCTAAAGAGCAGGAACTGCATTAGTCTTCAGTTATATATGAAAGGCAAGGTGCTAACTGCAATATGAGTCGCTTAGAACAAACACTACCTGGGACTTATAACCTCAGGCTCAATGTGAACTGAAGATCCAACCTAAACAGACTCTCACCAGCTGAGAACATCCCATACTGACAATAAAACAATAGAAGATTTGCCTAAGAAGGCCAAGTGTATAATCACAGCCCTGACACCTTATCACATGCCCCCAGTTGATCATGAACCTCAACCCCTTGTCAGAGTCCTTCATGCGTTCGGCTGGGGCATCACTTTGCACATAGCTAATATGAGAAAATTAATTCCCTTATTAATTCTATACTGAGCATTTTTGTCTCTTTCCTCAGTCAGTAAAGAACTGTCTTTGACACGGGATATACCACAGGAGAGCAAAGTATCAATGAAATAAAGAAATAGACCAGCCACCACCTCCACTAACAGCTCCACCTTCACGATATCAGAGTTATTTCTGGTTACTATCAAAGACATCTTCCTTATCAGAATTACAGGATGAAAGTCAGTATAACAGCCTGGAGAAGGAGAGCTGTCTTACTGACTTCACGTTCTCCTGCATGAAGATATGCTGCACTATTCATTATTTTTTCATAAATAAAAAAAGGCAAATATATTTTCATCAAAAAACTTCATTCTGCTGGTTTATTTTTCTAAGTAATTGCAGAAGCTACTTTTTTCAGTAGCTGGAAGCTGTAAAGTCCAGGACCATGGTAATCAATATAACAAATGTTTCTGCTCTACTACCTAAGGGAAGTCTGTGTTTCCACTGCAGGATTGCTACAGGTTGTAGATACTTATCTTTCAAACCTAGAAGTGTTAAAGGTGTCCATGGCATGTGGTGTGGCAACCCATCGTACACCATAAAATGTCTTTTCTGTATCAAATTCAAGTGCTCTTGCAGCTCTTTTTCTGATTTATTTCCTGTATAATCTGTACGATTTGTCTTGGATTATCAGAAACTGAACAATATGGGAAACAGGCTAAATGAAAAGAATGATTATTGGGTATACTGAACTTACTAAGAAGGACAACTGAAGCCTTATTTAGATTGTTAAGAAAGCATTTTCATAGCCTTTTCAAACCCAAGCCTAGACAACTGAAATTATTAATAAATATAAAACAGTCTTTCTCAGGCAGAAAAGACTGCAAAACATTAGCTAATAATGATTAAATCAATTAATTATGGGAAGTTACAAATCCTGTAGAAATCTTTTCTGAGATATTGCCCACTCCAGTCGTTTTTTATTCTAATTTTAAACATTATTTCCCAAGAAGGAAAAAGCCTTAATCATGCTTCTCATGCCTACTGCTAAATGTTTGAAAGATAGAAAATAGAAAAGAAAACACTGGAAAAATCTTCCCCCTTCACACAACACCTAGGATATTTTTGCATTTAGTCCTTGCTAGCATCATCTAAAGTGGAAAAATTAATGTAGAGAGATTTATTGGTATGATTCGGTAGAGCTGCTTTTTTCAGATGGTCGCTGAAATAAAAAACAAATGTCACAATGTCAGTTTGCCTTGCATACCTGTTAGCATTTCTCCTTTCTAAGCAAAGCCAATTATTTCAGAATATTGTACAAACTCATTTCAAGCTTGAAGCATAAGTGATAGCTATGAAGCTATGGACAGAGGAACAAGCAGGTCAGCATCTTTCCAGACAATAATGAAAGACGCATGATACACATCTCTTCAGAAAATCCTGGTGCCAGTCTAGCATCACCCAAGGACATAAACTGAAGGAACATTCTCCATCTACAGGCTCAGGTCTGTAATCTCAGTTGAGTAGTGGTTGTTGCCAAAATCTGAATAAGGACAAAATGTCACAGATCAATACCATCAGAAACTCTGCAGCATATCCAAAAAAACCCCCCACTTTTGATGCCACTATTTTGAAAGAACAGGACAGCAATGACCCTGACAAAGGACAAGAGAGAAATTTTTAAGACGACACCAGGCTCCAAGTGTGCTAATGATGTTATATTATAAGGCAGAATATATCTTTTGCTTGAAGAAAACCAAGTACCGTAAAACACCCAAACACAAAGGACTCACGAAGTGCTGGGTAAGTGAAAGACGCCACCTGCAGAGGTGTGGTACAAAGTGTTGCAGTGGCGATGGACAGCAAGACCTGTGGTTTTGCCAGTAAAGGGATTGTGGTCCTACCAGATGACTGACCTATTCTCAAATGATGGAAAACCTTTCCTGCAGGCTGCTTCACCATGAAGTGGATGGGCAGAGTGTGAAATCAAGCAAAGTATCTAGTCTGCCTTTATTTGCAACCCTTACTCAGCAACTGTTTCTTTACTTACCTAAGTATTACTGAACTTTTGTGTTATGTTTGCTAATTATATGAGCAAGTATAAGGTGCAGCACTTCAAGCACAAATGCCAGGCAACAGAAAGGGAAGATAAATCATTCGACATTTTACAATTTTAACAGACAAACCCAGTATTAACCCATATGCGTATGTTATTTTTCTGCAAGTTTTTTACATTATCCACAATTACTTATGACAGCAAACAAAGACTAACACTATATTACATAACAAGGTTTGCAGTACCATAGGCAAATCCCTTTGCTTTAAGCTAAGCAAACACCCAGTCAGGCAAACTGAGCTTCTCAAATAATCTAAAATTGGTTTACAACTGAAAAATACTGTTAGTGTGAATTCAGAGACTGTTGTCTTCAGGAACACAATAATCACTACAAAGTTACTGCACAAGTCAGTGCCTCTAATGATATATTCCAAACAGTCACAACCACTAAGGAAGCCTTTGAGCTGTGGTACGTGTTGGGCTATGGCACACAGACAAAACCTCAATAACCTGGTAACAGAGAGAGAAGCCCCAGCCCAGGAGGACACCCCACATCAGACAGAGGCAAGATACCACCTATAGGAATATGAGACTCATTGTGAGACACAGGGCAGAACATCTGGGGATTGCACAGGACTTATAATGGGATATTTAATAGAGGAATTGTAAGTGGGAGAAAGGAGGGAGCAAGATGGTTTGGAGAAAAATATGCTTGGTATAAGGGGAAAAAAATGGGACAGTCACATGTAAGCAGGGCTGGCCAGTATGCTTGCCTAGCATCAGGTCACCAGGCTTCACTGCGGTTGCACGAGCAATGCAGCAAGCAAGGGTGTACATGTCAACGTGTGATCACTGGCAATATCAAACCAGAGAGCTAGTGAGGAAGGTAAGTGGCCTGGGAGCCAGAGTACACAAGTGTGTGCTTCTGAAACACAAAACAGGGAAACCGGCTACCAGAGGGACCAGGAGATCCAGACCAAATACTGGAGAAGCCATTGGGTCAACTGAGTGGCACATTTACATGTATGTGTATATGTGGGATATTATGTTTCCATGCATAAGGCAGCTGGAAATTATATGACCCAAGGGCCATTTACAGGGCTGAATGAGTGTCTAAGGCTGTTACCTGGATGGACCCACACTGCATATTTGTATTTTACACTAACAGATCTTCATCCTTATCAACCAGAAACGGGAACAGAATGAGGCAGTTGGTGCTGTTTGTGTTCGCATGAGCAATGAGGGCTTCTGTGTATTCATCCGTGGGAATTGCTTTGTGTATGAGTGCAGTGTTTACACATGCCCTGGTTTGAGTTAGAACCAAACCAATTCTGTTCAGTGATTTTACTTTTCAGCTGAGTCTCTGCTAACTCACTGCACTTTCTGAAGCTAACGGCATGTTTTCACAGACAGTGTCTTCTTCTAGCAGTGATGACACTTGATGTTTAGAGTTACTACCAAGGATTGGTGTGCAGACCAAGGTCACTGCTAGATCTTGTGTACCACATTGGGGGGTGCAGAAACTGAAAGGCTGCACATGCAAGGAGGAGCAGCCAGGACAGGTGACCCTAAACTGACCAACGAGGTATTCCAGCCCATATACATTATATTCAGTATAAAGCTGAGGGATCATGAGGGTCTCAAGCTCTCTCTGCCTTCTGGGCCCTTATGCCTTCTGGACCCTTCTCTTCTGTCCTTGGCCCTTCCCTTCGGCCTCCCCTTCTCGGTCCTTCCCTCAGGGGAAGAGGGGAGACATGCAGGCACAGCAGGAAAGCACAGCAGCATGGCTTCTCCTGTGGCTGTGTAGACATAAGCCATGATCACTGCAACCTCAAAGTCTAAAGTAGAGTGTATTCTAAATTTTGAGGAAAAGCTGGGAGAATACCCCTGAATGACTGCAGGGAAGCAGGCTTCTCCTGGGCTTTTGATGGAGATGCCATTTATGAATGGTGCTCCAAACTGCCTAAGTGCTTCACAGACTCATAATCATCTGTGTGGCTTTTGGGGGTGAAGACACTCAGGATAACTCAACTCCCACAGTATTTTATTAAGTGAGGATGGTAAATGAAGGCTGGAGATGTTTAAAACCCGCCTGGACATGTTCCTGTGTGTCTTGATCTAGGTGATCCTGCTTTGGCAGGGGGATTGGACTAGATGACCTTTCAAGGTCCCTTCCAATCCCTAACATTCTGTGATTCTGTGAACTGGAGGGAGAGGAGAATTGACATGATTTACTGAGCCTTTGTCAAATAGCGAGTGACATTTTTATAGCTGTTTTAAAAGTTCAACTTCCCACCAAAGGTACCTAACTCAGGTCACCTGAAATTAAGTTTAGGTTGTCATAAGAATGAAAACTGAACATGGCAGGGAAGGAGTGAGAAGCTGTAGTGCCGATAACTTTGCAGAGACAGGATGGGAGCTGGAGAGGACAGGAGACTGGAAGTGGCAAGTGCTGAGGAGAAAACACAGGAACGTGCAGATGTTCTTTCCTGCACAACACCTTCATGAAAAAGCACAATATAAAAAAATAGATGGGTGAAAATAGTAGAAAGAGGCCTCTCATATTCATATTTGGAGATTAATGTT
This sequence comes from Brachypteracias leptosomus, assembly GCA_013401335.1. Classification (NCBI taxonomy): domain Eukaryota; kingdom Metazoa; phylum Chordata; class Aves; order Coraciiformes; family Brachypteraciidae; genus Brachypteracias; species Brachypteracias leptosomus. The sequence continues at coordinate 282,697 of VYZX01018495.1, forward strand.
CACTGAATAACTGACCCACTGGTATGCAAAGTGGAAATCTGGACAGGGAAAAGAGCTTTCTGCCTGGAAATGGCAACTAGAGATATTCTTGCCCCTCTGCCAAATTACAGAGGACTGTGGCCCCACACAAAGCAGCCTCCGAGCAGTGGACTGCCCAGCTGCACCCCTTCATGGCTGCCACACCATCCACTGATAACTAAGGGATTAGGAAGCAAGCCTTGTAAACCCAGTCTTGCAAAGATTATTCCTATATAGAGCAGAAAAAAAAAAAAAAAGTAGCAAGAAGTAAATGACTTGATATGTATTAAATGCACATACAACTTGATTTCTGAATTATGGATTATCAAATGCTGGCCATTTCTGGTAGAAACTTGAGGTCCAGATACCCTGTTGTAAGGAACATGTGCCTTCTTCACCTTTCCTCTTCACCCTTATATCCTGACTGTGCAGACCTACAGATAAAATGTTGCTGGTAACAGTTTAATATACTCTGTCTTTTTCCATCAATCATCTGAAGCAATTGTCCTGTGGAACATTTGGCTAACCCAGGAACAAGTATGTTTAAAGCAAATTTCATAAATGAGTTGTGGAAATATTTTTTACCATGTAACATAAGAAACTAAATCTCAGTGTCCCTGTCTGCACTTCACTTTGACCTGTCCATGTTAGCCTAGCAAGTTCAGGCACTGAAAGCAATTTAACCATAGAAACTGGGGACTCTATCACAAGCATCTTAGATATGGATCTGTCTCCTTCAGTAAGTTTTACAGATTGTGCTGAATGAACTCCCTGCTACAAATATCGAAACAAGTTTCAAGTTAAGTACACTTTTGACATGTTCTACAAAATCACCCTTTCTCTCAGCCCTGGTGCCGCTTCTGAAGCTGCTAACCACCCAGACCTATGCTGGTCATGGAGACCAGGCCTGCATTGCTACAAGTGCTTGATAAGCAACCCAGAATTGTCACCAAGCACCTTCCCCAGTAGCCTTCTGCTTAGAACCGGGAGGAAGGGGAGGGAAGTTTTCCAGTCAATGCCCTTTAAAGTTATGCAAGAATAGAGGACGCTGATCACGTACACGCATTGCTGGAAAGCAGGAGATTTCAAGCAGCACTATTTTTGCCTGTATACAAGCTTGAGTGTAAAAGCAGATAACTGTGACATTTTTCAGAGGGTCAGCCCTACAGTGCCAGTGCAGATCTGAATTTGGGAGGTGCAGGGAGATGATAAAATTAACAGGAGAGCTGCTTTCAAGTTGTAGAATCTTTATTTTGGGAGACTTGCACACTACATTGGCAAATACCCAACTTCCCTGCTTTTAGTCTTATGTCCAGTGACATTATCAAGAACAAACTGGTGTTGAAAATCCTGCCTTAGGCTGATGGAAGAAGAGATGCTGAACTGGTTATCTGAGGGCTGCTGGAAGCTATTTTGTGCTGGGGAGAATGATAAGCCACATTAATATACTCCAAAATTTTAAAAGCACAATTTAATTGAAAACGCATTCCCTCAGGGGGAAAAAAAAAAAAAAAAAAAAGCTCAAAAAGGGATTTAGTTGACCATATATTGTGGTGGCTGTTATGATGATTAAGAAGTCTGAGATAAACTGTGACTGGAACATATATTGACATTAAACCCTTTAATCAAAGAAACAAACACATCATTAACAAGCAATAACTCAAAGTGATGGATAATAATTATAGTTAGAATGAACTGAGATCTAAATCACAGGACAAAGTGATAATTTTTCATGCTATAACAAATATTATGCATTTTGGATTACTGCTTTCACACTATTGGTAAGATGTGAAGTGAATTACACAGATTTTATCTAATGAATGTTTTATGCAGAAGGCAGTCATAAGGCATGTGAGTCACTGAAACCCTCAAACCAATATTATACCTTCATAAATCCATTACTTGTGCCATTTTATAGAACACAAGTATTCTTAAGTGTCTCCAGAAGTTATTCAGTCCAAGTGTGGTGGGAATAAATAGGTCTAGGACAAAACTAAACTCATTTTCTCAGTAACTTACTGCTGGAATTTGAGTACAAACCCCTTCATCAGCCAGCATAATAATTCACCCAGACTTCAGCAGTGGGAGCATTTCTGTATCTCCTTCTGTTCGCAGGAGAAAGAGCATTACCCTTTTTTCAAAAACATAAATCGTAACTTAAATCATTCTGATCACTGCACCACCAAAGCTAAGCCCCCTTTTCATACAACAGGTTAAGGCTGTAGCTTGACCATCAATTTTCTTTTCAGTGGCCGTAACAGCTCCAGAAGTTCCCAACACACATTCCTCCTGCACATACTGTTTTCTTCAACAACACCAGTGCTTTTCCTCTACCCCATGCCCTGCACTGACCTGGGTGCCCAAACAGACAAGGGTCTGAACACAGGTGGAACAACAAAGCTGCTGGTGCTCAATGCCAGCCAGGCCTTGTTCAGGCACTGGTCACAGATGTTTTAATAGCTCAGCAATGTTCTCTCAATACCAGTAAGAGTATATGACTAAAGATGAGAAATGAAGTAACTTTTTTTACTTGAAAAAACAAAACTTGAAAAAAGACAAAAACCCCAGTATTTTCAGCTCTTTTGGAAAATGTTTCATGAACAAGGGCTCCCTTCATGCAGGAATAGAAACCACTTCCTGCCATATATGAGCAAAGATGGTAGATACTGAATGTAAGGATGAGAGACTTGGAAAGATTTTGCCATTTTTTTTTCCTGTTTCAGTTATAATTTCGGCAGTTCCAGAGAGCAGGACCATAAAAATAAATCTATATTGGAAAAACTGTAGTGACCTTTGATGTGAATTGCTCTAGGAGTCCAAGGCCTTTGAGAAGATACCAAAAGTTAGATTGGAGTATAGCCTTCAGTTGGGAAGTCTGCCTCTTGCCAAACCTGTGATAAGCCACAAAGGCAGGGGGAAAACAATATGCCCTTGGAACACCACAGTTCACATGCAATCACACCTCTTCCACCAGATATCTGTAGACCTGAGTGATTTTCCTCCACAGAAAGCTTTTCTTTATCTTACATTCCCACCCACCCAAGCAAAACACCATGCAAAAAGAGCATTTAGGTTCACCAGTCAAGCCCTGAGCTGGGCACCACCAGCAGCCATGTTCCTGCTCCCCTGGGGTTGCTCTGAGCCTACTCCAAACCAGAACTATACCAGCATGTAGTCCCTAGGCCTCATACCAGCTTAGCCAAGAGACAGAGCTCAGCATCTACAGCCTGTACCACATCTCACAGACTACAGCAATTTCACACCAGAGCTGGCTCCTTCCTGGCTAGCTGGCAGGGAGCACTGAACAAGCCCAGGTTTGCAGAATACCATGTGGACATACCTCAAGCCTGCAAAACCATCATCCTAAACATTGTGCCTTTAGTCAAGGAAGTTATGTAGGCCACATAGCTTTACTTGGTCCTGCCAAAGAGCCTCCAGCAATCCCTCCTTTATTTGTTGCTGCTTTCTATAAAAAAAGTGATTTTTTTTTTTTGTTAAATGTAAACAGGAATGTTTGGCATGAAAGACTATTAACTTTCATGTGGCTTGTGAATGCCTTGGGATCAAAGACTCACATTATAGACACCCAATAACATTTTCCAGCTAAATGAGAAGCAAAATAAAACCTGGAATCTGAGTTAAACTTCTGATTAGAGAAAAATTTTGAAATTAAAGTTAAACATAGAATTTGGTTTTGAAGTCTAAGTTTTACATCTGCAAAAGATTAAGCAAACTTTACTTGAAATTAATTAAGACCCTCTATTTAAGGTATTTTGGATAGTACAAAGCTAGTCTACTTAATATCCAAGGAAATTTATTTAGACACAACTGGATGGAAATTTTCTTGTCAACCAAGAAAGCAAATGCCATTAAAACACAAAATATAGTAAACCACAGAAGTTACAGTAGACAAAAATGACCAAAAGAACAATATGTGTTGGAGGTTAGAGCAGTCAATATTACCTTAAAAAATTTTTAAGTGTAGAGTATAAAAATAGTTACTGACCTACATCTTAAGTAGCAGCAGGTAACAACAGCCACATCACCATCCTGGAGGAAACTGGCTTGGGACTCAGCCTCTTACGACAAGAGAGACACCTGCATAGCTACCCTGAAAAGGGGATTAAGAAGCTGATGGTCACCCCCCATCATCCAGGCCATCGCTGAGGGACACAGATCTACAATGCTGAACACAGAGAAATAGTTATGGTGTCCAGTGATAGTCTACAGCTCAGCAAGGGATGAGACTAGACAAGGAGCCACTTAGGAGTGGGAACTGGAGACCACCACCCCACAGCAGAGCTCATGAAAGGATCAACAGCCCCATGCTGGGCTAAAATGATCCCCAGGCCATTGTGTGTTTGGAGACCCAGGTGGGGCTGGATGCTCAGGGTATTTAATGCCCATTAGTGTCCATTAGGTGTTTCCATAGGTTGTTCTATGAAAGAACTAGAGCACACAACCATGGCTCACAGTGCATGAGAAACTCTGCAGAAGTAACTGAGTGCAAGATGGTTAAGGAACATGCAACAAAAGTCTGGATCTATGAACTTCTGTAGCCTTCCCAGGTGTCTGTAATTACGCATTAACCCATTTGGCAAAACAGAGTCAAGAGGTCTGAATAGGAAAGCTTTCTTAAGAAGGCTTGGAATGAAGCAGATCAAAGACCATTTGGTATTTTCTGTTTAAAATCTCTTCCCTTTTTTAAGTTTGTAATTCCTCTTTTCTTCATACAAATTGTGTTTTCAAGTATCATCACCAAGAGTTCTATTTCTCTTCCCCTGGTATGGCAACAGCTTTTGAAGAATGATGATTCTAGAGGTTGCTCCTAGCCTCAGTTATTCTGATTCTAAGCCATTTTGTGTACTCAGTTCACTCACTTTCAAGCAACCAATTTTCAAAGGATGAATGCTTAAAAAAATTAACAACTCCTTAGGGTTCTTGAGTTGGAGGCATGAAAAAGAACTACCTGCTTTTGAAGACATCAGGATAGAATATTTCACTGATGTCAAAAAGGAAGTCATAGAGCTTATTTCCTTCAGTCAGAACCTGTAAATCCCATTATGGGCCTTATGCTTTCAAGTTTAGCAGATATGGTTCCGAATAACTTGATGACCTGTAGGCAAACTGTGAACTTAGGTCAAATTATCGACTGACCTATTTTTTCCTGAACAGAACACTATATACAATGGCCATATGGTTAACCTGTACATTCATACAGCAGTAATTTCCCTGAGGAGTTTGCAGCACAGAAACTAGTCATTACCTTATGCAACATTTTCAAAACACGCTCTGCACGTTCACAATTAACCACACAAATAAGTGCATGTGCCTATATTTTTTCTTTCTGGACTGTGGTTCTTCATGGGAGCCGCTGTTCTTGCATCAGTGCTCTTAGCCCACGGCAAAGTAAGAGGAATCTGAGTCATGAGAGGAATCTTGCTCAGGAGCTGGTTTCAGTGCCCTAGTTTTCACCTTGGATTTCCACAACCTGTGAGTCTACAAGCTGGAAGATGACAATCACAAATAAGAAGCCAATTAAGATGAAAGCAGTGGCTGCAGTGTCTTCCAAAATTGTGGCCCCAAACCCTGTGCTTAACTTCATCCATGGAACCTTCCCACTGACAATCTTCTTGTGCACAGCTGCTGCTGCATCATGACAGCCAATTACTCCTATTCATCAATGCCAGCAAGAAACCTCTTATGTTTAACCTTTAAGCATGACCTTTAAACAGCCATGGTAAGACACACAACCTCAACAATCAGTGGGAGTTGGGTGCTTAAGCTGATTTCAGAATTGGAAATCTCTTGGGTTGCTCACAGCATCATTAGATCCACAGATTCATTAGAGATTTTACTATGTACCTACATCCTAGGGATTTTTAGTGAGACTTACACAGACACCTTAGACATCTCAGTTTTGAAAATAGAACTTAGTTGCTTCTGATCCACACCTTATTCTGCAACCAAACCACAAAATTGTTTGATTTTTCTTTCAAATAATCCAGAAGAATAAATTTGCAGTATGAGTTCCTCTGGCATCTACTTGGTGTTCCCCACAGGAAAAATGCACACATTTTTTGAGAAGCTAATAAACAGCAAAACTGCTAGGGTTAATTAAATACTAGAGCTGCTATAAAAAGCATTGATATTGGATGCACAATTTGCTGTTATGCACAAGTACATGAACCTGAGCTAGAAAATGAAAATTAATGAAGATGGCAGGTGGGGAACACCAAAGCTGTCAAATAACTTCTGGCCTAGGCCACTCCAGGGTTCTGAGTATGAAGGTAGTAGGTATATTTCTGTGTGCTCCCAGGCTTTTGGGGCAGGGAACAGCCTGTTTCCCCCATGGGAAATAACAGAAAGCATGGCGACATTTTCAAGACATCACCAGGCACACCAGAAGAGCAATGCACTTGCAGAAAAGATGGAGCCTTCAAAATCACTGGGAGCAATGGCTAATCTGAGGAGCGATTCCTGCCAGTATTTGCAGGGGTGAGGAAGGAGGGGAGCAGGAGTGGGACCACGGCTGCCAGAAGGCTGTGGCACACACAGCTGCCTCTCCAGGCCAAGTGACATAGGAGGCCATTCCTGGGTGGATTCATGGCCACAGCTGCATCCAGGGCTGTGGTAAGCACCTGTGAGCCGGCCCCTGGAGCTGTCACGCTAGAAAGGGCTTAGCATCTGTGAATGAAATACTCTGCCAGAGTATTCAAGAACTGCTGGATTTTCAAGGTTTTGTCATGTTAAGTGTAGAGTGGTTTGAGAGGTGACACCATAACGAAGCCCTACCTGCTTTTAATAGTCTGGCTTGTATTTACAGGCGTAAATGGAGCCTGCTTCATTTAAAAATTTTAAGAAGCTCACTCCAGATCTCCACTAACTCAAGTTCTAGCTTGCCCTTGGCCATATACAAGTGCTGCAGCAGCATTACTGCTGTGTCCATGGCTAGGTAGGAGGTACTCCATTGCACAGACAGACACGGACTCACAGGACCTTCTCAAATCTTTAAAGAGCCTGAGAACAAAATTGAAAGGAAGTTATTGATAATAACCAGGGTTAGATAAATGGTAGGAAAATAAAATAACCAACTGTGTGGAAAAGCAGCCTTGTCAAAGGAATACATATTCTTTTCTCATATTTGTTTTAAAGCTTTAAGGGGTGAAGGTAAACATTGCAACGCGTGAGTCCTGCAAACAGGAGTCCACCTCTGCATGGTGCTCACATAAGAACCTCATGATTAGGAAACTGCATTCCCAGGGGATGATATGTACATTTGTTAAAGAGGTCCACAATGAGCAAGGCAAATATTTCAGGTCTTGCCTGGTCTTCCAGCAGCATTCAAGATTGAATTTTGCTGACCAGTGTTGTCCCATGTGCTGTGTTAGAATAGCTTAATTTGCAGAGACCTCTGGAGATTGCTGTGTGGCATAGCAATTTTGTGAAAATTCATCAAGGAAGTCGGAAGCTATGTCTTCAGAGCACTGAAATGAGGGCACTGACGGTACTACTTAGTCAACACATATGGCACTTTGCTATGATTTCCATTTCAGAGTGTACTATCACTTATTCTCTGTTTTTCTCACAGCTGCTCACTCCCAGTATTAGCACACCCAGAATAGCCTGCTGGCGTATAAATAGGGTTCTTCCTCTGCGGCACATGGCAGTGCTTCAAACTGTACCACTCCCCACTTATTTTTAAGACTATGTTAATGCTTTTAATATAATTGTGTCTGCCCATCCCCAAGAGCCTGAGACACCACAGGTTCCCGGGGTCACTCATTCTACGGGGTAGGACAAATGACAAAACTAATAGTTACATCACAATTTAATCAGCAAGGAAAACAATAGCAAGAAAACAATTCTTACTAATTAGAGGATCTTACTAACTCCAAGTATCTATGACATGATTTGTATGAGGTTCAAAACAAGCACTCATCAAAGCAGCCCCACATATAAAGGAGAAATATTGTCTTTAAGAAACCCTTGGGCAAAACAGTTCTCCAAAGTCAAGCTTGTAGTACATCACCACCAGATCCTGACTACATGATCACTCTGGGCATTATCACATTTCCCAGCCAAGAAGGATGTCCAGCCCTGAACCCTCATCGAGTTTCACTCAAGCACTTGTAGCCAGGCCCTAGTGTCCCCAGTTATTTCACTTTTCTGACCCGTTCTAAAGTGTTGCACAGCCCCGCCATGTCATTCAGTCGGGTACCTGACTCTGATCTGCTGAGACATTGTGAAGAGCAGCAGTCCCTTCACATCTTGTGCTGACCACAGAGAAGTATTCTAAGTGCAGTTATGGTAGCTAAAAGTAACAGTGCCCCAAGAGCTTAAGAGGAAAGGTTAGGATACAGCATGGGATGAAAAAATTATTATTGTTGCTACTATTATTATTCAGATTTTAACAGTGAACACGTAAAAAAAAAAGACACCAAGAAATACTGAGGCTTCTGCTTTTTTCTCTAGCTTGATAAAAAAATTCTGTTTTCAATATGTCTTGGAGGAAGTTTGAAAACTGTGTTTTGCTCTCAAAGTGATTTTCCTTTTTCCATTTGGCAGATTCCCTGCCATGAAAAACAAAGACGAAACAAAAAACTATGAACAAATCAATAGAGTTTTTTTCTTTCCCTGCCCTGACTTACACAACCACTAGTGTCAGGGCATTATTGTAATAAAAATATTTACATTCTATATTTTTATGGACTCTTGTATAATAGGATCTTGAAGTCTGGGTGGCACTCCTAAATGTCATTGTAATAAAAGGCAAATATAAATTAAAGGTGTTTGAACTGTTTTCCTCAATGTATTTTTAACCAATAATTGTTTTTAAATACTCTGTGGTCTGAAGCTTCTAGTTTTCCAAACAACAAACCTGATAATCAATTTAAAATAGCTACTTGAACTGTCAGCAAAAGTTAAGATTGGATTTTTTGAAAACTAAACCACTCCAAACCAAAGCATTTTCTATTTTTAAGAATTGTCAAGAATTCTAATAATTTTACAAAACAAATATGCTGTCAAAAAAATGGAACAAATGATGGTCACGTTTCCAACCACTTGGTTAAATTAATAATACCACACAAATGCTCCCTCTGTTGGTTGATTTTCAAAACTTATTCCAAACATCATAGTGGCATGCATTAAGAGAATATTTTCTTCTCTGGGTGGAAAAAAACCCTCACAAAACAAAATCCCCAAAACCCTCAAACTCCACAGCCTGAACTGTGGCACACAAGAATAATCAGAAGAATAATTGTTCAAGTTATTGCCAACCTGCAAAACAAGATTAATTAAATTTTAACTGCCAAATTATTTGCATCCAGAAGTAAATAATATTTACACATTAGAACTCTAAAAATTTAATTTTGAAAGGTTTGCAGGCTAATTTTTTTCTGGACCAGGAAAAATGCTCTCTTGCAGTGGAAAGAATACTACTGTTATTCTATTTTCTTGTGGAGTAAAAAGGTACTACTGTGTATCATTAAGAAATCAGTTCTCTATTAACACTGACAACAATAATACTAAGGAGGAATTTGGGAGTTTTGTTTATGCACATTAAATTTCCAACAAGTAGTTCTTTAGGAGCTGAAGTGGTTTTGTGTAGCAAGAAGCCTTCCCAAGCTTAACAATTGCCATCAAGGAAAAAAATTCCGTTTCCATGGAAACATACAAGATGGACCAAGCATGGATTAATCAAAATACAATGAAGTCTTTTTGCAAGGCACCAGAAAAAAAATTCAGTTTAAAATGAGCACCGCTGCTCTTTCCTTTCATTCACACTAGAAAGCATGGGAAATTCTCCCCAAATGTCTATGTGCATACAGTTTAATTAGCACAGTAAAAAGTTAGGCTTTCTTACATTTATAATTAGTGTGTGGTTGTGAACTAGTAGCCAAGGATATTTTAACATAAAAAAGGAGAGGGAGTGAAATAAATAATTTAAAATTACATTTACGTTCCTCTTTTATTTGCTACCGATTTTATCAAGTGGCTCTTTTTATGTTTAAAAAAAATTTAATAGCTTTTTCTGTATTCTTAATACTGCGGGATCATTTCTTAGTACTGAAAGCTCATTCTGGTATTCAAAGTCTAAGCTTTGGGTTAGGATTTTTTTTTTTATTTTCCTTATGATTATACATGATACTATATCATTCTCAGCTACCGCCAGAGAAGTTTCTGCCAACAGAATTTAGCTGCGAGCTCTGCCATTGCCCAGGGATGAACAAAAGAAACCACGTAAAAGCCAGCCTCCCTTCACCAATGCTCTCAACAAAGAAAAACGACAACACCACTCCATTTTTATAAGAGCACTTCCACCGAAGGGCTTCTTTTGTCAGTTCTTTGCATTAACAAAATAGACACCTTTTTTTTTTTACAATAGCTGAAGTTATTTTCCAATTATTCTGCTACTAGAAGATGTTAAAAAATACTCTGAAGGTGTAAGAGCAGCACACAATAACTACAATAGAAACCAACAAATGTCAAATGACTGCAAACCCACCATTTGTACACAACAACATGATACTAATGTCAGAGACACAAAATACACTTCCACTTCTAATACTACCTCGGAGTGAGGCTCCACTCTGAAAAATTGCCAGCAATAACATTGGCAGGGTTCCACTTTTGTGTTTTTCAAAGGTTTGGTAGCAAATACACTCACAGATTTTCTTCCTCTTTATTTTATTGCTTTCCAGCAGGGATCTGAGAATCAAGCTGGGTTTTCCATCTCCAGCATCACCATTAGTAATAAAGGCTATGTTGGCCAAATTATGATCACAATAATCTGTGTGTAGTCCCTCTATTATTAAGAGATTTGTTCAGGCATTACTTGGTAAAGAAGACCCCGATTGGCAAGTGGCACATGTGGATACCTTGGTGCACAAGGAGGATGAGCTATACAGGCTCCCGCAGGTTTAAATGAAGTAGAAAGCAGCAAATGCTTCATTTCTGTCATTCAGGCAGGCAGATATGACTCTGCAAACACAACAGCTTGGTTTGTGAAACCATGCACCACAGCGGTACATCCTAAGAAACAGATTACAGTCAGTCAGTTATTACTTATATTCAAGAAATGTTCATAACATGCTAGATGTCATCTGGGCAGATAAGCTGGCATAGTAGCTTTAAGGGCAGTTTAGGGGCATGCACACCCCACTACGCATGCATATGGTGATATGTGCAGAAGGCACATGGGGCACTGCAGGGGACCAGGAGCAGGAGAAGTTGCCCACCATAAGTTCAGGTGAGTCTTTGCAAGGGCACAGGCATGCCGAGTGGCACAGATGTCCATGCCAAAGAGCCAGCCATGGGAGCTAGGGACATATGGAAACACAGCTTCCACTCCAGTGAAAACATGGCCACACATCTAGGGCATAGGGAGAAATTAACTCTTAAAGGACTGCAGGAGAGGCCAGCACACTCCCATTGCTGGAGGCTGCCCTCTTAGTCCAGCTACCAAACTGGTCTGGAAGGGCAAGAGCACCCTCAGCACAGCATGATTAGCACAGCATGATCAGCACAGCTCACTGGAGGGATGGTCAAGCCACAGGGCAAATAAGAATGATGTGGTTGAGCAGCACAGGCTCCATGCAAGGCTGTGTGTGCTGGGTGACATAGGGGCTAGGAAGCATAAGGAGAGGTTTTGGGAGCCCAGGTGGAAGCAAGTAGGATGTTTCCCCATGCCCCTCTTAGGCACAGCCTCCAAGAGCTTACAGACACTTGCCCTTAGCTCTGCTTGCTCCATGCCACATGCCTAGGCTAGCCTACCACCTTCAGAGGCTGCTCCCTCTCCCACCAGCCCTTTCTCCACTCTGCAGAGGCATACTAAGCCTTTGGGGCTATGGTTGCACCAGGGAGGTGGAGGGGCTGAGCCTGGGGTGATCCATAGTGAAGAGGAGCAGTGGCCCTGGGGACCACCCTGAGGAACCAGGCACATGGCTTCTGCTGTTTTCTCACAGGGATAGGTCTGTTCTAGGTGTCCAATGGCCAACTTCAGTTCTCCCAGCTCTCACAAAGCAGGTGACCTCCTGCCCTGCAGCAGCCTGCAAAGAGGAGAAAAGGTTTTATTTATTATTTCTTTGGCTTCTATCTGAACCAGATTAAGATAAATTTCTTTTCCCCAATATGTATTCTTCCCTTCCCCCCATCTAGTAGCAAGGGCTTTGGGTCCAGCAGTTCTTCACAGAAGTTATCTCTTTTTCTGACCTTTTTAAAATGTAAACACATATAAAATGGCAAAATCACCAAAAATGTGCAAGGAAAGTCCCCAGGTACTTGCCACCCTTCCTCACCAGCTCTGCTGATGGGGGCTGCCAGGACCCCACCTCACACCATGCAAGCCCATTTCAGAATTGGCAAAGCTGGCCTAAGCCACAGTGCTAGGCTCACCAAACCAGCGTTTCCTAGTGCAACTTTTCACCACAAAATATTGATAAGCCCTGGTAGAAATACACCTTCAGAACAAACCTCCCTGTGATCAAGTATCTTTCACTGGGAAATTAAATGAAAAGAGGCTAAAGAATCAACTTTCTCCTTGCTACCCACAACATTACCTGGCAGGCTAATACAAGACTTTTTTTCCTAAGACAGACACACCTTGTCTCCATCTTTAACGCTTTGAGCACTGATTTCTTTCTAACACACCATTACGTACACCCGCAGCACAGCGATGGGGCCGGGCCGCCTGCCTCACTCGGGTGACAAGGGACATCTAGTGGCATCACGGCACCGCGGCAACTGGGAAAGCCAGCCTCTATACCCCAGCAGGCACAGCCACCTCACCTGTCCTCAGGCATTCCACCCCACTGCATCGAAACCCCATGGCTGACACAGGGGGTGACAGTTCTCCACCTTCCCCAGCCTCGCATCTCACCTCTACACACAGAGCTGCCTCCTCCGCTCTCAGTCGGGTCTGCTTGGCTCTTTCCATCCTGCTCCACTACTAAGTTTTCTTAATAATATTATATATAGAATAATATATTCACCGCAAGGGGCTGATTATCTCAGTGGCAAAGGTCTGTAATGGATAAGAAAGCACATAGCCTGCTCTGTTTATGCAGAGAAACACAGCTTAGGAGGAACGCATGTCTGTGTGAAAGTAAAATAAAATCAGAACACGGTTAGAATAGGACTCTTGAAAATTACAACCACATGTCCTGGAAGGATTTTCATTATTTAATTAAAAAAAAAAAGGCATGACATCCAGCTTAAATTATTAACATCAGTAATAGTCAAGGCACTGCCATTAGAAACAGACCAGTATATACTGAAGAAATCACTTTTACAGGATTTAAATTTCCTTCATAAGCTATGCCTTGCTGCATGGCCTTCTCATATTGGTGCATGCTCCTGGTGAGAGAGTTGGGTTCAGACCCCTGACAGGGAGAGGCTAAGCCCTGGAGACTCAAAGAAGAAAGGAAGGGTGGCTAAGGGAATGGAGAAGAGGTGCAAGGGCATTTGAGTCCAAATCAGACCTCTCAGGTAGTTGTTTGATTGAGAAGGAAAATGTTACAAGTGGTAAAACACAAAGCCCAGAAAGTGGTCCTTTAACTACTCACTAGTCAGAGTGGAGCTTTATAGGACTTCTACAAGTCTCCATCTGGAAGGTGGGCAGCAGTACTGAGAATCAGTCCTAATCTTTCTTTCCTTTGGAACATGAATGTTATTTTATTTTCAATAACCTTAGAAAGTTTGTTGCAGGGGTTCTTCAAGCGGACGTCTCTTTTGAGGGAGCTCCTCCTATTCTTGCACATCTCCCATCATTTCTGTGCTTTGTTTGGTGGCTGTCCAGCCACTTCTGGCTTCACATCCTCAAGCTTCCAGACATGCCTTTAGTGACTCAAACTCCTGCTGTTGACCAAATCTGTGATTTTCTCTTTCTTTTTAATGAACAGATTTTAACTGTCATTTTATAGGTTTAGCCATAATTGGCGCAAATAAAATGTTAAAAAGACAGACCCTGAAAGACTCATAACAAGCAATGTAAATGACAAAACTTTTATAAAAACACAAACCCCTTTGGGAAATGAGGTTGTGACACTAAATAAAAACGTCTCTGTAGTCAGCAATTTAAAATAAAACATGGCAATTAGGTGATTTAAGCAATGAACATGCAAAGAAGGTATCCAGCTGAATGCCACGTAATATCCAAACTGTAAACACAAGTATTACAATAACATTTCTTATTATAGAACTTTATTCTTGTTACATTTAGAATGTCATTAGATTAAATCTATCTTAAACCAGAACGGGTCGTGTGTGGGAGGAAATGGGCGAGAGAGAAAGGCCAGGAGGATCAGCTGGGGTTTAGAAGGCTGGATTATCTATCTCCTAGACACTGGGGTGATGTTAGGCTTAGATCAGCCTAACAGTTTGTTGTCACTGAAAGGAGATGGTCCACTCTCCCCTGCACACCTCCTTGTGTCAGGGCTGGCACTCACCTCTCTTGATAGAAAATGAACCTAATCAGCAAAACTTATGTCCCCATTCTCCTACTCCCACAAAATCTAGTTAAAAATGGGTTGTGAGAGAAACCAACTGAGTGGCATTTGCAGGTGTTTGCAGCACATATCTGCTATAACATAGTTATTTTGATCTGCTTCAAATGGTTCTTTCTCCACCTACAGCTATTACGATAATTACAATAATTTTCTGGAATATTGAAAAGCATTTACTAAGAAACAAGAATCCCAAACTCCTTGAATTTTTTGAGCTCAGAGCAGTTGTAGTTTTGTGCTTAGTTAGGGAGGTCTGGGGCCACCTATGGCTCATTTCTTTTGGGTACTCTTCACCCTGTGTAGTTGCTTATATTCAAGAGTCAAAACCCAGAACACCCTCTGTTGTTCTCACTCTTCTTTCTTTTCCAAACTGTTAGAAAATAGGACTGTGAGCATATCTGGGAGGGACACAGCTAGTGTATAGGTGAATAAATGAAAACTACACTAGCATCAGGATTGAGATATTGTCATGTTTACACCATACACAAACACAGGGAAAAATCCCCAAAACATGTGCCAGACCCTCAGAAACTATTGAGTTTTGTTTAGAAAAAATGAAATTTTTTAAATGAAAAACTCTTTTTCTGTTTATTTGCCTTCTGCTTTCTCTATGTTAGGCAATACCTGATTTTCATTTTCAAACCATTTCCAGCACCCCCAGGAATCAGGAAATCACAGACTTGAAAAAAAGTGACTTGGACTGTCCCCAGATGCTCAAATTTCCTACCCCTGACATTTAGCAAAGCATTCAACTGCTGCAGGACCCATGACATAAGCAGCACTGCACCTGCACACAATTGCTCCTCTGCTAAGCAGAGTATGGTGGCCCTCCCATCCCTGATGGTGCCCAGGGCCACCTCAGGGCTCCCAGATGGACTACAGCAACAGGCTGTCTGGGTCCTACTCTTGTCACAGGATTTATAAGCTTCACCTGAAAGAACCCTCCCAAAAGCCTGAAGTTTCAGTTTCGCAGAAGGAGTTTTGACGTTCCTGTCTTTTAAAGTAGCAGCAAAATGTGCTTTTCTTTTTCCTGCTCAGTTTAGATTTCCCTATGAAGGCACTGGGGAAAGAAAAAAAACAATAAACACACAAGTGTAAGAGTAAGAGCGGGCTGGAAGCAATGCTAAACCTGCTGGGTGGCCAAAGTTCTCCAACTTCGACTTAGAGACCTTGCGTGGCTGCTGTCCACCTGTGCCTCAGTCTGGGCTTGTCACATATATTTAAGAATAGCTGATTTATTTGTTTTCCTCTCGTGGTCTGTTCCAAAAAAAATTATGAAGAACATTTGTGGCTGGGAGGAAGTAAAAAATGGCCCTTTGGGAGAAGCAAGAAATCCACAGAAATCCTGACTCATCAAACTCACTTTCAGTTTGTTTGGCTGCCTGTCTCCTTCTGTCCCTTCCTTTTTTTTCTGCTCTGTAAACTTCCCCTGATTATCTCTTCCAGGTTTCTCACTTTTTTACCCATTCACCCACTTTCCCCTTTCTCTGCAAGGCTCTCTTAATATTTTTTTTCTTTCCTACTTCCCCCTATTTCCCACTCCTCATCCATGTCCCCACTCCTGCCACCTCCTGCAAACACTGTAACCACCTAGAAAAAGACTGCAGGCCAAAAAGAGAAGGACATGGGGCAAGGACAATGCTTTATGGAGCAAAATAAAAGTGAGAACACCTTCTCATGGAAACTTATAAAGAAACATACCTGTCTTTTCCATTTTTTATTTCCCTTGGAAAAAAATAAATCCTTTTTTTCTTTTAAAGAATTTCACTGAAAATCTAGTAAAACGAAACTTATATGTACACCTGTACATTCTCTTCTTTTTCTTCCCCTCTCCATCCCTTTTTTCTGACCAAAACCACTGTGTGGCACTCTGTGCAGAAATACATAAACCACCATCTCACTTTCTCCAGAGCTCATTGTGCCTGTATCATACATGAGCATGTCAAATTTGTAGTTGGCAAATTCCTGCCACAACTGAATGATTTAAAAAAAAGTCCCAGGGTGCACATGACACCTTTCATGGCCCTTCCACTGCTCAGAGCAGAAACCTTCTCCTCCCTAGAGAAGTGGCCAGCCCTGGAAGATCTAGAGAGACAGAGAGCTTTAAAACAACATTAAGAGTTAATTTTGAAATGAATGTGAGAAATGTTGCAAAGAAATGTAACCAGCACAGGCTCACCTGTGCACAATGAATATTATTTTGGCATGGAAACAAGGACTACCAAACTGACATATTACGGTTAAGTACCCAAATCATCAGCAAAGGGATGCCGTGTTTTAGGTACCGATGCCCTCAGAGTTAAGCTTACAGGAGCAAGCCCCCAGGCACAGCCGGTACCCCTGGTTGGCCAGGCTCAGCAGCCAGCAGTTGGCACTGTTGCTCCGTGGGAGAGGCGATGGGCAGCACCAGCCAGGGATGCAGCAACAGCATCATACAGAGTGCCGAGCCCATAGACAGGGCTTTCGAGCATCACTTACATCACATACAGTCATGATACACACTGCCTGCACATGAGTACACCCACTCTAAATACACACTCCATGCAGACATGTCATGAGAAAGGAGAAAAGATTTCTGTCATGCATACAAGTACCACCCGCACTTAGACCCTACAAGTGCAAATCTAATCTGACTGGTGAGACAGGTGGAAAATAGAGTGATGTGCTACAAAGGAACTGGGAAAGTGAAATTGTTTGCCGTGTGTCACAAAATAGCACATGATAAAATCCTTCACAAAAGCGATAAGATACTTCAAAACTCACTCTAAGAGTATCTAGAAAAACACAAGCTTTCTTCCAAATGAGAGGGATCCTCTGCTCCTTCAGGTGTTACTTTGTAACACAAAGTAACAACAGTTGGTGTAGATAAGCAAGGCAAGACCAGAGAAAGGGCTACCACAATGGAAAAGCAGCCCTGCATAGCTTCCCAATACAAAGAAAAAGGCATTTGCTAACTTTTCCCATTGCAGAGCCCTGCAGTACCTTGTGAGCCTTGGACAAGTCAAGGCAGAGCAAAATTCATGGCTTTACAACTACTTTTTTTTTCCCTTCAGAAATTGAGGAGGTTAAAACAAACTTGTGCAGCAAGGGCAGAGTCTCACTGGGGAAAATATACTACCCCCACCCACAGAACTGCTCTTCATGGATTTCATTATAATTTTCAAAAATCAAAAGATAATAAATGGGAAACATCTGGGAGGTGAGAAGGAAGGAATTTTAAAAAGAGTAAAACACTACCACATTTCATTGTGAATCTATGGAATAGGAAATCGCTTCAGTACATCACATGGGGAATTTTATCCATCTCCAAGCACAGGAGCGTGAAAGCTTGTCTGAAGGAAGGATATGTGTCTGAGCTCTGCTCAGCACCAGAGCTATTTAATCTCTGAGGGCTGTTCTGTAATCAAGGTAATGACTGGCCTTGAGCACACACAAGCCAGAAAGGCAGAGAAAAGTCTGGGCTAAATAAATTAAATGGTTAAGGGTGAGAGATTCTTAATCAAAGTCTTTCTGCTGGTCACGGGTTTGATGAGGGGGAAAAAAGACCTCATACTAGGAGAAAGAAAAAAAGGAGAAACAGTTATTGAGAAATTGCAAAGAGACATTCAAAGAAAGGAATTCTGGGGTTCAGAAAGAAAACTGGCCAAGGAGATAAAGCAGAAGTTTCTCGAAAAGAAAAGAAAAGAAAAGAAAAGAAAAGAAAAGAAAAGAAAAGAAAAGAAAAGAAAAGAAAAGAAAAGAGAAGAGAAAAAGAAAAAGAAAAAGACAGCTTTGTCTAATAATGTGCCACAAGAAAAACATGGCAGCAGCACCAGCAGCAAAATCCTTCCCTGCTGTGATTGCAGCAGCAATAATTCCAGAACACATTGGGGGAGAACATGTATACATTGCATTTGGTTTAATAGCCTGAAAAATAAGCAATTAGTTTCTTTACATTGAAGAAATGGTGCATCTCTTAGTCTCAGGAGAAAGAGGAGGAAGTTTAGCATTACCTTACCGTGTCTGTCTGTTTCAATGATCCTCATCAGGGAGGACCATCCCTTTGGGAGCTCCACCTGAGTTTCTTTGTCTGTTATTGGCACAGCCTCAAAGATAATTTTGCCAAAGAGCTGTATTTCTGAGAGCACATTCCCTCAGAGAAAAAATACCACCAACTACATAATATTTACCAAAGAAAATGTTTGTAAATCCTAAAATAAAATAGGATGCTATTAGCACTCTTCTTTTAACCTTCCTTTAATATTTATTCACAGTATTGCTTTGCACTGCTATCTGTAGTTACATACATTTGCTTTAGTCACAGCAGTATATAAGCATGTGGATAAGGGGGATACAGTGTTGCCTTTTTTAGTTTCACCCATGCTAATTGTTGTCCAAGGGGAGGTGATATATGATTGAGAAAATCAATGCATGGTATTGAGAAATCAGCAACTAATTTCTACATATCTGTGTCCTATAGCAAGGTCTCACTGCACTGCCCGTCATGAATTTCTTATATATTCTATGTATTCACATAAAAAATTCAAATTACAAAGTTTAAGTTACTTTTGATTATGGCCTGGGGTCTCCATGTGCAGAGACAGAGGCCATATAAAATCCATTGGGCCAAGTCAGGAAGACAGCATTGGCTTTGCACCAGTTACACCCACTTTGTATTTGGAAAGCCCAGTACTCTGGCAGGAATTGCTGGACAGAGATTAAGAGCTGAACTTTGCCTGTATCTAGTAATTAAAGTTGGGAGATTTTTTCACAACGGAAACATGACACAAGACACCTTTAATCTCACTGCTGCCTCTGCCCATCACTTTCGAGGAAGCTACAGCAACACTGGAAAAAATAGATGACCCTAGTTACATGGAAATCTGGATCTCAAAATATCACCACTAGACGTCCCCTTAGCTCCAGCCAACCAAGCAGAGGTGCTCCTGTGGCCCTGACAGCTTCTTCCAGCCACCCTATTCAACAACAGCAGCCAGGGCAGAGCAGCACAGGCATATGAGCGCAAGCAGTTGGAGCAAGGACTCTCCAGGGACTGTACCTACAGCCTTGCAGTTTCTAGACCATGTTAGCTGCACACATGATTTACGTGCTACAGTCACACCCCGCGTTTGCCAAGCACAGACATACCTTAAGCGTTAGCAGTTGACTGAGAAGAATGGGTTCATTCAGACCTGGTCACAGCCTGCTTTTGCCTCCTCAGCTGCCTGGGGAAAGCCACCGAGGTGGACCTGCACCAATCCTGATCCTGGCAGGTCTGGAAATTTCCTCTGATACCCTAATTAAGAAGCCAAGGTTCAGCTCGTGTAAGGCAAAGCAGCTGTCAAGGGAGTGATGCCAGTCTACACTCTCTGTGAATGGCCCTTACCTTTCAGAAGAGAAAAATCTTACATTCTCCACATCCTGCCTGTGACATGAGGTTAGATAAAATATGCCTAGGAGGCATGACCTGGCCTGTGGCCCATCTGTCTGACCACAGTAACCGCACTCTTTCCTTATAAACAGGACGCTGTTCCTTCTGGGTATCTGTGATTTGCCAATTCAGCTTTATTCAGCTCACTAGAATGATTTTTTTATTTTTATTTTTAATGAATTTTCCAAAATCAAAGCAATGGCTGTGGAACACTGTTTGAAAGCACTGCTCTTCCTGCAGGTTTGGTGAAACACAGAAAAAATGGCTGTTGAATGGTCACCTGAAGTGGGTTGTTTAGATACTTCAGAAGGTTTTAACCTGGTTCTCAGAGAGACTTGCCTGTTTGAGAGCTGTGTTCATCTTCCTAGAATGACATTTATATCTTATGTAATAGCTCACAAGAATGACATCACCATCACTTCAGGTGTTTCAAGCTGGAATAGAAGGAGCAGTTGAGAGCTGAGGTAAATTCTGCTCTAGCAGATTGTCAGGAGAACAGAATAAGTGACCCCAGGGAGGGTTTTCTTTCTGGTCTCCAGTTAAAGCAACCACCATTTAACTCTTCACTATTAATTCCCACAAACTCCCAGCATAAATGCAATATTCTCTCTACCAACAGGGAGTATTGTGAATAACTCATCGTGCTAATTGTCTGGACACAATTACAAATAATAATCGCCTCAAGATTGCCAGCTGTCTTGCTGTTCTCAGGTATTTCACTGTTGACTCTGATACACACCCATGGTTGCTCACCCAAACCTGAAGGAGATTGCAAAATTACTCCTGCTTCTGCTGGATGGTAGATCGTAAGTGCGTGCTATGAAAACACAAGCTCTTTGTAACAAACCTTCCCATATTCCTTTCCAGTATCCAAGTATTGCCACTATCAGTCAGGATACCCTTGGGTGCTTTAAAACCATACTGGTATAGTAAGAATGGACTTTTCTGTCTTCCAGTCAAGCCCTGGCTCAGCCAGAAAAGCCTGTAAGTCATCTCCCAAGGTGTGAGTTGACCTTCTTGTCTTCTGTGTTCTCTCAGAAATACAAACACTCTACATTAAAGCAGGCAGTGTACACGTAAGCATACACAATGGGGTTTTGGGTAGATTAGAGCAACAAATAATAGCCTTTAAATCACAGGAAGGGAGATTTAGGTGAAGTGCAAGAGCCTGTTTTCCAGAAATAGGGATGATAAAGCAGCAGAGTAGAGCACCTGGGGATGGTGTGAGCCCTCGAACCCTGGTTGTCCTTGAGGACAGGTCATAAAAGACCTGAGAGACATTTGCCTGCAGTTGATTCTCCTTCTGAACATGGCCCTCAGCCCCATCACCTGTAGTACCACAGCTCCACAGGAAGAACAGTTCTGCTTCTCTAATTTAAAATGAGATATATTCCTTTTGGAGACTATGACAACAGTGGTTGCAGAAGATGCAGGAACCCTTTCTCTTTCAGACCTCAGCTGGGATTACTTTACAAGCATAACTTTCTGATCAAAAAGGGGGCAGAGCCAACCCATTTCTGTCAACTCTACTCTCCATAAGTAGATGTCAGTCCTTCTTTGGACTTTGTCACTGAATTAAAAGGTAACCAGAAAGCATCAGATAAGAAACTGGACACATCAAAATAGTCAAACAAAGGTGAAGGACTTTGATAATGAACACAGATGGAGTGAAGACACTTTCACATGGATTCCTCACTTTAGCATGTAGGAAGACATACAGCAGGAATTTAGTTTAGGAGAACAAAATACAACAATGAGATCTTTATAGCAATCTCCCTCTGGGCCTTTATGTCCCACACATAGACCACAAGCTCACAGAGGTATCATCTTTTGGGCACCATACAAACACAGAACAAGTGCAGGAATGCCCTGGATAGTAACGTAATACAAACAGAGATAAAAGAGGAACACCAGTGAACAAATGCAAATGCACTCTGATGACCAGAAAAATCCTGGCTTGCTTCATAGAAAAGCTGTGGTAGCACCTGAACCAAAGAGGCCTCCTGGAGCAAAGGACAATGTAGTGTTAGCCAAAATACGTTGGCTAAATAAATAGAATAAGAACTTCATCAACATGACAAAGCAAAAGATATCCAGAGAAGTACGATTAAGATTCAGTTTAAGAGGAATGCACTCACACCACTGTAAACCACCACTTAAACTAAACTTAAAACAGTTTAACTGGTTTAGCTTATTATTTAATTTACACAGCAGTGCTGTGCCAGCTCAGCAAGGCCTGCTCAGAGCATGGGAATCAACCCAGCTACATCCCCTCACCAAAATATCTCTCCTGGCAAAAGTCAGATGGGAGATGGAGTGGTACTGGTGGAAATGGGCCCTGCTGCCTTATCCAGTGCTGGTTGGAGGTGGTGCATCTCTGCTGGCCAACAGGCCCCCAGCACAGGGCAGGGCTGCTGCCCCACGTGAAATACATGCACCCACAGCCATTTACACCAGGCTCCTTCAACAGACTTAAACTCACTTCTAAATAGGTGTGTAACCACAGTTTCCTCTGCATCCACTCCTAAACCAAATACAGTTGGTATCAGATCCATCCTTCCTTTCTCTCTCTCAATCACATCTCTGCACACACAGATGTACTAAAAAGATATGCAATTCAGTGTTCATTCAGTGTAGTTCTTGGGTTTCAGTTTCCAGCCAACATTCTCCATCATTGCTAGCTCTTCTTCAAGTGAAAATATGGCATTTCACTTTGGTCAGTTCAGAAAGGGCAGAGTTTTTAGTTTTCCTCCAGCTTAGCAAATTAGCTGTATTTTCACACTGCAAAACCCAGCTATATTTGTAATTTAGCACTAACACACAGGTGAAACGGAGGCTCAACTGGAAAGTCTTTCAGGTCTTGGTGTCAGAGAGTAATTCTGCTCAGGCCCATGAAAGGAATTCTTTTTCTTTGAACAATTCTCTCTCCTACCACTTTGATGCCAGGCTGCTATCACTACTGAAGTATGCAAATCTGAGTGAGCTACCAAAACAAGTGTTAAAAACCTCCCTGGGAATAAAAGCATTGTTTGTACAAACTCTCGCATCCTTCTTCCACCTTCCAACCAAAGGCTACTCTAGCAGCTGGTAGGACAAGGCTCTCCTGGTGAGGTGGGAGCGGAAACACGACACCTTATCATTACGTACTGTCTTCAGTGTTTTGCTGAGTTAGGAAGGGACAGGACACCAAGCACATTCCCAGGCACTCTGCCAAACTGGGGCCCAAAGGGTAAGCAGAGAGTAATGTGTAGGATGCAAAAGTGCCTTTAAAAAAAAAAAAGCACCAGATGGTCAAGTAAGCGATATAGAACAGGGAAGTGTGAGTGAACATTTCAAGTTCTTCTTTAACACCTTATTAAATATATAAGGATATATGTCTTAGGAGCGGGCTGCATTCTGGAAGAGCCACATCAGGCTGAGATTTTGCAAATCATCCATCTCCTTCAGAGTCACCAGTGAAGCCACCACTTCAGCGCCCAAGCATCCCACTCCTTCCAGCTCCTCAGCTAGGCATAATCACCCCAATCATTTTTTTCATTAAACTCACTTCCAATACCATCAAACAGTAAATTACCACAAGCAGGTTTTGTTCGTTCGCATTTTAACTGCAGCCTCATATAACACAGTGTGCAAACCCTAATGAAGTGCATTTGTACGCCAGTGTGGGTCGATACCATAGTTTAACAGAGAGCAGCTTTGTAAAGGGAGAACAAGGCTACTGCAGTGTGCTCCAGGGCTTTTACTTCCTATGGCCAGCGCCGGATCTCTGTTCCGCATTAATGAACGGCTGCTGTTCATTCAGCTGTTGAGGTGGTCTGCTGGGACCGGCCACTGTGGGACCATTCAGAGAGGACGCACCGCATGCTAAGTCCCTCTGCTTATCTGACCGCTTTGAGTGAACAACACTGGCAAAATCACCCATGCATATCACAGAACTCGGGAAGTCATGCAGCATCATTTAGGTTTCATGCTTTTTTTGGTTCAAAGGCAGAGTGGGCAAGAAAAGCGTTCCACTTCTCAGAGAAATAAGCCAAGAGATAGATGGTTGTTACAAAAGTTGCGTCCCTTTGGCAGAGGATTCCAGAAGAGCTTTGGGGTTTCCACAAGATCTTCTCATCTGGTGAGACACACAAGAAACCACCCTCTCATACAAGCTAATGTTCCAATGATTTTCATTCAGCCTCAACAGTCTCTTAGCTACTTAACAGAAATATATTTCTAGAATTTGAACACTGAACTGAAATTTCAATTGTCAGAAATTTCATGCTCCCATACTTGTGTTTCTCTGCGGAGAAGCGTTCAATTGTTCTTTAAAAGGTCACAAGCTAAAATCCTGGGAGCTGCTAAAAGGGGCCACACATTGATATAATAGGAAGGAGCCTGGGTACAATGAGACACAACAGAGACTGCATTGGGATCACTCTACAAAAACAAGTCCAGAAGACCTGGTACAAGAGAAACCTGTTCCTCTTCACCTTTCTGGAAAGGAACCATTTAATCAAGTTTTGCCCAGTACGACTTTCTACAAGTTTAAACACCATATCACATTTTTTTTGAGGAGTTGTGAAAATGATTGTATTAATTGCAGTCTGCTCTTAGTTGATTTACATAAGCTAAAATAAATCAGAAGTCAATTATTAAAAAAAATCACCTTCATGCTGAAACAGGAGTCCAGGCACTTGCACCAGGTTACTGGAAACCTGCGTAAACACACAGCTTTAATTAAAAGGGTGTAGCTCTTTCTCACACAAGCCTGTAGAGACAGCCTTGCCTAGGAAAGGTGATGGGGACAGGGACTTGAAGACCAGCTCAAGGAAAACTTGGTCATGTGACTGCAGAGTATTCTTTTTTTTTTTTTTCCTAGCTGTCCATCCTGCCTGGTACCCTGGCTGCCTCCTTCAGCACATGTGAAGAACAAGTCATGCTCCCAGCCTGTCCTCTGTGCACGTCAACTTCACCGGCCTCACAACTGCCCCAATCAACCTCTTATCTTTCTTCTGCCTCCCTTGAAAAAGCAAATAAAACCCCCAGGCCTTTTCAAAGCCAGTTACCAAGCAGAAATAAAGCAGAAACTTCAAACAGAAACATTGCCATGAACTAGATTATTTGCAGGCTCAGGAGAGAGACAAGGATTTACACATCCAGTGATTGCTCTATCCTTTTAGTTTCTATTTTCTTACCTTTTTGTTTTGGCACAAGAAATAGCCAGCATGTGACAGTAAGGTCAGGGTAGCTCTAGTTACAGTAGCATCTAAGAAGTGTTGTTCTAGTAAAATAATACCATCTACAAGCCGCACTATATAAAAAGCAAAGGAGACGCAAGGCACAGGATACAAAGCATTCCAGACACAGAGGTATCCACGCGAGCCTTAAATGATGATACCCCAGCTACAGGTCCTGCCCAAAAAGTAGGATGTTAGCCCATGCTAAACTCGGAACTGCCATGGAAAATAATTAGGGATAGCTGAAAGAGGTAACCACACCACTGTGGCTGCTGAGCTCATGCAGCCTGGGTCCCTACACAGAACTGGTCCCTCCTGCTATATTGCAGGGGGCTTGCATGCCTGATAGACCTCTAGTTTGGGCAGATAATGTGAACAGCACTATGCAGCGCTGCCGACATCAGCCATGGGATAGGGGGAGAGTGAGTAGGATGTCATTACCCAAAAGTTTGAGAGGTGATCACTCCCACATCCTTTACACACCATTCCTGCCAGTGCAACAAAAAAAGCAGCTGCTTTGGTTTTTTGCAGGTGTTTGTAAAAAATTTCTCATCCTGGGAATGTCCCTTTCTCCTCTTTTCTGTTTGGTTTGAATCCTCCCACTATTGATTTTCACCTGGTTTCAGAGAAGCAGCAAAAAATCAGTGTAGGGTCATTAAATGTAGTGAACTCCCCAAAAGGTTTATGAACCTTTCACTAAGCTAGCCTGAGCTTCAGCTTTCTACCAAAGTGCCTGGAAACAACTTGTCTGCTTTCCTGTTTCATTAGGAGACTCTTGCACAGCTCTAGCACTGATACTGCAACAAGGACCTTTTGAAGCTGCTGATTGGCATGTGTTTTGTCTTTATTTTCCAATAAAAAAGAATCATATACATTAAGTTTTCTAAAAAGCAATTGTACCAGCACTCAGCCATGGGGAAAAAACTGTAAAAGTCCCTGATGCTTTCTATTAACATTAAATTCAGACAGCTTTGTTTACAAATGGGACTGACCTTTTATTTAATTTTTTTTTGTTTTTAAGGAATAGAGTCTGGGAAAGTTTTATTAGTCCACCATGGCAAATACATTCTCTGAGCAACAAGCAGACTCCTGATCACTTTTACTTACATCCAGACGTTTCAGAAGTGGTTGAAGTAGATGTTTTCCAGTTTTCAGTTAGTGAAGGGCTGATCATGGTTTATGCACTAGATCCTGTTCCTGTTAAAATTAACAGCTAAATCCTCAACTATATCACTAGAAGGAAGAACAAAAAGGAGTGCTTATAATCATGTGCTCCTGTCAAAAACCTTGGCTTTTTTCACAAACATGGCCAGCTTAGACTCTCCCCAGCCCCATTAATCACATTTTCATCACTACAGTAATGAAGTGAGTTTACCGAAACCTCTCAGAAAATCCCAATTTGAATTTTTTTTTTTTTAATTCAGGTTTCTAATCATATTTGCACAAAAGACCATAAGATGTTGCATAGAGGTATAACTAAATTACACTGTCTTCATCAAATGCCATTTGCATTCCTAGAAGTGTTGGGGAAGCACATTATGACAAATTTTTCCCAGGAGAAACACTTGAGTTGCTGCAAGTTCCCAGCCCCAGGGAAGATCTGTCCGGTGAGAAGAAGGATGAACCCCAGCAGCCACAGGAATTACGGCACAGGAAGGAGAAAGTTTAATCCTTTGTTGCAAGAGATTTCAGCAAAGGCTTGAATTTCTGCCTCCTACATAACACTCAGGTGCTCTCCTCTCACAATTAAGTTAATTACCATTTGTTTTGTTATTTTTCATCTCACTTTCTAAACCTTTAAGTATTGGTCAAGAAGGGAGCAGCCTGAGCCAGCAAGCTCACAGAGGCAGAGGCTTCAGGTCTACATCCAGGTCCACCCAAGCTGTGACTTGAAGCCAGTTGCCTCTTCATCTCCCTTCCCACCAGACAGGGCTTTATCTCCTGAAATCTCCCCTCCATAGGTTTCTTCCCACCATCATTTATAAAATTCTCCTTTTGCTTTGATGAAGAATGAAAACCAGATGTGCCAATCCTGACTTGTTCATGAGGAAATCTTCCACCACCATTTCCTGCCAACCCCAACAGTTGCCTTATTAAAACGTATGTATTTTAAGGGCACTGACTTCTCCAACAGTACTGAAAATTTGGATTGGAATTGTGGAGCAAGGCCACAACATGCAACACAACAAGGATCTAGAAAAGGAGAAAATTTGGCCTATCAATATTTGTACAAATTTATTTCTATAATATATATGATGATTTCTTCAGAACAGAGGGTATTTCCAAAAGCGAAATTGTCCTGAAGGGAACAACAAATGAAGAAAGTGAACAAATGAGAAGGAGGCAAAAGGAAGAGATTTCTAAAAGAAAAGGACCTTTAAAAATACAATGATGGGGCAGGCTATAATGAATTTAAATACCAGCTTGCAATAAACTCTGTGTAACAGGATCCCTGAACACAGCCCAGCTCTGAGGGAGGTTTCAGCTCCACTTTCCAGGCCTATCTCTTCGACCTTGTCTCTGTCACATAAACGAACTGAAATGAACATATGTTTTTGTTTCTAAAATAACCAGACCAAGCAGAAATACTGCACTGCCCACACTAGTCTCCCCCCTTCTTCCTGAGGGGAAAGAGCAGACAAAAACCATGCATGTTAGTCACATCAGATGAAGTGCTACGGTGACGAGAATTTATACAAAACAGAGCCAAAAAAATGATCTGTCAAGTCCCAGCTGCAGGCGAACAATGAGCTGTGAGACCAGCTTTGGCTGTCCTTTCACAGACAGACGTAGACCACGTCCAAAGGACTCTAGGTACCAAGGAGATGCTTTTTTCCTTCAGAGGATGCTACAGCAGCCCAAGAGGTGCCCTGACAGGCTCCTTTCTGAAATGCAAGGATCCTGGAGTTTTAATCACAGTAACAACTGAAGAGGAATTTACAAGTGGAAAGATATGTGTGGACCTGTCAAGGAACAAGTACAAGCAGGTAATAAAGAGTGGATTAAATCAACCGCTTCCCAGAGAGAGAGGAGACAGTTAAAAGAGCATGCACACTTTCCATTTTGATTGATCTCAACAAAAGTAATTTGTTTCAAAATAAAAATGTGAAGGAAAATGTCACAACAAAGTTATCTAGTCTAAAAAGCTGTTCCTTGTCTTATCTTACTCCACACTGAGCAGACACCATAACCTCAGGGGAACTTATTTTATTTCTAAGTTTATATCCCAAAGAACAGGTTTGCACCTTATGAAGATAAGGAGAGCACAGGGCTCTGACAGCTTCCAGCCTTTTATTCCCACTCTCGTCTCTTGGCCCATGCTGCAAGAAACTCAAGGCAAATCCTATGCCCATCATCAGTGATTCCCTGTAGTTCCTCCGCATATTTCTCATATTGCTGCAAATACATTGTCACCTACAAAAGCCAACTGTAACTGCATCTGCATCCACTTGTCTCATTTCTACCCTAAATCCTGAGCCCTGCAGAGCCTTTTGCTTTCACAGGGCTTGTTCCTTGAAAATCCAGGTTGAATGTTCTCCATGGGGAAAAAAAGGACATTTTAGACCTGTAACTACAATAAATAGAACAATATACCTGAAATGGCAGCTTGGATTTTCATGAAAGCCAATTTTCATTAAATTCAGGCATATGGAATATCTAATAATTATTACTGCACTCGCAAAAGGATTTTCTCATTTCTCAGTTTGAAGACTTGATAGCTTTCAGGAAGTCCTATCTGAAAGAAATATCATCAAGTTGGTAGGAGAATCCAAACACTCCTATCGAAAATGTCACTTACTGAGGCTACAAGTAAGATTTAGAATACTTCTGTAAATGAAGGAAAAACTGTACTTTGCAAAATTGTAGAAAGATCAAATTTGCAATGTCTCTTTAATTGGTTTTAAAACATTAAATAAAAGTTTTATGATACAATCCTACCCTAGGACTGTCATTAATTCCTTATGTCTACGAGAGATACCACATAACCTATGGATGCTGGGAGAGAACATTTTGTCTTTTGTTTCTCACATATTACTGTTTACTAAGCTAATTACAGAAGATTTAACAAATCATCTCAGAAAAAGGAGTTGCTTCAGCTCCACTTTCTTGTAATGACAGGCAGCTCCATGACTTAACCTGGGTTCTAGCCCCATCTCTGCCCCAACTGTTTTTCAAGTCTTACGCAAACAGGGAATTGTTCATCTGCCTCCGTTTCCTAATCCCAGATTGGATCATTACCATTTGATTTGCAGAGATGCTACACAATGCCTCAGAGGGAGGAGGTTTAACATCATGCTGCCTCATTGCACAAGATGATAGATGAAAAAGCAGTAGGATAGAAGGACAGACCTTTCATAAAAGGCTGCTATTTGGGTATAAGCTTGAATAAACCTGACAAAGAAGTTCAAATGGGCAAGGTGGTATGGAAGACAAATGATAGGCTTGGTAGAGGCAGAGCTTGGCAGAATATGATAAGCTTGTTTCACAATACATCAGGAGATTTCCCAATTTGCCAATGTACATGTGAACATCAAAAATTCAGTGGCCACATGGGAAGAGAAAAGTGGATGATGAAAAGAGAAATTTTTAACCTCCACTGCAAAGCAGACAAAAAGAATGGCCACTGCAAACTGATGTTACTGAGAGGGAAAATAACCACCATGTGGTCAGCGTGCAGCACCATGGTACTAAACGTGGAATGAAAAGTTGAATGCAGCTGTAAGCCCTGCCAGCCCAAATAAAATCCCTTTTCATAAAGCACAGACACTCACGTGGAGCTTGGCATCCTTCGGCAGCACTGCTCTGTCCTCCCCAGCACTGCCCTCCTCCCCAACTGTCAAGATGATGCCCTTCTGGCATGACAGCTCCAGGAAAGGACCAACTCATGCAAACATGAGCTTATCTGGTCTTTTAAAGCACTCTGGCACACTTTAAAAAGCATGCAGGTAGGCAAAAATACATCAAAGGGATGCTTCAAAGCCCAGCCTAAATTCCTTGCTCCTGAATACAGGGAGCATTGCCTACTAGCAGGTGGCACCAGCAAAACCCACAATACCTTCTATTTTTAAAACATCCACAGGAAATACCTGCAAGCAAAGAAACCAGCAAGCCGTTACTCTTTACCTGCAGGGATTGTTACAAGCTAATAGTTTCCTCCTCCTGAGGTTGGCTCTGGCCCAGGTAAGATGTACTTCAAAGGAAGAGCCTCATGAAGCTGGAAGTGCTGCAATCAACAGGGTCTGGCCACTTTGGGGACCTTCATCTCCAAGCCTGTGTTGTTTTCACCCTTTTAAATAGTAAAAGATAAGAAACTGCAAGTTCTTGTTCCCTGATATTTTCTCTCAAGACCATTTGTCAGGTGGTGTGCATTGAAAAAACACACATTTTGCATACTGTCCCAATTGCAATAGGAGCCAGTGCAGCTCTGTTGCAGTTAGTCAGATATGTCTGCTTGTTGCTGGAGGCAGTGAAAGAAACTTGTCAGAAAGGCTATTGAAGCAGGTAACACTGAAAACAGCTGGTTATCCAGCACAAGGAAGTAAAACAATCATTCATCAGAGCTAAAATAAGACCTCCTGTACAACCCTGAGGTGGACCCAAAGGAGCTGTGTGAGGTTATGCATCAGGCAAACATGGGAGATGGCTGGAAGAGTGGTGGTGTACTGAGGTAAGCCCCTGACCAAGCCCTGCATTAAAAGGAGACAAAAGAAATCTCACGTTTTTAGAACATGCTGAGATCTGGCGATGTGTCTTACTACTCTGTCCCAAGAGCCTGATTTGAAGTAAGGTATCACATAGCAGCATGGCCCTCTCCGAGTCAGTCATACTGAATCAGGAGCTAAAAAACCACCGAACTCCCAAAACACCTTAGTCATGACACAGGCAGTATCAACATCTTCCCACAGTGGCTATCCTCTTATGTGTGAGGAAGAGAGGTAACACAGAGGGAGCCACCATCCGCCCTCTGGCCCTGTTGCCACTGTAAGAGATAGGGGCTGTGAATGCATGACCATGTCTTCTCAGGCTAACCCTTCTGCTACTGCTTGCTCAGAGCTGGGTGCAATGCACAAGGTTATTTTCCACCAGCATCAGGTGGATGGCATACTGGAAATCATTAAGATGGGGCTTAAATTTGCAGGATACCAAAGGAAAGAGCTTTATGTTGGACAGGATCAAATAGCAAGCCAAACTAACTGAGGTGACATATGAGGACACTTACTCAAGGCCAAAGGTTAATGTCTTCACATGACAAGGGCCAGTATCTGAGGAATCCAGGGGCCACCATGTAGCTCCTGACCTTTGCCCGGGGATCTGAGAGACAGTGCTCACCAGCTCCAGTGTCACGCATGTGCCATAGCAGAGACAGTCTGGAGCACAACCTGAGATACTGTTGCTAGAAGAAAGTGATAACATCAGTAAACAAACCAGGGGAAAAAATATGCTAGCTTCTGGCTTCATTCATTGCAAGCCCTGCTAACATCAATTCATGCATGAGGACAGTGCACAAAAGACAGCAGGCTCACGAGACAGTGTCTATGTAAAAGATACTGGAAAAGGACTCGAGGATTACCTTTCCAAAGGATTAGGATTATTCTTTTCAAACAGAGCATCTTTTTCCCTCTCTCAACAGCTCCTCATCCTCCAGAGGAGGCCCTGGTCCTCCACAGGGCTTTTCAGCCCATCAGTAGCACTTCCTGGAGGCTGACAGAACTCCACCCCTGAAGTGGACCCGAAAGGGAAAAAGGACACATTTTAGGGCCTGTACTACTAGTACTGGCCACCCTCCCATTGTGCCACAGGAAACACGGTGGTGATGTATAAACAATCTGTCTAATTTTGGCTCTCATGTTGTGAGATTTTGCTTCCTCTCCTCTCCCTCAGCTGTGGAGAGGGCAAGCTCTCCTGCATGGCCATTGCCTCTGTTACAGCATCCACCACAGATGCATTTGGCTACTACAATCCAAACAAGAGAGGGGTTAAAGTGCTGAGCAGGCGCTCGCTATTTGGACAACAACCTGCCCTGGCAGAGCTCCCTATGGCACCCCACAGCACCTGGCTCCAGGGCTACAGCAGAGTGTGTTCCAAGGTGACGCCACAACCCCGGGCTCTGTGCCTGCTCCCAGGTGGCACAGGGACAAGGACAGACTGGGATGGCCATCAACCGGGTCAGCCCACGGGGAAGCCCCTGTGCCTCGCCATGGTGTGAGCACAGCTCTGTGGCCAATGGAAGCAGCAGGAGGATAATCTGGAGCAGCTGCTGGCATTCCTCCTGTACCCCAGAAGCAATCAAAGCCCACAGTGGTCTGACTTTTTCAGTGTTCCTAGGAGCAATGGAACAGCATCAAGGATACCCAGGAATTTCCCTTTTATCACAGCTGTATCCACAGAGCGTTTATACGAAGCAGAAGGGATAAGTGACCCAGCCGTCAACTATTTTCCTAATTCTCTCTGCAGGCACAAGTGGTAGGCACATTTTCTCCTTGTCCCCATGCTCTCCTTAAGGATCCGGCAGAAGTGTTGTATCAATGCTGGAAAAGTGTGGCTAGATGAGGTCTTTGGAGGTCAGGTACTGCTTTGTGGGTCTTGCAGTGAAGAGTTTCACTGAAAGTACATATATATATATGTATTATGCTTCCATTACTAACAAGCTGTCAGTTGCAAATTGAAAGCAAATTTTGGGCCTTCAAAGAAGGACTTACCAAGAACAAGTCCTTATCAGACATAAAAATTATTTAAATAAACAAAAGCATCTCACTTAAGTATTTCATTGTTTGCCAGGTAGTTTACATGCACCAGTAGGAGCTAGGGAAAAAAGTGTTTGTGCAGAGACTGCTAAGGCAGCCTATTATATCGCAGTTCCCAGCAAAGCCCAGGCTGTTATCCTGGCTGTGATCAGCCTCATTGTGCAACAAACATGATCAAAGGGGAAAGATCACAAACACTTCTATATGAGAAACCCCTTGGCCACTAAGAGAGGGAATCACACAGATGGTATAAGGCACCACTCAACTCACCGGGTGTCCTTGAAACCTATACCATAATAATAAGTAATAATAATAAAACTATAATATAATAAACTGTAACATACATGATAATAATTTGAATCTGCAGATAAAGAGTAAGAAGATGTTATAACATTTTTTTTCCAGAGAAGTGTTATTCAGTTCAGCTTACACCATTTGTTTCCACACTGGAAAAAGTAGCATGAAGAAAAAAAAAAACACCTCATTTCATTTATAGTTCTCCTGCAAAACACTGCACAGACCTTATTTCTTAGTGGTAAAAAGTGAAAATAGAAGTTTTTCTTGATATGTATTAGTTTACCATATTTAATGATAAAAATGGAAAAGAAATACTAGTCATGATACATGCTACCAAAATCTCTAAGCTAAATAGCTGAAAATATATATTATAGATAGATATTCCACATGCACAATGGACACATGCTAGTTTATGTGAGTTATTAAAGGACTAGGGTGAAAATATGCAGACTTTAAGACCGTGTTTTAAGAAATTTTAACTAAAAACACATGCAGAGCATGCATTCTAACAGATAATTACACATAGAGTGGAGAATGGCTGGTACAGAAAATAGAAACAGTGTAGCCATGTGCACTTTTTGTCTAATAAAGAAATACAGGTATTATAAAATTATTTCTTATTTTCCTTTTTAAAAAATCCTAAATTTTAGGCAATACAGGTCACCCATCTCTAGAATCTCACTAATCTAATCTACAACGTATGAAAATACCTGGATTTGCAAGATCCAGGAGAATACTATTTTTTACATCTTCCCTTGTCCAAAACAACAGCTAAAGAAAAAAAAAAGGGGGGGGAAGCAAGCCACACATCTCAGAGAAAACATGAAACCTGGAAGATGACAAGACCAGTCCTTCTCAGTCGACAACTCCTTCTCATGCTCATCTTTTATTCTTCAAGAACTGGGGAGGCTATATTTAAAGGCCTCACACATTTTCTCCTATTCCTGGGATACTCATCAATTTGAGATAAAATGAGTAAAAGGGTCACCTCTTTACTTTAAGGGATTGTTGACAAGTTTTGTTCAGGTAAGGAGGACGTTAAGTGCTTTCTTCACCTGAGATTTCTGCAAGTTTTTAACAGCAAGAAACCTCAGATGTCTGATCTACTTTCCCTGTAAAAAACTTGTATCCAATTTTTCTTTATACTTTTAAATCTATTTGTGTGTGTGTGGTGGGAGGGAAAAACGCGTTTAAGGATAAGACGGTGCTTTTCAAATCCCTGCTCTTCACTTGTCTGAGATGACTAATGTAGCTATAAAACTCTGCACCATCAATCCAGGAATCACGAATCTAACTTAGTTGCTTTTGAAGGTGTTTTTGTGTGCTTTACAAGCTTTGCTAGAAACGGAGAACTTCTTTTGGTAGGATGACAATTCTCATTACTTGCTAGTAAGGCCAGGCTGAAACCTCATTGTTTTTGTTTCCTAGAGAATGAACTGAGATCACATCTGCATTTTATAAAAGCTTCTGAATAGTCGCTGATCAACAACAACCAGCAGCCAAAGCTTTGCCTCTAGAAACTTGCATTGTTTTGCAGTTGGAGTTGCTAGATACAGTGTCCTCATAAAAAGTCTGGTTAAGTCATTGAAGCTCTGAAATTGGGAGCTGTACTCCCCTGAACAGCTAGCAGAAATTGTTACTATCAGGAATTATACGCAACAGGCTCCAGGCTGCA
This sequence comes from Brachypteracias leptosomus, assembly GCA_013401335.1. Classification (NCBI taxonomy): domain Eukaryota; kingdom Metazoa; phylum Chordata; class Aves; order Coraciiformes; family Brachypteraciidae; genus Brachypteracias; species Brachypteracias leptosomus. The sequence goes on from VYZX01018495.1 coordinate 317,571, forward strand.
TTAATTAGCTTCCTTTGTTCTTTAACGGATACTCATCGTCAGCTCAAAACTCTCTAGTATTTCTAGCTTCTATGAAATAAGGCTATTTCAAGTTAGTAACTCGGGTGTAAATGGCAAAAAAAAAAAGTATTTTCCTGTCTGCTTTCTGGGTCTTAACATAAAATCTGCAAAGGTATTAAAACAGTAGGGTAGGGAGCTAGAGCTGCCATGGGAATTAAAAAGTTGCATGTTTAAAAAGTGTTCACACTATTTGCTGTTGGTTAAGGCATGTGGGAGGGGAGAAGGACTTGTAAAACCTTCTGCCTCTCTCCAATTTCTCTGGCAAGCACATTGGCTGATTTTTATAAGGACCAGTCTAGCAGTGAATCTAGAAGAGAGGTGACTTTTGCTTGTTAATCCACAGCCATTTGTCACCCCCAACCCACTGAGTGCTGGTGGCTCCTGCCTGTAGCAGGGCCAGGATGCCTGGGGCTGCCTGGCTTGTCTTGATGGGTGATGGACCGCTTTACCCAACTGTTCCTAGGAGCAGGAGTTGTCCTCCTGCCCAGTCTCTCTTTTCTGTGAATTATGGCAGGTCTGTCAATCTTTCTTTCTCAGTTGTCATTGAGGGCTATCATGTATCAGGCTACCCTATTCCTGCCAGAGAGGCTTCTTACACTTGCTTACTTGCCTAGGACAGGCACCACAGACAGAGTCGGGCTTTGCTTAGCCCAGGATCACGTGCAGCTCAGGGCACACATTGCTCTGATGCCAGAGCACATGAGCAAGCTGGATGAGCTCCGAGTCTGCAGCAAATGAGCAAGTTGTGCCATAAACTCCTCTGCAAGCTGCTGGACTGACCCCTGCAAACTGCTGGATTGAGAGGAATTATGAAAAAGTGAGTTCTGGGGTGGACTTGGAGCAAGGGAGCTCAGGGTTAGGAATCAGCCACTCGGAAGCAGGGCTTCTTCATGGGATACTAGAATGAGGCTGGAAATGGGGAGGTCTTTGAATGCCCTTTGCCACTTTACTAACTTAATTTCCATCCTTCCATGCTTTTGCTTCTCTCTTGGAAATACTGCAGAACAATGGCTATAGCTCTGACATGTGGCAGTCTATTCCATATCCTGGCATCAACTTGTCCTCGTACACACAGAGCATAGGCATGGTCAGCATGGAGAGAGGAGGTAAGAGCTTCTCTTGTAGCAAGGAAATGGTAGCCAGTTACAACGGGAACAATAGGGAGACATGGCAGAGGTCACTAGGATCCCTTCCTCCAAGCCACATGTAAACAACTGCACCTACAGGTACCCACAGCTTATAATAACCAGCAGATGGGGCGTAGTGGGACTAGGCTGACCACAGTAATCACTGCCAGACTCCCCATGCCCCAGCTCCCCCCCTGCCCTGAGATGAGAATCCAGTCACCTTACAGCTAGTTCTTTGCATTGTGTTGTCCAGGAAAAGCACACGTTGTTGGGAAAGCCTCAGCTGTGCTCAGTCCACCTGCCAAGGAGCATTTTACATCACAGCATGGTACCTTTGTCCTGCAGGATGTCCTAGCTATCTGGTCACTGAAGACCCTTGCAGATATCTAACCTGTAACTAAAAGGTATCTTTGTAGTAGGATATTCTCCGGGCAGATCCCCAGCCTTAATAGCCACTAACCCTTTCGCCAAATGCAAACCAGTGCACACCTATTCATTTCAAGAACCCCACAAAGATAACTTATCACGACAGATCAACTAACTCCTCTTGGAATTGCATAACTGGCTGAACTACTACCATGCACAGAAAACTAAGTGAGGTGTTAGAGGAGATAAACAATCTACCAGGCAGTGGTGGCTGAGGAATGATGTTCTTCAAGGACTCAATTTCAGATTGATCTAGGAAGACATGTAAGACCATAAACTTCAAAATCAAAAGGGGATAATTCAGCATAGACACAGTTGCAGAACACAGAGTAGCTGTCTCAGGACAGGGAACATCTCTGCACCGCCTTGGGTGTTCTGTGAGGGTCAGAAAACACAGTAAAAGCCGTGGGTTGAATTTCACAAAGGTCATTGTCCCCTTCTGGGGTATCAGGGATAGGAAATGCACATATTTTTTCCACAGTGGAGCAGAACCAGACTCTGAGAAACTTGAGCCCATTCTCTGTAATTTGGGACTCATGCTGAGGCAGAGGAGCTATTCACCAGTCTCTTGTCTGGGATTTTTTTCATTCTTTCCCTGGCCCTACAGCAGTGGTTTTCAACCTGAGGCCTGTAGCCTTTGGAAAGGAGAGGTGGAAACTGTCTCCAAAGGACACGAAGTGTCCATGGTGACCCTGAAATTAGGATTTTAAAAGAGCATTTTACACTTCTCTGGGAAAAGTTCCAAAACCTGCCACCCCAAATCGTGGGAAGCCCATGCCCTGCTGCTGGGGGTGGNCCCCAAAAAGGCACTCCCCGCCGGCGCGAGCGGGCAGTTCGTACCTCGGCCCCTGCAGAGGCGCCGTCGGTCCGATCGGTCGGTCGCTCGGTGGGTGGGTGCCGGTGCGCAGGAGCCGCGGTTGGCTGCGAAGTCGGCGACTCCCGCCCCTACAGAGGCAGCCCCGGGTTCGGGGCGGCCCTACCTGCCGGCACTATGAACCTGACAGCCGAGAACCACCGCATCCCGCTGAACGATGGGAACAGCATCCCGCTATTGGGGCTGGGCACCTACGCCGACCCCAAGAAAGTAAGTCCGGGGGCGCCGGGACTCCCCGCTCCGCTGGCGGGGGCAGGTGGCGGCCGCCCTCGCTGCGGAGTCCCCTCGCTGGGGCTACCCACCTAATTCCTCCTTCCTCACCTCCCCTCCCGGTTATTTCTCTTTCCGTTCCTTTCGCCGTGCAAAGTTAAAGCCCGAGCTCTCCCGTGAGCAGCATGGGCGGTGCGCGGCGCGCAAAGGAAAAGGTGGGAAAAAAAAAAAAAANAGGGCAGGACAGACACCCCAGCAGGCAGGGGCTGGATCCCCCGCCAGCAGCTCCGAGCAAGACAGTCCCGAGGGGTCTCCCTGGCAACGGGCAGGACCCCCCCTCCCCCCCCAGCCCCTCGGGGTTCCGCGGGGGCTGGGGCAGTGCGCGGGGGGCCGAGGGTAACACCACAGGGACGTGGCCGGGCTGTGCGCGGGGCCCAGGGGTCCCGAGCGGAGCGGGGCGCGGGGATTCAGAGATCCGGGGCGGAGCAGTGTGCGGGAATTTGGGGGTCTCAGGGGCCGCGGTGGGGCGGGGCGCGGGGGTCCGGGGGCCGCGGAGGGGCGGGGCGCGGGGCGGTGCAGGGCCGGCAGNGGGCAGCATGGGGGGTGGGCGGCGGGAAAAGGAAAAGGTGGAAAAAAAAAAAAAAAAATCCCGCCCGGCTTTCGGTGTGCTGCTCACAGCCCCGCACCGCCACCGCGGTGCTCCGCACTGGTGGGCATCGGGAAGGGGGCACGAGGAGCCAGGGAGTCGCGCTGCCGCTGCCCCAGGGGCTGCGGGTCGGAGAGGTGCAACCCCCGGGATCGCGGTGGTCACCGGGGAGGGAAGTGACACCCAACGGACGCCGGCTGCCTGGCAGGGCGTCCCGGAGCCTTCGGTTCCGAGAAGCCCGGAGCCGGGGCGGGGGAATGGTACCGCCGGGTCCTCCGTGCCGGTCCCGCTGCCCTTCTGCGCCGAGCTCAGATAAGATGAGGGATTTCGGACCGTCTTGCAGCTGGCCCCGACACTTTCCAAGGAATGTTCCTGAAACAAAGACCCAAATTCCTGCATCCTGATTCCTGCGGCTCCCACAGCTGACTGCCAGCGGCCAAACCACTCTCAAATATTCTTCATCCTTCGGTTTTGCGTGTCCCGGGCAGGCATCCCAGCGAACTGTCGCTTGTTCGGCTGCATGGAGGTTGTGAAGCACACCTAATGCTTCTTTCTTCTGCCCACCTGAGAGCATAGCAGCAACTCGCTACCTGCTGCCTTTCGCTCTCTTAAACTGCCTGATCTCTCAGCAGTTCTTTTGTTTGTTTGTTTGAAGAGTAGGAAAAGAGATATTGTGACCATAATCCTTCTTGTGTAATAATATGAGTTGAGATGCAGTATTTTGTGTGTGACTCCACATACCACAAGGTGTTTAAAAATACCTTTTTAAAGAAAACTCTTAATTAAAGCCATTTAACAGCCACTATTGGTGCGTTAATAATAGCATTGAAGATCTTCAAGAAACACTGCTGCAGACAGTGAAGGAGTGATGCAGAAAGGGTATAAGAAATCCTCTGGGCTGCAGATCTCCCTGGTTAACAATGCTGGTCTACATGGGGAGAATTGGTGGGAATCTGCAACTTCAGAGGCTGAGCACCATCCTCCACATCACTAGAGTTTCTGGAAATATTTTCACCTAGTGTGTTCTTTGAATAATGGTTAGTGAAACAAAATTAAGCTTTCTAACTGGAGTTTTAATGTAGCAAAGCTGAACGTTGCATAATTAGGTGACAAAATAGTTCTGAGCGAACTTGAAGCTTCTTTTTCCAGACTTGTATATCATGCCCCTAACCCTCGAGTTGCAATTTTACAGTAGTTTTGAGTTGAGAAAAATGAGGCTGCTAGCAGCAGGGGTGCTCCTGCCTTTCTGCACATCCCTCCTGCAGTTCATAAGAGCTGTGGCCTGATCCGACACTGTGGCACTAGCCAGGCTCTGGCAGGGAGCTTAGAGCGGCCAGTAACCTGCGGGAGCTGTGAGGAGGAGCAGATGGGATTCCCCTTTCAGAGGCAGCTTCTCAGCAATGCTACAAAACTGCTAAGAGTTCGTTCTGCAGAAATTCAAATGTCCCCAGATCATTACGGAAACAGTCCTGATCCTTCTCCCCCAGCCCGACAAAATCCTGCCGCCTTCTTTGCCCTCCCACAGGTCGATGTGGACGGCGAGCCTTTGCATAAAGCTCATCCAGCAAAAATTAATTATTTTTAGGTAGGATTTGTTTTCAGCCAAATCAACCCCGGGTAGCAGCTCTTTGCTTTTCGCATGTACCTCCTTTGTTTTCTGGTAACAGAAAGGGGAGGACAGGGTGATGCAGGCAGGGCACTGCTATAGCAAATCCAATTTAGTGCAATTAGAGCTGCTGTGTAACTGCAACCTCAGTAGGGATGGGTGTATGTACCCAACCACTTGTTCTCTGCCCCCCCACCCCCCCGCATTTGTAGGAGTTTGATTTTTCTGAGCTGTCTTTCTATGTGATAAACATGTTGTAAAGTTATGGGTGGGAGGAGGATCTGAGAAGAAGTAGAGAAAGCAGCACTGATAAGGCATTTGCAAAAGTCTGATTTTCACAGAAGACCAGGTGAAACGCTATATGTTTATCCAGAGGAGCTGGGCTGAAGTTTTACGCTGGGATTAGGGCTGTGTATTCGAGTCAGGGAACTTGTCACAGGGGGCAGCTGGGGAAACGCAGTAGCAGCGTGGTACAGGATTTATTGCAGAATTGTTTGCAGCTACTGGTTTGTCATGGGGCAGGATGTTTAAATAGGTCATGGCTTAAAGCTTGCCCATCTCAAAAAGGCTGCTTTGCTGATAAGAGGACAGGGGGCTTCTGTTAACACCTTGCTGTGGCAGCGAAGTGCCGCTTAGCTGGGACAAGGTGCTCTGCTGAGTGCCAACTTGTGTCTGGCACAACTTTCACCAGGATGCCTGGCGAGGTTTCTGTCCTGTTCCTCCTGCCTAGAGAGTTGGAAGACTTTGTGACAACTCGGGACCATTTCAAGGTTTATCTTAACAAGTGAGGCTATAAACTAGCACTGACATGTTTCCCTTAAAATGCTTAGCTGTAGCGTTTGTGGCTGAATTGCTTAAGAAGCAGCATCTAAGTCACCCATTCTTGAGCAGTGGGGGCAGACAGCTGGTGGTAGCAACGGTGCCAGCCGTCCCCAGCATGCTATTTCTGCTCATGAGTCAGATCTCCAAAACTTCTAGTCATTTTGTGCTTTGATACAAAATACAGAGCCATTCATTTGTCAGATTATTCATCTTTCTCTTGGAGGCAGGTTGTTTTGTTGTTTTTTTTTTTTTCTCAAAGGTTATTCACCCTGGCACCTCCACATCAGAGTAGCTTGCCCAAAACAAATCTGTTTTCTCAATCTGATGCTATAGCGCAGTAGCTCATAATGAGACCAGAGTGTTCTTCCTGAAATGCAGGAATGAGCTTGCTGGTTAAGCAAACCAGGCAGACCTAGTTAGCCATGGAGCAAGGAAATTTGCTTCTCTAAGGATTGATTACAAGAAAACAGAGGCAGAAGGCCAGTTTTCATGTTTTGGGCTTTGTCTGGATAAACTGCACAGCAGTGTCATCAGAATTGAAATGTGTCAGCAACTTGCCTTGCTCGTCTTAAATAATTTAATTGTTCTCCCAAAGATGACTTTGGGTGATAAGTCATGCTTCTCCAGTTGTGAAACATCGAACAAAAAAATCTATTGACCGAAATTTGGTCCCATGTACAAGTTTACTGACTCAACTGTAGCTAACTCAAAGTACATCACTCAACTGGAGCAGAGCTGGACCACTGAGAAAAAGGTCTGTTTGATAATCAGATTAATTTTAACTGAACAGTCTTTCCCCCTCGATTTAAGTAAGCTTTTCTTCTGCTGGATACAGGTCAGGATGACAAGAATTCAGCTAATTCTTTGAGACTAATTCTTTGTACTGGTAGTACAATGTCAGGGGTTTCTTTTTGCTTTATGCTTCTAGCACAGCAAGAAAGTGAAATGAATCCATGTGTAGTCAGCTCATCTGCTAGCAGAAAGAACGGAGTCTTCACTGGGAGATAGAATTAGTGATAAATTTGGGTTGTTTATCAAGAAAAGCACTTGGAAATAATTTTTGCTGCTTTAATTGATGTTAACTATCCTTATTTTTAAGGGATGGTATAATTGTATAACCAAAAAACTTACTTTGCTTTTCGGTGCAGATTTCAGTGCGTTGAGATTAGTTTTATGTTCTTCACACAGGGAAGAAAATGTATAAGTTGTACTAGAGTCTTGCCTACATAAATTAGTCTGTTTGTCCTAGCAAGGATGGACTCCAGCGAAACACTGAAAATCTCAGTCACTGATTCCTTCCCCTTTTCTTTCCTCCCTTCCCTACATATGCTTTCTCCTCATGGGTTTGGGAGCGAACCACCACAGAAGCAGTGAATCTGGACTATCAAGGCCCTCCAGACAGCTTTAAAATTTGAGACCAAATCTGCCTCTGTCTGGCTCTGCAGATCCTTCTGGCAAAGCCCCGCGTGTGCAGGAGCAACTCTGCCAAGGCTCCAGCAGATGCACAGTGTCCAGCTTTCCCTCCCTGAGGGCCCCCAAGCTGTTGACCCAATTCTCCGGGGTACTAAATAGATGGAGGGTGGTGGGAGGAGGGAGAGGGCAGCCCCACAGGGGAGGGTGGAGAAGGACAGCCCTTTTGATGAGCCCATGGCACGGCCCTGAGCTGCAGCAGAACCAGATCAGCCTCCCTGGGTTCCTGCCATCTCTCAGCATCGATGCTCAGTTCCCAGCACAGCCCAACAAGTGGTACTGGTACGCATCTGGAAGCAAATGGGGCGTGGGGATGAGCAGGCTCGGAAGGGAAAGGTGTTAAAACCACTCCTAAATCCTGGAAATCCTGTGCCTCGTTAAAACTGCACTTACGCCCGCTTCACTTTATAACTCATTCCTGTCAACACAGCTAAGATCATCAGCCAGTGCCTCCACATAAATACTCGCTGTCTCCCTGGAAGGTCAAGGGGCCTTGGCCACAGCTCCTCTCCTGCCTTCCTGTTTTGACTGAGGGAGGAGAGGGCTTGGAGAGAAGGTTGTAGCAACCACACTCTACACGGACGCTGCTTCTGAAACATAAGACTGGGCAAAGCACTCAAGAATAGCACTTGGGTGAAGGTTTTTGGCAAGTTGCGACTTTGCTAAAACTGAGGTTCTAAGGTAACCAAATCCATTCATAAATTGGAAGCAGTTTTGTGGAATAGTTTCAGGCAAAACAAATGGCAAAGCATTTCATTTGGGGCACTGGCAGTACAAGCTGAGGAATCAAAAGATTATTAAAGCAGTTGGAGGTAACGGTTGCCTTTCCCTGAGCAGCCCACTGATGAGGGAATCTACATGGGCAGTGGGAAACCAGATTCAGTTCTCCCCTCTGCCTCCGGGAATTAAATTCATATCACACAGCCCAGGGAAATAACGCGATCGTGGGGGTATGTGATAGCTAGAGAGAAGCAAGAAGAAACACGTACAGGCTGGAGTAGGAGGAGAACCATCCCCATGGGAAAGCACACTACCCACCAGCCCCACAGCTTTGGATGCTGAGGAACTTGGTATGGCGTCCAGCCAGGAGGGAGAAAGACCCGTTTCCCCAAATCCTTAACTACCACAAAGTAACCCTTGTGAGTGCCCAGACAGTCTGGGTTCTGTTTAAGAAGAAATTGCCGGTTTGAATCATGGAGAGGAAAAGTTCATCCAGGGCTCCCATATCCAATCTGAGTGACCAAGTAAAAAACGCTGTTTTGGATAAGTAGAAACACTGTTTTGTCACCCTAGATTACTTTTTACACCTAAGCTAGAAGCTGAAAGGAGTAACTTTTCATTGTACAGGCCTAACAGCTTTAGTGCTCTCATGGGACCTTTTATGCCAAGAAGATCCTCACACAAGGATGTACATGCACAAACTATTTAATTTTCTCTTAATGGTGTAGGCTGTATCTTTGCTGTAGGTTGCCTGCCTTTGGAGCTGCCGTAGGCTATCTTGAAGTTAAAAGAGGTAATAAGTGACTTGTCCCAATGATGTGGTTTGGATCTTCAAGCTGGAGTAAGGGAGGAGGGATTACACACAATTTAATTCCCTCTGTTTTCCTCCTGGCCATCACTGGTTTTTGAAACATAATCAGCTGGAGACAGTAATGATTTCAGGTCACTTGTAGAGAAAAATCACCTGGCCTGAACCAAAGCTACCAAATGGATCATGTATTTAAAGTCCCAGGAATGAGTGCCACCTAAGACCTCTGGAAATAGGGTAGAAGCTTAAGGGCTTCCACTTCTTGATCTCTCTCCTACAAAATTTCTCCTTCTCTGGCTTAGACAACCTCCTCAGCCTTTCTCCTTCCTCCTGTGGTAAACTTCCCACTCAGCTTCTAGATTTTTTCATTAAAGAGATAAGAGAGGCAGTGGCAAGAGCAGGAACTGCCCTAACATGCGAGTGTCCTTACAACCTTAGCTTACTTTCCAAAACACACTATTAAAATAAATATATAAAGAAAATACCGCAGTCCCTTTAATGTGAATAATTACACATGAACATGCATTTGAACTCAGCAAGTACTGAAGCTCTGTAATAAAGTGATCTTTATGAACCTATATGAAATCACCACAGATGTAGGCCAGGGAGATATTTCACCTTTCTCTTCCCTAAAAAGGCTATTTGGAACCTGATTTGAACAGAGCTGGGGGGTGTCAGATGGGGTATTTGGCTACAGAACCTCATATTTATGCCCTGAACTTAAGAATTGAAGAAAGTTCCCAAAATGGAATTGTTTTTCAAAGTTGTTGGGCCATATCCCCTGACCAGTATTTCCAAAGGACATTATGCTTCTTCAGAATCCTTTTGGTAAACACCAACTGGCTTTCTCAAGCCATTTGCTTTTTAAGCAGCAGTATTATGTCATGCGGTACTGATTCTTCTAGTCTTGAGGGAGCACTTTGGAGCAGCAGAGCCACAGCTGGCTGACACACAGCAACACGCCGTCTTTCAGGGTTGGGATTTCTGAGATCTTTCAGAGGGTGGCCTTATGTTCCCTTGGTCTCTGAGGATATACTAAAACCATACTCCCAAACCGAGATCTGTATTCTTGAGGCAAGGGCAGAAGGGAAGGAGTTACTGCAGCCCAAGAAGAGAACTGGGCCTGATCTGTTATACCTCCTGGAGGGCTCCTTACCTCCCTGTTAGTAAACTCTTAGCCTAGCCTTCACACTGAACAATATTTATCCCAAAACCATGTATCTGTAGCTAGATCACTCACCGACAAAGTCAAGACTCAGTTTCATACTTGGAGGACTAAACCATACTCAGACAATTCTGCTTGCACAGGCTGCAGATTGCACACCTTTCCTGGTATCCTGGTGTTGAGTGATGCCCACATTGCTTAATGTCTCAGAGTTTCCTTGTTATTCCTCAACTAAGTCACAGTTACTGGCACGACGCTGTTGCCAAGAGCAGATAGAGGCAGGATTTCTTGGTATTTGGTCCCCAGATGCCTCGAGGAGGCATAGTAGCTAGCATCAGCTTTTAGCAGGTGGCAGAACAGCATGGACAAGAGGAAATGGCCTCAAGTTGCATCAGGGGAGGTTTAGATTGGATATTAAGAAGAAATTCTTTACTGAGAGAGTGGTCAGGCACTGGAACAGGCTGCCCAGGGAAGTGGTGGAGTCACCATCCCTGGAGGTGTTTAAAAAATGAGTAGATGTAGCACTTGAGGCTATGGTCTAATGATTAGGGAGATGTTGGGATGAAGGTTGGACTTGATGATCCTAGAGGTCCTTTCCAACCATAATGATTCCATGATTCTGTGATTCTATGGGCAGGAGCATGCCTGCTCACTGGAAACACCATCCAATGCACTGCGAGTAAGGTAAAGGAGAAGGAGTCTGCATGAGGATTCAAGAAACTGCAGCAACCCTGGACTTCATTATTGTCTCAATCCATCCCTACTGTTTGCTACAGAGATGGTAAATATGCCAGGGGATGAGGGATGAATGTTTAAGATACTGCTTTTACAGATAGAATTTATTATAGCAAATAGGTAAGGTTAGAGAGTAGAAGAATGCACTAAATCAAAAGGCTCTCAGACTAATTCTGCTTTCATCAATGACTTTTGCTAAAAAATTTAATGTTGCATGATGCATTTTAAAGTTCCCTTTCATATATGTTTTAATGGCACGTTTACTACCCACGAAAAGCAGAATTCATTTATCTTACACTCACCTTTTCTCCTCTGCCATACAACTCTTCTGTTCTGCAGCTGGAACAGTCTGCATTTCTGTGCATTCAACACTTTGTCTTCTTGGTGTTCAGCCATGACCTCACCTCCCCTGCCTGCAACCACCTCTTGATACCTCAATTCTTGCTAGCTCCCTGGAATCTCATGTTATACAATGGAACATTTTTGGCTTGCATAAATGCAAGATTGCATCTTTATCTCATTAAGAAAAGAGAATTAAGTCATCTAATTAGAAAAAAACAGGTAATCAGAAATGGTAGGTGCTTCATTCTGAAATATGTCAAGCTCAAAAACTCTCAGCTTTTGGGTAAGAACTGTACTTTAACCATTAATGTTGGATCCGACAAAATGACTTATCAGTCAAGCTGGAGGAGATTCTTGCATACAACTTTCTTGAGGACACAAGCTTTGTTCTTATGACTTTGGCACAAGACCCATGGCTCTAAGACACTGTCGATTTTGCAGAAATGCTCATTTACTTCCATGTATCTTCTCTGCTGAAATCTCTGTGGTTCTTCACTTCTATGAATCCTGAAGCTTAATAGAAAACAAATTGATAGTATGACTAATCTCTACTTCATGCCAACAGCTTCTGTGGTGTTTCCAGCTATGAACACAATTATTGTCTAATCATGTGTGGCAGATTAAAAGCTGCATTTACTGAAAGAGTCAACATGTAAAATTCCTGATGAGGATGGGCCCAGCCTTGTAGATGAGAGCGAATGAAAGACTAACTTTCTTGCTGCAAAGTTCATTAACCTATGGAGGGCTTCTGAGCGAAATGGCAGCATTCCAGGCTAGTCCTGGAAAATGGTGGATTTTTTCATTTGCTCTGAGTAGATTGTGCTCAGAATAACTCCCCCCAAACCTGAGTATGCCTTAAACTATAAGTTTCAAAAAAATTCTTCCTAAAAAGATAGTACCTCTAACCTACACTGACATCTCAGCTGTTAGGTAAAAACATTTTCAGAGTACTCCAGGACCAAGAGATATATCCCCCTGCAGAGCGAAGGCCTTCTACTAATAAAACCGTTGACAGCCAGATAATTGCCTGGCCCTGTGAAGCCATTCCTGCCTAATCCAAGCAGAGGGACTGTCTCTTACAGCCAACCTGGCACCGCGTCACTTGGCTCCCAAATGCGGTACCAACACATGCAGGCTTGGACACCACAAGAGCGTTCCAGAGGAAAACATCTTGGAACAAGGTGACATTTAGGAGATGACAACTTTGACTGGGAGTCAGTACGGCTTTTCGGATGGTGGATATCAGATACCACCATCACCCACCAAGCTGCATGTCTGGCAAAGGATAGATTTGCATTTATAATGAGCCCAGATTCAAAGCTAATAGAAGGTTAATCCAGATAAGCTTTTAGGATGGTGGCACTATCCAAAACCAGTTGTAGGGATTCTTGTTTGAAAAGTAACCAAACAGAAAGCAGATCTTTTCCATTCCATAGCTGGTACTGCAGCAACAAGCACTAGCTTTTTCAATATACCCCTTCTTCCAAAAACTTCAAAGCTAGCTGTTACCAGTGCAATAATATCAAGGCCAAAATATTGAGACACACACACAAAAAAAATTGCTCTTTTCCTCTGGCTTTCTACCCATGTTGCATTTTTAACCCTGCTCAAAAGCAACAGGAAAAACCCTCCTACGTAAATAAAATTTACGAAAATTGTTTCACAGATGATGAGACAGGGAAGCACTGGCATTGTTGAAGAGGGGAAAAATTGAACCCCTACAAGTGAGTAATCTGAATTAACACAACTGAAAGATATAGGTTTTGGCAAAAACATTTAGAACCACAACTTTCCAGGCAAACCTCCATTTTCTAAAACGTCCCTGACTGACTCCATACGTTAAACATGGCTGTGCACTCCCACATGTCCCTGATTCCCTTAATTTCTCCGAAGAACAGCATAAGCATGTTCTTACAGCTAATGCAGGAAGTTAACATCTGGGTTGTGTCTTTGGTTGACCTAGGAGGCCACATCTGTCAAAACTTGAAAATGCTGTGCAGAAAATACCTCTCAAGGCTTCATGAAAGCCAACTTCTGTTGGTTCAGCTAACTAGGTGGTGGAATTCCCCAACTTTTACATTTGCCTTTGCAAACACTTCTTCGAACTAGCGCCAGAAACCTCTCCCCTTTAACTGTAGGGATCGAAGTAGAAGAACTACTGGCAAACTTTTCTTTCTCCTCTGTTATTGCACAAGCTGGTGCTTAATCTTCCCCTTGTACTTCCCTCATCCCTGGGATAACATTTCTTGTCTGAAGGGTATTTTGATAGCATCCACCCTTCTAGTTAGATCCATGCTTTCCAGGTTTGGCCAGCTGGTTATTGTGTTCTCCAGCTCTTTGAGAAACTGTTCCAGTCCACCTCACTGGCACTCCAAGTATGGTTTGCTTTAATCCTCTAGCTGCCGACAGAGAGGCAGCCCTTTAGCTTAGGGTTGCACTAAGTGAATTTGCATCGAGTGAAAAGTTGCAGCGATCCTAAAACAGGATTCTGCAATCAAGTGGTAAAAATAACTCCAGCAGCCTCTGCCAGCTACAATAATAAGGCTTTCCTGAAGACAGCTTTGGCTAAATCCTAGAATAACAATGTCAAAGGAATTCTAGAAATGCTAGATCTGCAGTTATGCAATCTAATTTCAGTTGTATGGGCAATCAAACCTCACACTTCAGGTCACTAATAGGACATCAGGTTAGAGGAGAAAGGCACAAAATCACAGAATGGTAGGTGTTGGAACAGACCTCTGGAGATCATCTACTCCAACCTCCCTGCTAAAGCAGGTTCGGTTAGATCAGATTGCACAGGAACGTGTTCAGGCAGGTTTTGAAAGTCTCCAGAGAAGGAGACTTCACAACCTCTCTGGACAGCCTGCTCCAGTACTCTGTCACCCTCACAGTAAAGAAGCTTCTCCTCATGTGAGGCGGAATTTCCTATGTTCTAGTTTATGCCCATTACCCCTTGTCCTATCACTGAGTACTACTGAAAAGTGACTGGCCCCATCCTCTTTACACCTGTCCTTTAGATATTTATGAACGTTGACAAGATCTGCTCTCAGTCTTCTCCAGGCTAAAGAGACCCAGGTCTCTCAGCCATTCCTCCTAAGAGAGATGCTCCAGTCTCCTAATCATCTTCGTAGCCCTCCATTGGACTCTCTCCAGTAGTTTCCTGTCTCTCTTGAACTAGGGAGCTAGAACTGGACACAGTACTCCAGATGTGGCCTCACTAGGGCAGAGCTGAGGGGGAGGAGAACCTCCCTTGAGCTGCTGGTCACACTTAATGCACCCCAGGATACCATTTGCCTTCTTGGCCACAAGAGCATGTTGCTGGCTCATGGTTAAGTTGTTATCCTCCAGGACTCATGGGTCCTTCTCCATGGAGCTGCTTTCCAGCAGGTCAGCTCCTAACCTGTACTGGTGCATGGGTTTATTTCTCCCTAGGTACAGGACCCTACACTGCCTTTGTTGAACTTCATGAGGTTCCCCTCAGCCCACTGTTCAGTCTGTCCAGGTCTTGCTGAATGGCAGCACAGCCTTCTGGTGTATCAGCCACTCCTCCTAGTTTTATATCATCATCAACCTTGCTGAGGCTGCTCTCCATCCCCTCATCCAGGTCATTGATGAATATGTACGTTCTTCATATAGTGTAGATAGACATTGGACCCAGTACTGACACCTGGACAACACTGCTAGGTACAGGCCTCCAACCAGATTCTGCACCACTGATCACAACCCTCTGAGCTCTGTCATTCAGCCAGTTCTCAATGCTCCTCACTGTCCACTTATCGAACCCACAGTTCCTAAGCTTATCTATGAAAATATTAGGGTAGACAATGTCAAAAGCCTTACTGAAGTCAAGGTAGGTAACATTCACTGCTCTTCCCTTATCTACCCATCTAGTCACACCATTATAGAAGGCTATCAGGTCGGTCAAGCACAATTTCCACTTGGTGAATCCATGCTTACTACTCCAGATTATCTTATTTTCCCCCACATTCTTAGAGATGACATCCAGAAGTGTGCCACTGGCTTTCCTCCAGTCCTTAGACACCTCTCCTGTTCTCCATGACCTTTCAGAAATGGAGAGTGGCTTAGCAATAACATCATCCAGCTCCTTCAGCACTCATGGGTGCATCCCATCAGGGGCCATGGATTTGAGGGTGTCTAGCTTGCCTAAATGATCTCTAACCATATCCTCCTTGACCAAGAGAGGGTCTTCCTTCCTCCAGACTTTCTTTCTTACCTCACAGGACTGGGATTCCTGAGGGCTGGTCTTAGCAGTAAAGACTGAAGCAAAGAAGGCATTCAATAACTCTGCCTTCTTAGTATCCTCCATCACCAGGGCACCCATCTCATTCAGCAGTGGCCCCACTTTTTCCCTAGTCTTCCTTTTCCTACTGATGTACTTGAAGCCCTTCTTGTTGTCTTTTACGTCATTTGCCAGATTTAATTCCAAGAGAGCTTAGCCTTCCTCGTTGCATCCTTACATACTCTACCCACACTCATTCACGGTGTGACACGAGGCTGCAAGCATCACTATTCCCCCATCTTCTCTGGGTGTATTTGCTGTCCTCCACTTCCTAAAGAAACACACTGTATGACATAAAGCAAAGCTCTGGGCCAGCATAGGAGCTTGTGGCTCTCAGCTGCGCTCTCTGCCTCCGTTCTCAGCTCTACCTGCTTTTGCAGAGATCCCTTCACTGAGCTTTGCTTCCTGGATAGTGGCTGCCAATGCTTCCAGGGAATGAAAGCCAGATTTTCCTGTGTACAAGAGAGAGGGATGTGCTGGTGGTTGCATTTTCCAAGAAAGAGGTGTATAGTACAGCTTCTGCTTTACGAGATTAAACAATTCTAAGAATGTACCCTTTTGAGGCTCATATCCTCTGGCTTTATAAACTCAACCTGTGCTTTCCTGTAATGCCTTCAGTACATGTTTTATATGCTCTGTTCCTAACATCTTAAGCCAGTCTTCTTTGCCAGTTTGTCCAGAAAACAGGCAAATGGAAATAAGCAATTGGGCTTCTAGAAACTTGCATAAGAATCTGTGTGTGAGTGCCGAGCTCTGGCAAAGAAGGCTCTGAGCCCAGGAATGTACCTACTTTCTTCTTCCTGTATTTAGCTGACTAAGATTCCTAAACAGCGGCTCCACATCTTAAATTATAGGTTAGGACTGGAGTGCTTTGCCCACAGTTTGGATCTCTTGTGTAATTCAGTTGCAGCTAAATTCAGATTTTTCCAGGAGATGGCCCTGTCTCTCCCAACACCTCAAGCTCTTCCTCCTAGGATCATTATTCCTAGCTGAGGGACTGGGTACCGTTACACTAACTAGGTGAGGTGCTCAGGACTGAGGTAAAGAGATCCTTTCTTGAAGTATTGCTTCCTCAGCTCTCACATGCTGCCAAGACTGGTGCAGCTCTGTAAAGCTGCATATGTAAAACAAGACAGAGCAAAATCTGGGAGTATGAGTCAGACTGTATGCATTAATAAAGAATAAATGACAATAGTGATGTTGAGACATTTATAAAAGCAGTGCTATGGTAGCTGTTCGCATGGCTTTGCAAGACTACAGTCTACTACTAAGGTGTCCTGTTAGCTTTGCCTTTGGAGGTGTCCAGAATCCCGCTTTATCAGCTAGAAAGCTGATGGAAATTGCTGACTAGAAAAGGATGTCATAGAAAAAGCAAAAGAATTGGAGGGCAGCTGAAATATGACACTAAGTAACAGTAATGAGTAGGATGACCACGAACACTACTAAGCAAGTACTTGAGAGGGAACAGTAAAATTCATGGGTATGTCTGCATACAAAATATTCTCCTGTGGCTCAGTTATACACAATCATGAGCAAATCTGAAGCTGTACATTTTCTATGGTAGGGAGAATAGTTTTTGACAAAATGGGATGTGATGGAAAGTGTCTGGAATAAATATTTAAAAATAAACAAGTTCACCATCTCAGAGGAAAAAGAGAGCAGACCCTTTCAGAGAGACAGAACTAGTGAGGCACATGGCTTTCTCAAACTCATAGAATGTGGTAACTGGCCAGTTGGCTACTTCATCTATGGAGAAGGGGCCAAACTACTGCTTCCTTTCTTTCAGTGAAGGTGTAAATCTGAGTTCACTCCCCCCTGCCCTTCTGCTGGATTTATTTACCGTGGAGCCTGAAGGAAATGGATACTGGTTTAATCTGTCATGCGTGGTGGTAAATCAGCAGGTTTACAAGCTATTGACTGATAGAGGGAATAATTGCATGTGTCTTTTCCTTAAAAACTATAATCATAAAAATAACCTAGATGTCATTAAAGGAGTTACTAGTGACTGAATGAGTGGTTCTAGTCAACCAAACAGTTTTTCTTCTGTCACAAAACATGTGATAAATATAATACCTTTTTTGGCACAAATTACTGACTTGACTGTAAGAGCATTGAAGATAAAAATCTGACTTACAGTGTACAAGTGGTTGTAAAATTCCAAGTTCTAAAACTACAGTCCTTGACCAAAGTAGCATAGTTACAGGGCGCACTGATTAGAAACTGAAACATTAATTACAGCTAAAGATCAAGCATACCTCTTATCTACACTTAAATAAAAAGTAATAAAGAAACAAAGATTTGTCTTAAGGCCAAAGCATCCTGAGTTACTACTGACAAAGCACAAAGGTTTATAGCATGGAGACATTTCAGTGTCTCATCTGGCACTTGTGCTGCTCTAAACATGAGCCCTGCTTATCTGGGAATAGTGCAAGAATAAAGGACTACCTGAAATGAGTAGACAACAAAGGCAACCACACTAGAGAGTATAACCAACAGTAAGGAGGAGGAGGTCTGGCTTTCCTGGTAGAATAAAGGTGTCTGCTCTGTGGCCAGGCAGCCTGGGAGGTACTGCTCCATCAGCTACTGTGATTGAAGTGCTGGCCCTTATACAACACCACGAGACATGAGAGCAGTCATATCACAAACTTCTATCTGCACGTAGGTTGGCTTTCAGGTGGTAATCTCTGATCTGGTCACTAGTAGTTAAAAAGTTTATTTCCATAAAGTACAGAGGAGATTAATATGCCTCAGGCTGAGCAGCAGAGTAGAGGGGAAAGATCCAGGTTTGTGCATTCTCTGATGGAAAGATGGATGAGCAGTGATCTGAGTCATCCTGCTTTAATATGGTCTGTCAGGAAACAATGGAATAAGATACGACACTTAAGGCAACACTTCTAAAAAGTGGCAAAACTGCAACACGACTAGCCTGTGCAACTCATCAGCACAGTTTACCACAGCCCATTACTGCAGGATTTGGAAGGATTAGATATGTGAAATGCTAGAAATTATAGTTTCTCCATTAGAATGAAAATAAATATATTGTATAAAGTTTCCAGACTCACAGATGTCCCAGGCCTTCAGCTGGGATGATTCAATAGAAGCAAGATTTTCCAAAAACTGTTCCCTAGGTTGTCTCACATTTTTATATGAAGCACCTTAGACCAGAATCTGTCAGAACTAATATACCACATCAGATGAAATGAACTAGCGCAATAAAAACATTTATATTTCATATAAACCCATCTCTGGCCATTAGTAATCAAGGCCTGATCCAAACAAAACCTCCTCAAGCCCCTAAAGAATAAGATTAATCCTTGAGATGGAAGAGTCTTTCACAAGATTATTTGTACAGATGTGTATAAGTCACATGCAAAAGATTAAGAAATACACAGAAGTTCTTCTCTAACATAGGTTAACTGATTCAGCCAATGACAATTGCAGTAACTGCAAGCTTTCCCATTTTCCTCTGTTCTACCCTCCTCCCAAGTCTGCAGTTATGCCATTGCCCTGTATGTGAGACTCTGCCCTTCTTCACCTATTCTTTCTGCTTTTCTCACAGACCAAAATGGCCTTGGTGTTTGAGAAAAGGTGCAACTCTAATGAGCATCTCATTCCTTTGTGGGGTTTAGTTTACAGCTTCAGGAAATTACAGGGAGCCGTGTTCGTGAAATCTCTCAAGAGTGCAAAGAGAAGAGAGGAAATCCTAGGATCAGGCCCACAATCCATTTTCAGGTTCTTCAACAAAAGGGAAGAAGTTAGAAAAAAAACTAAAACAACTCTTTTTAAAAAAAATCTGTATTAAGTTAATGCATCACTGTACTCTAAATGTTCTGCTTTCATACACTTGAATGGTAGAAGTCAACCAGGCTGAAGTGATCTAAAAGTCACACTGAAAAATCAGGTTTCATAGAGAAAACACGATTGCACTTTAAAAAATATATTTCTCTTTCGGATAACTAGTCATCACTTGGACTTGAGCTCACAAGACCTTTAAGCTGAGCCCTGTTGCTCTGTGCTAGTCAGCCTGAGCTTTGCAACTGTGGCTACAGCCTCATGCAGCTCATTGCTGAGGTCTGAGGTTACTGTCATCAGTAACTGTAGACTTGTAGTGCTCGTGTCAGAGCTGTTTGCCTGCTGCCTCCCTCAAATCCTCCCTTGCAGGTTCAGGCAGGGACAAAGCAGTCAACATGTTGGAGGTTGTCACTGCTCCATGCCTCGCACTTCTGAAACACTGCCTGACAAACCCTGAGTGAAAACTAGCCATTGACTGCACTTGAAAGGCTTTTAGCTGCTGTGGTCTTCAATACAGCCTACTAACAAGTGGGAAAGGGCCCTGGCAGGGCCTGAGCCTGCCTTTGGGAGGCTCCCACAATGGAAGCAGCAAAGCATTCAAACAAGAGTTTCGTTGTCTCTCTCAATTAAGCAGACAATATTGCGTCGTCTCCACTGTAAATACTTTAGCCTGCTAAATTGTGCTGGTTTGCCTCTCAGCCCTCACTCCCGTCTGTCATAAATAAGGGCAAGCATGAGCAGCTTTGAATTTTAAATAACCTTTAGGCACTGCATGCTGGAGCAGAAAGTCCCTCCCAAGCCTGAACAGAAGTTGGCCCAGTTGTGTCCAATAACAGCCAGCACAGCTGGGGCACTGAAGAGCAGAGCAAGCTGGCTGGGATACAGTTCCATTATCCCAGAATAATCTGCCACCAGTTTACAGCTTTGGGATTGAAAGACAGATTTTGACTCTCATGTGTCTTCAGCAGTCCTTCATAGAATCATAAAATGTTTTGGATTGGAAGGGACCTTCAAAGGTCATCTAGTCCAACCTCCCTACATCAAGCAGGGACATCTCTAACTAGATCAGGTTTCTCAGAACCCCATTAAGCGTGACCTTTAATGTCTCCAGGGATGGAGCCTCTACCACCTCTCTGGGCAACCTGTTCCAGTGTTCAACCCCCCTCATATTAAAGAGCTTTTTCCTAATGTTTAACCTAAATATACCCTTTTCTAGCTTAAAACCATTGCCCCTTGTCCTATCACAACAAACCCATCAGAACAAATCTTCCCCTGCCTTCCTATAGGATATTGGAAGGTCGCTATAAGGTCCCCCCAGAGCCTTCTCTTCTCCAGGCTGAACAACCCCAACTCTCTCAGCCTATCTTAACAGAAGAGATGCTCCAGCCCTCTGATCATTTTCATGGCTCTTCTCTGGACATGTTCCATCAGGTCCATCCTTCTTGTGTTGGGGGCTCCAGAGCTGGACACAGTATTCCATGTGTGGTCTCACCAGGGCAGAGTAGAGGGGAAGAATCATTTCTCTCTATCTCTTTCTTCCATGAATGTGGAAGGGCAGACCAGCATCCTTAATTGCTGCAGCATCCTGTAGCAGCTATGAGTTTCACACCTTCTAGTTCAGCAGGTGGTGGAAGAGCAGCTTCTTGTTTTATGACAAACTCCTGGACAGCCAGTGGCTGCTGTAAAAGGGCAGCTTGGAGGGAGACTGATTGCTATGGTGAAAAGTGGTCCTTCCCAATAGCACCTATTGCCAGTCTTGCTTCTTGTCTTACCTCGGCATCAGCAAAACCAACAAATTTCACATCCTCTCTTCATACCCTGTCTCGTTTCCAAATGTCTCTGGCATTTGTTTACTTCAGAGGAGAAAGCATCATAGTCTTGGTCCTTCACTTGGAGGTAGCAAAATGTGCCTGTTGGCATTTGCTTGCCAGCAGACAGCAGCACAGCAAAGCAGGTTGACTCACCCTATTTCACTTTTCCTTTAAGTGAATCAGATGTCCCTGTCACAGCAGAGCAATACCCATGAAAAGGGTGGGAGAATAGTGTTTTCACATGTTGCTAAGTGCCCTTGACCACCACCACTTAGAGCTGTCCTCTAATTACACAAAATGTGGCAACAATAAGATATTTTCAGTACAATTTCAGTGATCAAATTATTTCAGTGACCAGTCTTATGCTTTTTTGCTTGGTCTGACCTATGTGCATTTTGCTTGCCACATTGCCTAATAGAAAATATGACTGTTCTGAAAAAACAAGCTTACTCTGAATTTCAGCAAAGATGAGCAAACACAAGTGCTGCACACAGTACAAAATAACCACTTGGACTTATTAGGTGTTTTCTTGGGCTCATCTTAAACAGAAGCAGTGGGGTGTAGATGAACATATAGTAAAGTATCTACTGATTCTTATCTGCATGATAAAGCAATTGTCCAGAACTGGGAATACCAGTCAACAGTTCTGAACTATCACCCTTTGGATTCTGATACCACCAATGGTACGTTGATTTGAGGAGAAACATGTCAAATCTGAATTCTTGCTCTGCTGGGCCATGTGGTATTCAAACAGCCTCTGATCAGGCAGGTGGTTGATCAGCTCTGCTCAACCAAAAGTCCTCCCCCACTTGAGTAAGGGATTTTATCAAATGTCTATTGTAGGAAAGCCCTTGCTCTCTACATAAGAAATTCTGAAGTATCAAATACTACACTTTTCTACTTTCTAAGGGCTCTAGTAGTCTCTCAGACAGAGAACTTTTTTCTTTGCTTCTTTTTTCCAGTCTAGTTCACATTCACAACAGTTTTGAAGAAAAGTGCACACACATGAGTTGAAACAGGTGTCTTGGAAGGTAAGGAATGGTAAGACTGGATGAACTCCAGTATGAATGTTGTGCATATCTCAGGGACTCTGTAGCATTGCAGTAGCAGTGAGCAGGAGGCTAAAACTATGTTTATTCTTTTTCTTATCCCATTAGACTCCCAAAGGTTCCTGCTTGGAGGCTGTGAAGATTGCCATTGATACTGGTTACCGCCACATCGATGGTGCCTTTGTCTACTACAATGAGCATGAAGTGGGACAAGCCATTCGGGAGAAGATTGCTGAAGGAAAGATCAAGCGAGAAGACATTTTTTACTGTGGCAAGGTGAGAAGCTGCACTTAGTTTATTTGCACTAAATCCAAGATTTCTGCAAATAGGCTTGCTTAAGAATCCCAGTGGTCAACATCTGGCATGCTTCCAGATCCAGCATCCTTTGTTTTGTCTTTTTCTAGGAGTTACCATAATGACGCAGAGCTTTATGAGCACTAGATTTTCTGTTAAGTGCAGGAATCACTGTTGTTCTCAGTTTAAAGCTCTGTTAGCAATGGGAACCACACAACATCCATTCTGCCTAGTATTGTAGGTACCTGCAAGTTTAGACTATTGCTACTCTCAGCAGTGCTGCCAAAGCTGTTACCGCCTCACGTGTTGTGCTGGCAAGCACATTTGTATAGTCACACACTGAGCTTGATCTGGACAATCACCCTGCAAATGAGTTATTTTCTGTTACAGTAATTCCCCATACAGGTTGCTGTAAGGTTACACAACGAAAGGGGTGGGAGCAAGCACGTAAATGCAAGTGTCTGCGTATAGAACAGCAAGTGCCTACATTCGTACTACTGCCAGAAAATTACTCATCAAGCTACACCCTTAGTTACTGTATTGCCCATCATTAAAAAGTTCTAGGATGATAAATCAACTTACTTGGAGAGTTATCACACTTCTGCTCTAGAGCAATGAGGCTGGAGTAATGCACAAGCTAGTTAATGCTTTGAAGTCTTAGCTGTAAGAGCTGATTCTCTCTTAGAATTAAATCACTTGCCCAATAAAGCATCTGACAAAAGCTGTTACAATTACAACGGCTATATCCCAGGTATGAAAGAGAGAATTCATTGCACATTGCGTAATAAAGATCAGATGGCCCCAGAAAATTCATAGTGCCTCTCCGGTTTCTAATGGAGTTCATGGCCTCAAGTTCCCCTTCCTGCAGTGCTTCTTTGAACATATCAGCCTAATATTTTCCATTTCTCCTTTCCCAAATAAGACGTAATCTACAAAAGTTACTCAACAACATTGGACATAAATACCATAGTTCCTAGAGTGAAAGATCCCATGGGATCAAAGGCACATTTTTCTGTGAGCAATTTAGCTAAGCTTTATGATCTGGGAAATTAAGCTTCAGATTGGGTAATTTGCAGAGCAAGTGGATTTTCAGCATCTGTAGATCAATTTCCAAGTACAGCAATTTCCAATCTGTAAAGCGTGCAACTTTTTTCCAAGTTGCCTGCTTGGTTCTACTGGTAACAACCTTGCCACTCTGAGAAAAACTTCACACCCTTAAAGTTTCCACCTTTATGAGAGTAGTCTCTCAGTCTCTCGTAAGCCAGATATGTTGATTTGGATCAGTCAAAATGGTTTTTTCAACTGTTTTATAGTTTCATTACTGCAAATTACCAGTAATATTTCAAAACCACAAGATTGTGCCAAAAGGTTAGAACCAGATGTCCTAACAATTTTGATTCTTTTAACTTTCCCAACTGCCTCCCCTGCAGTTTATTTTCCCATATAAACCTTTAGGTCCTATGAAAGTGCATCTCTTGGCAAAATTTCCAAACTTGCTTTATTTGTGAAGCCTTTCTATATTCAGTTGTCTGATCTAATCACTAGGTTTTCCTAGTTGATAATCACTACTTAAACATTGAGCCATCTGTGAAACTATATTGGATTTCTTGATTGTAAGTTCAGTTGTTCCCTAAACTGCAGATCCTGCAAGCCATAGGGCTGCAATGCACAGTACCACAAGAGTCAATACAATACTTGTGGATCCAGCCTGCCTTGTGACTGTGAGATGGAACACATGCGGATTTATCTTTCTGTTGTGTCCTCTTTGACAAAATTTCAGATGCTCAGGGTGATAGTTTATTAGAGCACCTCTGCAATATTGAAAAAGGTCAAAGGCAGAAGTGTAAAGTATTCTGCAACCCATTCAATCCATCACACAGATTTCACTGAACTTTTCCACAGTAGATCTGAATTTCCCAGGAGGAGTGGGACTAGATGTCCCTTGCCTTGTGGGCTTATGTATCTTTAGCTTTATGTACCTTACAAACTTATATATCTTACAAACTACAGTCAAATATCAAACCACCAGTACAGACATCAGCTATTGATTAGTAACTGACTGTCATGAACTGTTGCACCTTCTGGGAAACATGGTAGATACAGTAGACCATTCTTGGAAGCAGTCTGTACAACAAAAGTTGGTTTTGTTTTCAGCCTTACTGACATCAGAAGTACTGGAAATTCCCATGAGCCCTCAGACTCAAGCCCCTCCTGCAGATCTTTCCTTAAACAAAGATGTTACATCTTGAAGGCTGGTCCATCATCAAGGACCAATAAGAACAGCCCCACTGAGTGGCAGTGTTACTGGAATAGTGACTTGGTGCAATCGGGCTGCATCTGCCAGTTTAAATCATCAGCACTTGCACTTGGCTCTTGCTGCTGGCTGGCTGATCAGGCAGAGCAGCTCAGCATCCAGAAATTTTAGAGGTTTTATATCAACTGCCAACATCTCACTTGGCTTATATAGCAAGACCTTTTTGGTCTCCTCTTTCATCCCAGGATATTTCTTTCATTAAACTAGAAGTAACATTTCCAGGAAATGTGGTGTCCTGAAATGCCAAAGCCAGCTGGCAGCTTTGACTGCTCAAATGTCTACATGGGTTCTACTTAGGTAGATAATACAAGAACTTGTACAAATCATGAAAACAGTTATGAAACTCTTAAGTTTCCATGGCATCTATGTATTAACATAGTACAAATGTTTGCTATTTCTTAAGGCTGTTTCTCTTTAGAAACTCTGCGTCTTTTTAAAGGGAAGTATATTCACTACCAAGTACTGAGCTCAATAGCACTGGGCTAGAAAGGGCACTCGGAAAAACCTTCAAGCTATCAAAATACCTCAGGTTACTAGATTTCCATAACACAGGAATGAAACAAACTAAACACGAAGGGTATAAAGACTCATTTTCTTACCTATATTGAAATCTAAAATGACACCTCATTTTACATGAAAAATGCTTTAAAACCACTCAAACTATAGGCTTTCAGGAAATCCAGTGGAACAGCTTAAAATTCTGAGAGCAGGACCGTGGTCTCTTTGTTGTATACACCTCAGCCTGTGTAACCACTGTCTAGTGACCATAAACTCTTCCTGCCTTGCAACACACAGCTGGGGAAGGCCTAATACAAATTTCCAGGTTAGGACAGGTTCAGATGTACTGTTATTCCCTGGGAAAAAAATAATCTGGTTTGAAATAACCTCAAACATCTAAAATACTTTAAAACTTACTCACGCTATGTCCTTTGACACCTATAATCATTATCTTCTGAAAATGGCATTTCAAGTGTTTGGCGTCTCAAAAATGAATTCATTCTGTACCTTGGCACTCAGTGACTGTCAGCTTTGGTGGCAGAACTGGCTAGAGAATGACCATACCAACAGCCAGCAGATTTTTTTCAGCCAGTAAAGATTCCAAAAACCTCAACATGACTCCACTTTGTGCATTGAAAAAAGAAGATAAAACAGCCTAGCTCATTGTATGCAAACAAATGGCACTTTAAACCTTCTATTGTGTGTTAATTCTGATTTTTTGTCGATTTTAATGGCAACAATCAGTTTACAAAGAGCTCTTGGTTACTAATTACCATGCTATGATTTTATTCTTGCAAGAGATTTGCATCAGCAGAGTTCAGTTAGAGACAGTACTGAAAGCTAATCAACTAAGTACGCTCCATAGCAACCTCAGGGCATAATCCCTGCAAGAGGTTGAGAAGACTGTGCTTTAACTAGTCACACCTGCCTTATAGTAACTAAACAATAATGCACCATTCAGTGAGGACTGAAGGGTAAATTAAAACTTCCCTAGGTCAGGCAGGCAGTCAGGCTCCATGATCACAGGAGAAAATCAAGATTCTCTGCGCCAGGTGCTTGTCTATTCAGTAGCTAACTCATGTGATCTGAGCTTCTGCCTTCAAGCATCAAACTGACCAGAGATTTCTTGTGGGAACAAAGTTTTCCAGTGAAAGTGTATACTCAGAAAGCTCAGAAAACAAAGGGAATCTGCCTAAATTCATTGAGCGAGAGTTTGCAATATGCTTAACTCAGAAGAACCTGTCTTGTAATATGTAATGGCTTTACTGTATTAGCGCTGGTACAGTCCTGGGCATTCCTGTCTTAACCTCTACATCTGCCCTGATACAGGACAGGATAAGGCCCCTTACCTCTGTCCTGCCAAGATGTAGACCACAATGTCTTTGCATTGAGCAAAATGGGCTCTGTCAGAAGAACAAGAGTGTGTCTGACTGTGTGGGTGGGGTGTCGGCTGGAGAATGCTCACTGTTCCTCTTGGCACCCAAAAAAGAGCCTGTGCTTGCCTCCCCAGCTGTGGAACACTTGCCACCCCCCAGAGCTGGTGCGTCCCACGCTGGAGAAAACCCTGAAGATCCTGCAGCTGGACTACGTTGACCTCTACATTATTGAGCTGCCAATGGCTTTCAAGGTAAAAAGAAAAAGTTGCCTGAGAAAAGTGCATGATTGGCTTGAACCAAGATCTCCATCTAACATCTGATGCAGCATGTGTCTTAGTCCTCTCTGGGTCATGAGGAGGGAGTCACTGGAGGAAAATGGTTATACAAAGCAGTGAAGGGCTAGGGGCAAAGTTTGGAGGAGGAGAGGGAAGGAAGAAAAAGCCACCAGGTTGATTTCTTCATTCCATCCAAAAAACCAAAAAGCCTTGGTAGTATTAAAGTCACTGGGCAGATTGTGGCTATGAAGTTAATCTCCTTAACTCTAGTGCTCCTCTCAGACAGCTTCAGTAGGTCATAGTTGGTCTTAAACATGGGTTGTCCATCTCTCACTGTCTAAAAAGTTAAAGCCTGCTATTCCTTCATACTGCTAACTCTGGGCAACCTGTAGCCCAAACCTTTGAATACAAGGAGGTCATATCAGAGTTGCATGTCTCCCTTACAGTGAGCTCTTAGAAGGCTTTCTGGTTTCACAGCTATTTGTACCTTGTATTACAATTTCCCTCTGCAAGTACGTGATATAAAGGCAAATTAAATAGTGAAATTAGAAGAATGAGATTCAAAATGTATTTAAGTGGTTTTGAACAAATTAAATCATTTTTCTTAGAGAGAATAGGGTCAGGCAATTAGCTGGCTAATTGTTTCTGTGGGATATTTAGGCTATAAACTGGCGTCTTTTTGCAAGGAAGGTAGTTCTTTGATTATTAAAATTATATTTTACTAAGGATTTCAAACTGACAGATACATCAGATAGGAAGCAATTTACCAATGAAGCAATTGCCTTAGACCTGCAGTTCCTTTTTCCCCCAAGGAAGTCATATCCCATTAAGACCTGTATAGGAGTAACTGAACTCACATATTAAAACTTTATACAGTCCCACGTATTAAATCCTTTTGGGTACATTTCTAAAGATTTCCCACCACTTGCAATTTCCTGTTTCCCTTTGCTTGTGTTTGTATTCTCTAGTAGTTCATTCTCCCACATAGTGAAGGTCATTGTCTCACAATATAAAGATATAGACAGCTGGCTTTAAAGTAATGTACATCTGACTCCCTGAGGCCTATATCAACAATCTGAGTTGTTTAAGGAGTAGCAGACCTGGACATTAATTCATGTCCCCTGTGAGAGAGAAGGAAAAAGAAGTCACTTTCTGTCTGAAAAATATACATTTTCCTGTGTCAAATACAAAGAAAAAAACCACCCTTTCACAATGGTGACAACTTTCCTTTCTTTGCTCCCTCTCTCACAAACACACCAATTCCACATGTGATGCTGGCTTTTGGTGAGGAGTGTGCAGGTGTAACACTAGCAAACTCCTTACTCTGCCCTAGTCTGCAAATGTTGGTTCTTTCCTGTCTCCCCAAATGTCTTCTAGCAAAAGCAGTCTCTGCTTGAAACCAATGAAGTACTTGAGATAAAACCCACAATTCCACCCTGAAACCAGTAAGAGCAGAGCCCAGTGGTGCAAGGTTCAGGGGCTTTTAGTCAGAGTAAGAGGAATCTGTTTTCAGAGATGGCAAGTAGTGATAGAAATAGAGAAAAAGGTGGGATAACAAATTAGCTAGTGTAATTTTGTCTCTTGACTACTACAAAAAAGTAATATTGAACAGAAGACAATTAATTAGAAGTAGAACAGGATAAAAATATCTTGAATTCAGACTCATCCCCTGAACTCCAAGAAGTTCCACTGCTATGCATTGAGCTTGCAGTTCTTGGAGAGTCTGCTGGACTATCTGGGGATGAATGGTTTGTTGCAAAATGCCACGGGGTGGTTTTGTAAATAAGGCTCCTCCACATCAAGTTATGATGGCAAGCAGTTTGCTTTCTATTAGAAAAATGTACTCAACAGCCACCTACCTCCTTCCAGTCAAGATTTTTTTTTTCCAGCAAGACACAGCAACAAAGGCAAGAAGTTGTCTTTGTGGAATTCACTGAGGAAAATCACCACATTTGGAGGAGACAGGCTTATGCCTGTAGCTTAGACCTTGGCTTCTGAAATCTGAGGCTGTGTTTTTCTTAGGCTCACTTTTCCCATGAAATGCCTTGAATTTGATCTTCAATTGGGACATGCCAGTTACTGATCATATTAGTCACAGCTGCATATTCCCAAGGAGTTAACTATGTCAACATCTTGTACCCAGGCCTTTGAAATGTGGTAGTTTGCAGTCAGATCAAATGTCAAACATCACAGAAGGATTTTTTAATGAAAAAAAGTGAAATCACAACCAGACAAAAGGGAGGGAGGTGTTACTGCATTGCCTGCAACAGGAGTGGAATGACTAGCAAATAAAAAAGCTGTGCTCATGAGATATCAGCTCATAACTCATCTCTGAATTCTTGTCCATGGAGTATAGAGATGTGAAGAAAGGGTTCCTAGTGCCCAAAGAAAGGTAGATTTTGCTCTTAAGAGGTTCACAGTCTGTACTACAGGTATGCACATAAACCTCTACTACTAGTAAGTGGCTCTTGGAAGTGGTCCCTCCAAGTGTTGGAAGCTAGTCTAGGCTGGTATTCTTCCCAGACACAAGCAGGATCAGGGAAAGGGCTGGGAAGAAAGGAGGGGAAAAGTGGAAGAGAATACAGGTTGGTAAAGTTACCCAGGTCCTTTGGAAGGAGACTAGGCCTTTGGATGCCATGACAAAGGTTGAAAGTTTATTGAGAAACAACTTTTTCGAATTGGCCATCTGGGAACTCCTGAGTATGCACTCATGTGACAGTTCAGAAGTGTATCCAAGGATGATCTAGCAGTGGAGGAGGTGGTAACCCCAGCATGAATGACCTGTTGAACTCATGGTGTTTCAGAAAGGTTTTGATTTTTTTTTTTGCTAGTAGAAACAGTCTGTGGAAAAAATTTTGCTCTGAGGAGTGAAAATTTTTCTTTAAATCAAAAGTGTGGTTTTACTTTTCAGCCTGGAGATGCAATCTACCCAAGAGATGAAAATGGAAAATTTATCTACCATGAGACAAACTTATGTGCCACTTGGGAGGTATGCAAACATAACATCCCTCTATATATGCCTTAAAAACATAGACTCTCGTTCTCAGTTTTACTTGTGGACTTCATAAACAAACCTGAGGCATGTTAACAGGGCAAATAGATCAAATTCTAACTCCATGGATAAATTTTACTTCTGTCCCTCAGGATGTTGCTTTTTGCCATTACAGAATCACAGAATCACAGAATCACAGAATGTCAGGGATTGGAAGGGACCTCAAAAGATCATCTAGTCCAATCCCCCTGCCGGAGCAGGAACACCTAGATGAGGTTACACAGGAAGGCGTCCAGGAGGGTTTTGAATATCTGCAGAGAAGGAGACTCCACAACCTCCCTGGGCAGCCTGTTCCAGTGTCCTGTTACCCTCACTGAGAAGAAGTTTCTTCTCATATTTAAGTGGAACCTCCTGTGTTCCAGTTTGTACCCGTTACCCCTTGTCTTATCATTGTTTGTCACCGAGAAGAGCCTGGCTCCATCTTCGTGACACTCCCCCTTTATATATTTATAAACATTAATGAGGTCTCCCCTTAGTCTCCTCTTCTGCAAGCTAAAGAGACCCAGCTCCCTCAGCCTTTCCTCATAAAGGAGATGCTCCACTCCCTTAATCATCTTTGTAGCCCTACGCTGGACTCTCTCCAG